>JANFAE010000076.1:0-318786 GCA_024613145.1 Pisolithus marmoratus
AAGAATAAGCACACCTAGGAATAAAGCAACTGAGGTGCAACACATCCATGCTCCTTTGACTGTTTCTTACTCCCAGTTCACAGCAAATATACAATATAAATTGATCCTGGTAAAATAGACCACAAGACTGATCAATGTGCATTTGATATACACCTATTTCTTTGATGGCCCAGGTGACTTCAATTTGGGCAATCTAGCCCTTCTCTTTTCACTCTTCTCTGCATCACTCGAACTCTCAGCACTCATTTTCCTCTTCTGCCAAGCTCTCAAAGATAAATACTTCAGGCACATCTGAATCAAATCAAAAATGGGCCAGCAGTTTGTGAAACCATCTAAGTCTGGAAATTTGGCTGTGGCCTGCACATTCCATAGTGAGCAGTTATCATTGTCAATGTGGATAAGCTTACCAGGTTGCACACAGTGATCAGTGCTTTGCAATTTTGTTGGCTTCGACATTTGGTGGTATCTAAGTGATTTTAATAGCCTTGTTTACAAATTTCTAGTTGGTGTCAGATGAGTGCCAGTGTCATTATGAGGTTAATATATGCTCACCTTAAGGCATTTGAAGCTGTCTTCTCCCCAGCCCAATTGCTCTTCCAAGTTGTAACCTCCACAGCCAGGTTGACCTACCTCACCACTTGGTTTAGGGATTTTGTTGTCTGCCCCCGGCTTGGATTCAAGAGATGACAGACTCGACTCTGATGGTGCAGGTGAGCTTTCTGAATGCTCCAAGTCAGAAGGAAGGTTTTCAATAGTGACTAATTTCTGTTTCCCTGCAGGTGCAGGTGTTTGTCCCCTGAAAGTTTGTGCTCTAGGAGTGGTCGCACTTGGCATCTTTGCTCTAGGGGTTATTGCCCTGGGAGTTGTCACTCTAGGGGTCACCATCCTGGGAGTCTTTGCTCTGGCTTCCACATTAGTGTGCAAGAGAACATCTAACTCAGTCAAAGTCATTGACTCCAACATGCTAATGTGCACCTGCCCTGCTGGCAGAAGAACCATCTCCAACTGAGAAGACAGAATGGGCAATAAGTGGGGGCTGTTGTTGTGAAGTGTGGGAACTGGTCATGACTTTGCTACTGGCATAGTTTGGAGGACTTGGGGGCTTTAGTTGTGTACAATTGGAGGAGACGACATAAAGATACCCAGGGTTTTAAGCATTCCTCTGCTTTTCTTCCCCGCTTCCCCCTTATTGTCTAGAGAGTGCAGTCTTAGCAATGTCTCAAAAGTTTGACCTCCTATTGTTATTTTTGTGTGTGTGTGTGTCATTGTCACTGCTAATTATTAATTAAATCCTAGAAGACACAAGACAGTGGCAATTGTCCAACAAAGTAAATGAATTTATGTCATGCCCACAACATTAAACATGTGTAAGTTGTTTTGTGTTAACAGCTCTGCTCCAATCTGCTCTCAATATATATAGGACAAGGGGGTTGCAACGAAATACCTCACACCATGCAATGTCACCCAACCCATATGCTCTCCAACCCATTATTCAGCAGCAACCCTTGGCACACATGGCATTCCCTGCACCAGGTGGAGAATATTCAGACCCTCTCCAAAGATAACCTCTTTGACAATGATATGACATCCATCAGTGATTCTGGTGATCGCATCAATGGTGCCACACCAGCTCAGTCTCAGCTGGACACCCTTCCCCCTATAGCCAATGCATCACTGGATGCACCGACCCCAGTCGCCCATGCACAACCAGATGCATCAGCCTCAGTCACCCATGTACAACCAGATGCATTGGCCTCAGTCACCTGTGTACAACTGGATGCATCAGCCTCAGTTGCCCATGCACAACTGGATGCATCAGCCTCAGTCACCCATGTACAACCAGATGCATCAACCTCAGTCACCCATGCACAACTGGAGGCACTGACCTCAGTCACTCCCTCTGACCTGATGATAGATGCTGCTGGTCAGCATAAAGGTCTGCAACCAGAACACGACAATGTATGGTGGACCCTGGAGCCAGAATACATACCAAATGTAGACACCAGCAGGCCTGTGGAACTGGAAACTCCCATGGACCTGGGAGAAACAGCTCCATCAACTTCCAAAAGACCAATGGACTCACACCTCACCCCTGCTAATAAGAAGCCCATCCTGGTATGTTGTGCAGTATCATTGGAGCTTACTATCCTGCTCACACATCTTAGGCTGTGGCCTCTGACAAGTGTCACCATGATGAGGTTGACTATTCTCTGTCACTCCACAAGGAATTGTATGCCAAAGAAGGGGAATTGTCTGCCAAAGAGGACCTCATTGACCAACTCAGAATGAAACTCCAGAAAAAGAATGTACAAGTAAGTACAGACTGGCTGAAAACTCTCAAATGTGCTCAATAATTTTTAGGTGAACCAAGAGTTCCAGGAAGCATTACAGCAATATTATGGAGAATTGTTGGACCAAGCTGTACAAGCAATGTGGCAAGACTCCCAAAACGAGAAGCAGGCTCTGGAGCAACTCCTCATGCAATGAAACAATGAGCTGAACTCACTCTGAGGTGTACTGGAGGTATGAACTTCCATCTGGTACTCATTCACTACTCATTGGTCGGGAATAGTCACAAAGTCAAGAACACACAAAAGCTCAGGAGGCTGCAACCCAGCAATACACCACACAGCTTGATGGATTTTGCCACCAACTCGAAGTGAGTACATCAGACATTTTATGGATAATGAAGCTCCTGATGGCTGGTCAGTTGAGCATGCACACAGAAGTGGACAGGTTACAAGCAAACCAGACTGCTGAAATGGAGGGTCGCATTCAAGAGGAAATTACAAGGTTGAAAGAATCACTCCAGGTTTGTCAAACATTAAATTCATAATGTGGCAGTATTGGTGTGATATGGCTACTAGGCTGAAAAGGAGCGAGAACTGGCCAATATCGAGCAGCATCACTCACATTCCCAGAAACTGGTACATAATCTCTTCAAGTTGCAGACATTTACACCAAATCTTGTAGGCTCTGCCAATGTCCTTAGAGGATGATGCAGACATGGAATTACTGGAGCTTGCTGCTAGAGCCTGCAAGGGACAGCCAAAGCAAACCACTGGAAGTTCAACCCTATGCATGTCTATGCAACAATCGCCATGCTATTCAACACTGCCATGCACACCAGCGCAACCCTCATCTTCACTGACCTGACCACAGCCCCAGACATCACTAACTACACCCAACATAGATGCGATCAAACATATCAGGAGAGGTCAAGGGACCTCCAAGCAAACATGTCTTGTTGGCATGCTGATTGATGTAAGTATCACCTATATGCATACATGTCAAGTCAGCAGGCTACTTGATGCTAACCTGACACACAAAACAGGATGATAATGATAACAGGACTGGAAGGCCTTCAGGACCTGAGCTTAGACCAGACAATGTCTCTGTTACTGAGGATGATGACAATGATACTAGGAACCCTATCATGTCTACATCTGAGTCAGTAATGGAGAATGCAATTGCTGAAGGCTTAGCAACAGCACTGTGTAACATCCTTCCAAAAATCAGTGGTACACTACAGCCCTTCCCAAATCATAGGCACATGCCACATCACAAAAGGAAGGAAGATAGGGAGGTGGCTCTGGAGAAAGCTACAGAGCCCAGTCACCATTGTGATTTCATTCTGGTAGGTGTTTCCATCCTGAAGTTTCTGTCACTGATAATTTGTTAGGCTGAGGTCCGTTGCCTGTTCAAGGTGAGGCTTTATATCACCCAAGATGTTGACTTCATCACTCATAAGCCAGCCTCTGTACATGATGTTCACACCTATGAACATGAAGATGGTCCAACACCTGACAAGAACATGATTGCATTTGATCTTTCACAAAACTATGCATCCCCATGGAATGCCTTTCTACTTGAGTTACTTCTTCAGGAGTTGCAGTCATGCTGCAGGGAGGAAAATTGGCCAATTAAGAAATCAGATAACTATATCAGAGAGATTCTGAGGGACCGCTACAAATGCTTGCATACAATCTGGAGGAATGCACAGCCTAAAGTGGCAGCTACAGGTCACCTTGAAATGCTGGGTGAGGTCGAAGCTCATCTAATCAACAAGCAGACACAGGCCAGCAAGGAGAGTAGACAGGCGACCCACTGTCACAATGTAGGCCTGCCCAAAAATTTTACACTGCAAGCATTTCACAATTTTTCTTGAGAAAACATGCTGAAAATTGAAGAAAGAGATACTCTTTTTTGACACATGTTTTCAAAGAGAAAAGGCAATAATAACACTTTGTTTTCTTTGCGTGATTTACTACAAAACATTGATTGATGCTAATACCCATTAGTGAAGAACCTAATGGGCATTACCATTAATTCATTTTTTTTTGGCAGAAAAGACAAAGAAAACATTACATTATATTCACCTGTTTTCTTTGAAAACAGCTGAAATAAAAGAGTATCTCTTTTTTCAATGTTTTCAGCATATTTTGGGATGAAAAATTGTGAAATGCTTGCAGTGTTAATCAAGCATATGCTAACTACCTCTTAGAAATATGAGCACTGAAAATTGATTCTTGATCACATCGCTGCCCTCAAATCTGACACCTATGACAATGATTTACCTAGCTGGCAATGGCTTGGATGCCTCATCAAGACCTTAGGTGAGCATGGCATGAGCTCTGAGGAGAGTGCAGTGGAGAATGGAGTGGAGAACATTCTCCATGTAAAAACCATGAGCTGGTGTCAAAACATTGACTGTGAATTAGAAATTGTGGATCTACAGCATACAGTTGACATTGACATATTTTCCCCACACACTGCAAGCATTTCACAATTTTTCTTGCCAAAATATGTTGAAAAAATGGAAAGAAGAGATACTCTTTTATCTGGGCTGTGTTCACATAAAAAATGCAAATATAATATTTTGTTTTCTTTGTCTTTTCTGTGCAAAAAAATGAATTGATGGTAGTGCTGATTAGCTTCTATGCTAATGGGTATTACCATCAATCAATGTTTTGTGGAAAGTCATGCAAAGAAAAGAAAAGATTATTTTTGCCTTTTCTCTTTGAAAACAGCTGTCAAAAAAGAGTATCACTTTCTTCAATTTTTTCAGCATGTTTTCTGAAGAAAAATTGTGAAATGCTTGCAGTGACAGGGTTTGCACCCCCTATGTAGGATACATGCAACTGAAAACCTTACAACTAAGCGGGACACTGTTAAAGGACTACTGCTTGCCTTATATGACAGTGCTTGGATTGCCAGCCTTACTGAATGCCAGAAGGAATCACTGGAGATCTCGACTGCACTGTTCCCTTGGATGAAAGTAGCAGTTGTGTAAATGCCCTACTTCCATTGATTCGGTGAGCCTCCCTAGTTTGCTATTTGTTATCGTACCACTTATTTGTGTGAAGATTGGTTATGCAGGTTGGATCAATCAGTTGAACACATTGTATATACTAGTATGCCTACCAAGGCACTAACTTGGGGAAGCTGGTGGTAGGATTTAAATAGCAGAATCAACTTGTACAATACCAATGGCGATGTTTTTACTTGACGGCAGGACAGAGTCAGGTGATGATCACACCACCATTGGGCAATCAGTGGGCAATTCATTTAATCTGTGGACAATACATGAAAATTGATACTACATTTTGTACATGATTTTCCTTCAAATTTTGACTGCTTGCCTATTGTTTGCGAGTATTTGGAGTTTTCACCCCTGTTCCTGCCCTGAATAAACTTCAAGTTTAGTCCGGTCATGAACCTGAAGGCAAAACTTGAAGTTTTCACGTCCATATTCCCAGTGCTAAAGCTTCACATTTACGACAACATTTTCACCTAGGCAGCATGACTGTTTCCTTGTCAAGTTTTTACCTTCATTTTTTTGACCAACAATACTTCAAATTATGCCAGTGCACAAATGTCAGGTTAAATTTATAATTTCTGATTCACATTTCCCATGACATTTACACCTGTGCTAAATTCTGCTAACCACATTCACTGCAAGCATTTCACAATTTTTCTTGAGAAAACATGCTGAAAAAATTGAAGAAAGAGATTCTCTTTTTTGACACATGTTTTCAAAGAGAAAAGGCAATAATAACACTTTGTTTTCTTTGCATGATTGTCTAAAAAACATTGATTGATGCTAATACCCATTAGTGAAGAACCTAATGGGCATTACCATTAATTCATGTTTTTTTGGCAGAAAAGACAAAGAAAACATTACATTATGTTCACCTTTTTTCTTTGAAAACAGCTGAAATAAAAGAGTATCTGTTTTTTCAATTTCTTCAGCATATTTTGCCATGAAAAATTGTGAAATGCTTGCAGTGATTGTGTAAGTACCATAGTGGAACAAGTTTCACAGTGCACTCTACAGTCATGACTGCAGAAACCGAGCCATTATGAAAAAACAGTGCACTATAGGGCTTAGTGGTACGTATTGACTAACCTTTGGCGGGTCTGTATGATGGAGGCATCACAAGTTAGTTTTATACTTGCACCAGGAGCCCGGGACACAAGGAACCGATAAGGGGAGGCACATCTATTTGGCTACTGCCCAGGTATCGATGGGTACATCTGCAGGGGACTATTGGCATCATCCCTGCACAAACTAATGACAACAATGCTTAGGCCCATGGGTAGGTACAGACAGCAGCAAATGAAAGCTGTTACCATGGTAATCACTGACACATGGGAAATTTCAACATTCTGATCTGTGCAGAATATAATTCTAAAGGTAAATGCAGAATGTTTGCCCAAATATATCATTATGTGAACAATTAAGACATCCTCAAAATGGAAAAGAAAATTATATATTTTGTTATTGTCTAAATATTTGATAGTAAATTATATTCTGTGGGAAATTTGAACCCTGACAAAAAATTATATTTTGAGGGCTTGTGATTGGTCAAATATAATATTGTGCCCAGTTACAGCAATCAAAATATAATTTTTTGTCAGAGTTCAAATTTCCCACAGAATATAATTTACTGTCCAACATTCAGACAATAGCAAAATATATAATTTTCTTTTCCATTTTGAGGATGTCTTAATTGTTCACATAATGATATATTTGGGCAAACATTCTGCATTTACCTTTAGAATTATATTCTGCACAGATCAGAATGTTGAAATTCCTCATGTGTGAGGAGCAAGTATGAACATGGGGGCGGTGGGATTCGACTGGCATACGCTCCGAGAGCCCAAAAGGTTCCATGACTATAGATTTCGTTTCTGTCTGTACGATCGCCATACTGTGCCAGGAGTCCTCTGGACCCGTTCTGTCCCACCAGAGAAATTGTTAGTAGTGTACGGCGCTGACAATTCAAAGCCGGGTCGGGTGAGTAACGTTGTGCCGATGTACATGCGAATCAACCTTTAGGCGTGCTCAATTCTAAAACGAGTTCGCAGTTCACCAGTTCGTCGGCTAATTGTGAGCCGTAGAATTGATTAGTCATACCCTAAAACGTACTAGCTTGGCACTGGTGCCGTGAATTGTACGACATGTCTGCAATCCTAATATCCCATAGTCCCCCCATTGTACCCAGGCTCCCTTCCACTGTTGGGTGTTATCCCTAGCTGATTTACACCACAAATGATCCTTGACATGTAGTATAAGTGTATTAGAGTATATCTGAGTGCTTATTTGAGTATTCTAAAGGCCTTGAAGGGTTGGCAAGTGCATTGGGAGGAAAAACAAAAGATGTGTATACATTTCTGATATTTCAGACATATCTATCTGGTTATGATGTCCCCTTCAAGGGTACATGAGTGTCTAGCACATATCAAAAGCTCATAATCTGTAATGGAGTGGCTCAGGTGCAATGCCATGATCTCCTCCATATGTCACACTTTGGAAAACTCCTCCTGGGCATTTGGTGCTAGGGAGTGTAATGAGAAATAGCACAGAAATTATTTCAAGTGTATTAGAACATAGTTCAACCATCCATTGAATTTCTGAGTGCTTGTGAATAACCAGAGAGTACTTTTCAAGGGCTGAAACCAAGAAGGTAGTTGCATCTTCAAGCTTTCCATGGACATTGAGGGTCCAGGAATGGTTTAGATAGGTGTTAATATACTGTGACAATAAAGGGGATATGCTTTTCAAAGTGCCCATGTTAAATGTATCAAAGATGCAACTAGCTTCTTGGTTTCAGCCCTTAAAAAGCACTCTCTGGTTATTCACAAGCACTCAGAAATTCAATGGATGGTTGAACTATGTTCTAATACACTTGAAATAATTTCTGTGTTATTTCTCATTACACTCCCTAGCACCAAATGCCCAGGAGGAGTTTTCCAAAGTGTGACATATGGAGGAGATCATGGCATTGCACCTGAGCCACTCCATTACAGATTATGAGCTTTTGATATGTGCTAGACACTCATGTACCCTTGAAGGGGACATCATAACCAGATAGATATGTCTGAAATATCAGAAATGTATACACATCTTTTGTTTTTCCTCCCAATGCACTTGCCAACCCTTCAAGGCCTTTAGAATACTCAAATAAGCACTCAGATATACTCTAATACACTTATACTACATGTCAAGGATCATTTGTGGTGTAAATCAGCTAGGGATAACACCCAACAGTGGAAGGGAGCCTGGGTACAATGGGGGGACTATGGGATATTAGGATTGCAGACATGTCATACAATTCATGGCACCAGTGCCAAGCTAGTACATTTTAGGGTATGACTAATCAATTCTATGGCTCACAATTAGCTGACAAACTGGTGAACTGTGAACTTGTTTTAGAATTGAGCACACCTTACCACATGCAAACCAGCCTCCTTTGGAGTACATCATGAATGAGTTTATGACAAATTGTACAAGGGTGAGGAAGATGAGCATTGTAAACTTTGCAACCAAATTCAGTGTGATGAAGCGAGATCAAGGTGATCAATTTTCACAGTGTGCCTTCAACCCCATATTTTCTTTGCAAGGTTCCTATGGTAGTTGCATGTTGGAACAGCTGAACTGCCCAGTCCTTGTATGATGAGATGACTACAGATGTACACATGTGTCCATGTCCTGCCCTCACTGACTAAGCCTCTGTCCTCCTTGCTACCCCAGGCTCCCCTACTACATGTGCCCCCTTCAAAAAATGACAACATCCACATCATCTAGCCTGCACCCTCATGCACTCCTTCATTGTGGCCCCCCCCTAGTTCCATTTGCATGGCACTATCTGCTCTCTCCTCTATCTCATTCCCTGCATCTGCTTCCTCTTCTTCATCCTCATAGCATTGCTTTTCCTTTCCTTCTTCTACCTTGTCCATTTCTTCATTTGAATTTTCTTTGTCCTCCCCTCTGTCCACTTCTGCTCTTTTCTGTCCTCTCTCCTGCTTGTGTAGCATTCTCATGTACTTATGTTGGTCTGCATGTAGTTTTGTTCCTTCTCTTGGCACAAATGCTTGCAGATGCCATGCACTGAATTTGCCTGCTACCTGAGCACCTGATAGCATTTCCAACCTATAAGAATTTCTCAGTCACCTAGCTATCCAATATGGCTGTGACCACTTAGGGAGAATTTTCCATTCTGTCTTGAACATGTAGTCCAGATCACTTCTGTAAACTTGCACAAGTTGTCCCTCTGTGAAGACAACTTCCACATGATGCTGTTTCAGTATGCAGCAATCAAAGGCTGTTTTCCTTCTAATGGCATGCTTGACAGCTTCATCATATCCATTGAGCTGTTGTTGCGCTGCATATGCCATATGGATTGCTGTGTCTATTGCAGTTGGTGTGGTCGTGCTATGTGTGATTTCTGTGTGTTCAGTGTCAATGACCAACCCCAGCAGCAGTTCTTTTGGTGTGAATTTGAGGGAAGGTAGTAAGTGGTTGTTCAGTGCATGTACTGCATTGTTGAGGTGGTCTGGCCATGATTTTGGTAGCTTGTCCCAATCCTCATTGTTTGCATTGTCCTCCCTGACATCTGGTGTGCACAGCCATTTTAACATGTGGAGTAGTAACCTGTTGGTTCCTTCCACTAGGCTGTTAATCCAAGGTGAGTATGCTGCTGTGACATGATGATTACATGACCACTTAGCACAGTAGCCTCTGACCACCTCATTATTGAAGTGTCATCCTCCATCTGTCATGAATGTCTCTGCCACTGTGAAGTTGCTAAAGATGTTAGCCAGGCTATCCACTGTTGTCTTTGTGGTTCTGGCTGTCTTGAACTTCATTACCCACAGATGTTGTGAGAACATATCTAGAAAGAGACCCAGCATGTGGTATCCACCTTTACCAACTGGCATTGACAGGTAGTCCCCAACTAGCAGCTCAAATGGGTGTCTTCTTGTTACTGGTTCAAGTAATGCATTGATCTTGGGCATTCCAAAGTTCTTGCATTTTGCACAGTCCTGGATCACCTTCATTATGGAGACATCTAGCTTGGGTGAGTAGTATCTGTCCATGATTGCTACCTTCAGTGCATCCCTGCCCCAATGTCCCCCTGTTTCATGCAGATGTTTTGCCTCTGTGAATGCTTCCTCTCGAGTGATGCACTCTACCCTATGTCTTGGCCTGATGCTTGTACCCCCATGGATTCTCCACAGTTTGTTCTGGCTGATTGTGTATTGCATTGCATGGTGTCATGCTCTGCTATGGTCTCTAATGGGAGTATTAGTGTCCATATTGAGAATTGCATTGATCACCTCAAGGAATAGTGGTTCTTGCTTGAAGCATTCCCATAGTTCCTGACTGTCCTTTGGGAGGTTGTTGAGAGTAAAAATGTTGTTTACCAAGCTGGATGTTGTGTTTGCATCTGGGCTAACCATCCACTGGCTGCCATTGTCCATTGTATGGCCAATGTTGCTCCATTGACAACTAAGTCCATCTGCTATGACATTGAGGTGGCCTGGGACATGTCATACTGCCATGATATTGTGTGCTATAATTCCATCCTGCCACCTGGCATGTGCTGCTGATATGCAGTTGCTTGACAAGACATCTTTGAGTGCCTTACAGTCTGTTTCTATCTTGACTGGGAATCCCCATATTGTATCTGAGAAGTGGTCAAGTCCAAATTTCAGTGCTGTGAATTCAAGTAAAAACAGTTTGTAATTCCACTCAGCTGATGATGTCCACTTGGATGCAAGGCAATTGGGACTGTTCTATTGATGATCTTGCCATTTGGGGCTTTCATTTTAACTCATTGTGTTAGGACCACACTGAACCCTTCTTGGCATCCATCTGTCATCACTATGAATGGTGTACTGTCATATCTCAGGGCATGCAATGTTGGTTGGCTAGTTAGCATGACCTTCAACTTTAGAAATGTCTCTGTGTGTTTGTGTGACCACATGTCTGTTAGCTTGTAGTTAGACATCACTCTCCTGAATGTAGCTTTTGAAATGGGCTTAGGTATTTTGACTGCTTTGACTAGATCATGTAGTGGCCCTTTGATCTTTGCATATCCTCTGATGAGGTCCCTGAAATGACCTGTGAGTCCAAGGAAGGATGCTAAGTTCAGTGCCATGTCTGGCTGCTTCCAGTTGACAACTGCCAATAGCTTTGAGAGGTCTGGTTGGACTCCCTGTGGCCCTACTGTTGCCCCAGCAAACATTGTTTCTGTCATGAAGAACCTGCACTTAGCTGGTGCTAGCAACAACTTGTAGTGTCTGCAATGTTCAAAGACTCCCCAAAGCTTCTCTATCATTCCCTTGAATATATTGTCTCCACATGCACCATTGTCGATGAACAATTCTATCACATCATCTGCTAGAATGTCATGTAAGCAACATGTTGCTGTTGCTGAGAAAATTGTCAGTGCTCCCATCCATCCCATTGCCATCCATTTGTACCATAGGTAGCCTCTGCCATCTACAAAGAACATGAAGTATGGCCTCCATTTTTCTGGAATTTCAATGGCATAGAAACCTGATGTGAAGTTGAAGACTGACACATACCTATGCCCACTTAACCATTGCTGTTTAGCTCTGATGTCCCCTTGGAACATTGGCAGTATCTGTGTGGCCTTGTTTAATTCCACAAAGTTCTGTGTCACCCTCCATTTTGGTGCTTCACCTGGTGCCTTTGGGGTTTCTTCCTGCAGTTTGCCCATGGCATCTATCACCTGGAACAGGTGTTCAATGTTTGCCTCATTGCACTGTCTGTTCACCTCCTGCTGCAGGGCTTCCAGCATCATGCCTTCCCCAGTGTCATGTGTCTTTTGCATGAGCACTGTTGGCATGATGTGTTTGATACACAGTATATCAGCATATTCAATTAAATCTCCTTCCAACATTTGGTCAACCCACTTGTTCATAAACTGTTGTTGCAGGGCATTCATTGGCCATTGATGTACATACCATGGTGCAGAAGGTAAGGTCATTGGGTATGTTCAGATCAATTTTTGCCCCTGGTATTGGCAAGACTTCACTGAGTGAGCATGTGAACACATCTGTGAACTCTGTCAACAGTTTGACCACCTCCTCCCTTTCATCTGCCATTAGATCTTTGCCAATCTTGACATTTTGCAATATGAATTTGACTCTCTTTGGAGTGAATGGGTCTGTCTGCTGTGTGAATGTGCTGTTAGGGTCCATAATTCTGCTGGTGCCCTTTGGGTTGTTGTGCCCTTGCTCAGCATGGTGCAACATACCATTGCATTCCATGTCTGCCAATGGTTTGAGCATGGTAGTAAACTGGTTTTGCAACATAGTTGTAGTGGTTCCATTGGTGATTGTTACCTTGTCTGTTGCATAGTCATGTACCACCTTGAATGCTCTCAGCAGAGGTTTGCTGAACAGAAATGACCAGCCTCCAGCACTGTCAAAGATTGAAGGTTCTGCTAACCTCTGCTCCCTGCATGTTTATTGTGCCTTTCCATGTTGCCTGTGATGGAACTATTGCTCCATTTGCCATGTGCAGCATCTGCCTGGAAGGTTGCCACCCTCCTAATTTATGTTTGACCTGGTTGAACATTGACAGTGCCATTGCACCAGTCATTGCTCCATTGTCAAACAAGGCACTTATTTGAGTTCCAGTGCCATCTAGGTTCTTGAGTGTGATGGTGTGTATGAATGGGACAGTTTTGTTCATAGTATCTGGTACATGGCCTTGCCTTTCTTGTACTGTGGAATACAAGTTGATGACATTGTTGATGTGAGATTCAGTGCATAGTACATGTAGACTGGCTGCTGCTACCATAGATACTGTGAGTGCTGGGGTCATTGTGCTGTCCTTCACAGTGACTCTGTCTTGTTTCCCTGGTTGTCCAACTCTACAAGCCTGATGTTGTATGTGATGCTCCTGTTAAATGGCCCCAGTGTCCTGTTGCACAGTGCCTGCCATGCAGTTTCATTGTGGCTCAGCCATGCAGCCTCTCCTTCTGAGGTGGGGCAGTTCTTGCTCCCATGTCCATGGGTACCACATCTGAAGCACTCCCCTGAGCATATCATGGCCATGCCTGGCCTCAACAGGTATGGGCTATGTTCCATGATTCAGGTCACTTCCCTGTGCTTTGCTGTCCATGATGTGAGTTGTGCCAGGTATTTCCTCTGTCCTTCTTTGTCAGGCTGTTTGTGAGGGAACTGCTCTAATGCTTTCCATACTGTTTCTTTAAGTTCTTCTGATGGCAGTGTATACAGTGCAGTGCATCTTGGGATCTGCTGTACTGTGAACCTTGTTGTCTGGGATGTTGTTGAGGGTGTTACTTGTGGGTTGGCTTGGTTCACCACTACCTGTCCTATCATGAGGCATTGGAGCTGGGTGGTCAGGTCTGCCATTGTCACCTGCTTCACCACTTCCAACCTCTGGAGGAGCTTCTGATCCCTTGCTTCTTTGCTCCTCCTTCTCTCCTTGATGTCCTCTCTCTCTTGCTTTAGCCTCACTGTGTTTACATCCTTCACTGCCTTTACAAATGCATTCCAGTCCACATACTCATCATCCAACTGTTTTTGTACAGCTTTTGGCAATTGCTTCTTCACCTGCCATATCAAAGTTGACCCTTTCTCTATTCCTGCCAGCATTGCCAACTCCCAAGCTTCTTCCACCCATTTCATGTGTGCCCATACTTTCTGTCAACCTATGGTCTTGGTTACCCCAACATCACCCTCCATCAGCTTGTGCACCAGTAACTCTGCCTGGTATTCCTCTGATGTTTGCATTGCACTCTCAATGGGTGGCCATCTAGTCCTGAACACCTTTGTGAGGTCATCCCAAGATGTCAGCTGTGACCCTTGTAGTCCCTGATACCATCTTTCTGCCAGGGATCCTGTCCCCAGGTAGTTCGATAGTGCTGATATCTTTTGTGCATCAGTTGCAACCAGGTTTGAGAACAGGATGTTTCTGTTAAATGCTTTCAAGAAGTTGCTAGCATTTTCTGATGTTGACCTGTCTCCATAAAAGATTGGTACTACTTCTGCCATCATTCATGCACAATTTGCTACTGATGGAGCTGGTGGGGCTGGTAGTACCAGTGGGGCTGGTGGGACTGGGGGTGCTGGAGATATCAGTGGTGTCAGTAGTGCCATTGTATTTGTGAGGGTTGGAATACTTGATAGCACTGAGGTTGTTGTTGGCAGCATTGTGAATGCCCATCCCCTTCAGTTGAGTGGGATGGCTGAAATCAACATATTCAGTGGTACTGTTGGGTATGTTCCCCAGTACTCTTCCATTTCTGAGACTGGTGATGTTGCCCTGGTCAGTGGAAGAGCCCTTGTGGATGCACACTCGTGTGGGGACATAGGTGACTGGGCTGGGGAATGGGATTCTGATGGGAACATGTATTCACTGTCTGTTGGCATAGTGCCTAATGGTGTTGACACTGTCAGTGGGGTAATGGGGTTTGCTGATATGTAGCATCCCCTAGTGTCATGGTTGCAGAGCCTGCAAGACAGTTTGGTCAGTCCTGTTGGTCATTGTGCTGTACATAGCTTTTTATTTTCTTCAACATGTGTCCGTCATGTGTTGTCTGCATGGTCTAACTTGGTAGCATTGGTTCAGGAACCTTATGGTGTGCAGTGGTACAGTGATGCAGTGCTACAGCATGCATTGAATCTACTATTGTCACCACAATGGAACAGCTGAACTGCCTGGTCCTTGTATGATGAGATGACTACAGATGTACATGTGTGTCCATGTCCTGCCCTCGCTGACTAAGCCTCTGTCCTGCTTGCTACCCCAGGCTCCCCTACTACAATGTAGGAAATGATTATTTAACTTACTTGTTGTTGTATTCCCAACTCACCAACAGGACGGTGATTCATCCTTCATGAGAAGGACCCATGAGTGGACCTTTTTTCATGAAGATGCTGTCCAACTCTTCCCAGAAACCATGGGTGGGCTACACTTGTACTTTATCCCTGAGACCCAAGGCTCCATGGGAACCATATCTACTCTGCTCTTGACAGACACAACCATCTTACCTAAGGATGGCTACCTCACTTTTGGTCTCTGCCATTGGTTCCCATAAAAAAAGGCCATCGATATTGTCAGATACAATGATTGCCTGAAAGGAACAGATGTCGCCCCTGTGCAGGTTCTGACCTCTCCCAGTTTAGTTTGGAATGTTCTGGCATTCCAGTGGAAGGTGGGATCATATGACAACCACATCGACGAGGTAAGATCTATCATGGCACAACAAATATCTGACTTCAATGACAAGATGGAAGAATCCACTGAGCTGGTAGAGTTTGCAAGCATCGAAGGTATTCCCAGAGTGAGACAACATTCTCATGTTGAGACACTACTCGCAAATGTGACTTTTTCACACTTGCCATATGTGATGGCAGGATACTCTCAAGTCCGAGATGGGTGAGCTGTATGCATCATTGTCGACTTCCAAGAGCCAGTACAGCAGGTTGTCCACAAGGTGGATAGTGTGGAGATCAGTACTTGGATGGATACCTGGAAGGAAAGAAAGTAGTAAAATCAGAATGAGTTCCATAGTTATGCCATGTGGAATCTGTGGCAGGCAAAGTCATAGTCTGGAGAGGGTGCCCCACCAGATGTGACTTCTCTGTAGTATACATCTCATTGCCTGATTGTTACATCTGAAGGACAGTGGCCCAACTGCAGCCCACATCATAATCCTTCTGTTCTGCCACTTGTGTGCACACCGCTCACAGTCAGTTGGCATGACAAGTCAAGACCAATCAATTGAGTGCCACACCATAGTGATTGATTCCAAGCACCCATGGTCAATGAGGGTCAGTTACTTGTGTTTGAACCAGGTAGTGTATTAGAGGCGCCTCCACCATCACCATGAGAGCAGCACGCAATTGCAGAACATCAACATCCTTGGTTGGTGTGATGATCTATGCACACATAAAGATCAAGGGATAAACCAGGAGCAGGTAGGTAAGCTGGAACTGTGGGAATGGGGGGCCAATCCAGCATGGGATGAAAGGAAGGAGTGAAACAGCAAGGAGCATTGCAATAGGGATGTATGTTGGCTCCTTCAGGGTATCCCACCACCCATATGTGGCCTTTGCATTGAAGGACCTAGCTGTGATCCATGTTGGCATTCTTGAAATGCTCACTTGGAGAATTGAAAACAGACTACATGGTTCCAGGTCGATGCAGAGAGATGCATCTATGTGCAGTGCACTGGAGGTGTGATGCAGGAGCAGTGACAAATGCAGATTTGAGGCCATAGGTTGGAATCCTGTGGAAACCACAAAACAATTTCCACTGTGAATAGTGAGTGGTGAATTAGGTTGGTATTGTACCTGCCTGCAACTCTGAGACTTGCACCAACACTGTCTTCAGTGAAGGCGTCGAGCATCATAACTGTCACATGTTCAACTTGCTGAGGCATTTTGCAGGTTGTTGCCCCTCTCATCTCATGATGCATGAGTTGATGCCAGTCTCCATGCAATTTTCATGTGCCCATGTGCATGTCATATATAGGAGGGCCCCTATATATGTGATGGCATGCTTGTAAAGGAGGTGGGTACCATCTGCTGTGACATCCCTTTGCTTTCACACTGGACTCACCAGACCTGCTAATGTGGCCTATGCCCTGTGCCAAATGAAAAGGCTTGCACAACCCCTGCTGACTAATCCTACTCATGCTCTGCTATCAACACTGCCCACCCCTCTGGCACCTGGACCCCTGACACCCCCTGGCACTCCTGCCTCTGCCTCTGACCTCCTGCCCCACACTACCCTGTTACATGTGGCCCCTACAACATGTGTGACCCTCCAGGGTCACCCCTCTGCCAGTTACCCCTCATGTTCACCCTCCAACCTGTCTTCATCACTCCATCCCTCATCTGCAACTCCTTGCCCAATCTCTCTCTCCTCTTCCTCTTCATCTGCTGCCTGCTGCATCTCTGCCAATGCTGTACTGTCTCATGGTACAAACAACCTCAACCTTCGTGTGTGCACCAGTCCACTGATGGGAAACCCTTCCAAAGTTGTGAGCTTGTATGAGTTTCCTGCTTGCCCCACCACCTGCCTTGGTGCTGACCACCTTGGTTGCAGTTTCCTTGTTGTGGCAAATGTCATTTCTTGCATAGTGTTGTGCACCTGTACCAGCTGCCCCATTTTGAATATGACTTCCCCTGTAGAAGAGCATAACACCCATTTATCAAATACAGCCTTTCTCCTCACTGTGTGTAACATTGCTTGTGCCACTCTGTCTAACCTCTGTTGCTCCATGTATGCCAGCTGTACATCTGTTGCCTTTGCCTCCAGTTGTGACATTGCCTCTGCTACCAGTGTCCATGCCATATTGACCACCAGTCCCAACAACAACTCCTTTGGCAATAGTTGGAATGATGGTATGACATGCTCATTCAGCTGCCTTATTGCATCCTCGAAGTGGTCTGGCCACCCTCTTGACACATCCTCCACCTTCACACTACTCTCCCCCTCTTCACCTACTTCTGGGCCACACAACCATTTTAACCTTCCTAGCAGTTTTCCATTTGCATTCTCCACCAGCCCATTGATCCATGGTGTGTATACTGCCACTACATGTTGTGTCATCCCATTCACCTCACACCACACTTTCACTTCTCTGTTTTTGAAGTGTGAGCCACCATCTGTCATGAAGGCCTCCAGCACTCTGAACACATGAGCTATGGATTTCAGCCCCTCAACCATGGTTTTTGCCATGCTGTGTACTTTGAGTTTGAACCCCCAAACATACTGGGAATATGTGTTGAGCATGAGCAGTACTGTTTGGTACCCTCCCTTTCCCTTTGGCATGGAGAGATAGTCAGTGACTATGAGTTTGAAGGGGTGTTGTCATGTGATTGGATACAACAGTGTGTGTAAGTGCATTGACCCAAAGTTCTTACACTGTGTGCACTGCGGCAGTGCTTGTTGAATTGATTGGTCCAGTCATGGGCTGTAGACCTTGTCCATCAGCTTCATCTTTACTAAGTCCCTACCCCAGTGCCCATTTGTCCTGTGTTCATCCTCCACCATCATCACTGCCTCTTTCTGCATGATGCACTCCACCCTTGGTCTTGCCCAGAGACTTTGTCATGTAGATGTGCCACAGGCATCCATCTTCAACATGGTATCCTTCCACCCTATGTTGAGCTCTGTGCCTAACCTTGTTGTCCTGGGTCGTCTTGAGGTTGTAGATTGCTTCCACCACTTCTAGAAACAAGGGTTTGTCAGCAAAGCACTCTCTTAACACATGAAGATGTGGGTCTGCCTTAACCATGAACAAGTCATTTACAATCCCTTTCAACAATTCCCAATCCTCACTAACCATCGATGTACTGCCATTGTCCTCTGATCTGGGATTGTCTGCATTCACTTGGCTTAGTGCATCCACTGCTGTGTTGGTTTTGCCTGGTCTATGTTGCATGTCTATGATCTGCTGTGTGGAGATGCTGTCCCTCCACCTGGCATGCACCAATGACAACCTATCACTACACAGTGTGTCCCACAAGGTTATACAGTCAGTTTCCACCTCCACTGGAAAACCCCAAATGATGTTGCTGAAATGGTCTATCCTGAACTTGAGCACCATGAACTTGAGTATGTACAGTTTGTATCTTTCTTCTGTACTTGACATTTGTTTGGATGTGAATCCAATCAGGTGGACTCTGGTGACTTGTTCCCCATCAGCTGATGTTGTTGTGAACCTTTGTGACAATACTGCCCCAAAACTGTCCTTGCACCCATCTGTCATTAGTATGAATGGTGTTCCATCAAACCTGGGCACTCTCAGTACTGGCTCTGAGGTTAGTACTTGTTTCAACTTCACAAATGCCCTTGTCTGCTGTGTTGTCCAATAGTGTTTGAGCAGTCTGTCTCAGAGATACTGCCTATACCTGTGTTTGCTTGTTTTTGTGTCTGGTCCTGGCAGATCTAGGTTTCTTTGGAGATCTGTCAATGGTGCTGTAATGCATGTGTAGTCCTTGACCAGAGAGCGGAAGTACCCTGTGAGACCTAAGAACCTCATTAGCTCCAGAAGTGACTTTGGTGTTGGCCACTTAGCAATGGCCTCCAGCTTTGCTACATCTGGCCTGATTCCATCTCTCCCTACTCTTGCACTGCCAAACACAACCTCTGACATGAAAAGTTGCATTTTCTGCAGTGACAGTGATATGTCCTTTTCATGGCACCTTACTAGGAAAGCATGGAATCATCCTAGTAACTCTTGGAACTCATTGCCTGCCAGGCTATTGTTGTCCATGAATGTTTCCAGGCCTATTTGTACTGATAAGCCCTTGAATGCGATTGCTGTCATGTCCAAGAAACACAATGGTGCCCCTAGCAGGCCCATGGGCATTTGCCAGTAGCACTGATAGCCTCTGCCCTCAGTATAGATGCACAGGTACAGCTGATCCTTTTCCTTGACCTTGATGGCATAGAACCCTGATGCTAGGTCCATAATGCACACATACTTGTGTCCTGCCAAGCACTGCTGTTTCACTCTTATCTCTCCCTGTGGCATTGGTGTGACCTCCATTACCTTGTTGAGGTTGTGGAAGTTTTGGCACACTTGCCACTTTGGCTTCCTGGTCTGGCTTTTTGGCCCCATCCCCCCTGCTGTCCATTCCACTCCCTTCTTGGGACCATTCCTGGTCATGCTCCCCTCAGCCTGCTCCTTGACCAACTGCCTGATTTTGTCCATCATAAGTCCCAGTGCCCCATGTGTCTTCTGGGCTAGGACCATTGGGTGTGCTGCCTTCACCTCATTGGACCTTATGTCATGTAGTATTCCTGCCTTGTTGAAGTCCTCTAGGACCAGTAAATACCACTCCCTTTGAGCCTGTGTCAGCGGTCTTTGGTTAACCTTCAATGAGAACTTAGCATCATCTGGGATTTTCAGTCTGAACTTTATAAATGGCACTGGTTGCACTTCCTTGACCAACAGTGCAAAAGTGTCTGTGAACTCTGCCACCTTGTCCTGCACCTGTTTCAGCTTGTCTGGTGGTAGTGGACTGCACCTTATTTCCTTAAGTATGGCCTCTACCCTTGGTGGGTGGAATGGTCCTTTCGCTGTCAGCCTTGTGAATATGCTTTCCTGCTTGTCTCCATTCTCTGGCCTCACATCCTCATACCCCTCCAACATATCCTCTCTTTCTTCCCCTGCTGCCTCTGGTCCTTCCAACCCTACCTGCTTCACCTCTGTTCCTACCTCCTGACTCTCCTCTGCCAGCACTCCCATCAGCCTGCTCTCCTCTTTCCTGCTTTCACCTCCATCTTTCCATTCTGTCCCTGCTGCCAGTGAGACCCTTGTAGGCAGTATGTTCTGTGGTATGTCCCATCCAGCCTGATTCTTGACTTCATCATAGTCGTCCCCCTTTGGTAGCTGTATGGAATCTTTTCCATAATCATGCACAGCCTTTAACTGATCCAGCAGGGGTTTTCCTATGAGCATTCTCCACAAGCCCCCACTTGGGAACACCTCAAATGAAATGCATTCCCTTGTGCTTCCCCACTGCAGGACTCCTGTCCATGTGCCTGTGGATGCTACTAATGACCTGTCTGCCATTCTTAGAATCTGTTTAGATGGACTTAGCTGGTCTAACTGCCTCTTAACCCTGCTGTATGCCTCCATGTCTATCACATTTATCATTGCTCTGTTGTCCACCACTGCCAGGAACCTGACCCATTCACCTTGTGGTCCCACCAAACTTGTAACTGTCATGAATGGGTGGCCAATTCATGACTTAATCGGCTGACCTGTCATGTCCAATGCATAGACATCAGTGACTATATTTCCAGAACCCCATATGTTACTTGTGTCCAGTCCATCCTGACCCTGCTCTACTTCATCCTTTCCTCTATTAGCCTGAGTGCCTGCTGCCCTGACCACCTCTTGCCTTTGCTCTTGTGCCAGTTTGGACAGATCATTACTTGGGGCTGATGTTAGTCTGTCACATTTCATAGCCCCTAGTAGTTTCCCTGTATCACCCATTCCCACTGGCTTTCCTGTTGTTTGTCCAACTCTCCACCCATTGCCTGCCACCCATTGCTTGCTACTACTGCATACACATGTGGCATGATTGTCTCTCCTCTACCTTCAACCTGTTGTCCTACTGGCCAAACATACTGCACTGCTGTTGAGTTGGGCTTGAACTGCATCATTCTTTGCAGCATGCCTGCCACCAACTGGTGCCACCTTGTTTCATGCAACTGCAATGTCTCTTTAGCTGAGCATGTACTGCCCACATGTGGTGGGTCTGTAACCATTCCACAAATGAAGCACTCCCCCAATCCCACTGTGGTTGTTCCTGGTTTGAGCAGATACAGTCTTTTGAGAGCTGGCATGGTCTCCTTGCCAAAAGCATGGTGCCAAGCCTGCATGTCTGACTCATACAGCTGTCTTCCTGCCTCCATGTTTGGTCTATGTGGTACTGCGAGTGCTTTCTCCAATATTTGGGCTCTTGTTAACGGTACTCTCACCATTCCTGTGCTCTGGTTGACTGTGGCTGTTGGCATTGCTGTTCTCTGATACTGCCCTAGGTAGGCTGGCAGCATGCTCTCTCCCTCTGCATGTGCTACTGGTCTTGCAGCATACCCATGCATGGTCTGTCATACCATGAGCTGGCTGATTTGCTGGCATAGCTCTGTGACCTTGTTCTGGAGCTTTTGTTCTCCTTTCTTTGTCTCCTGGCTTTGCAGCAGCTTCTTCATCTTCACCTTCCTTACCACCTCCACAAACTTGTCCCAGCCCTTGTACTTGTCTTCTAACTCTCCTCACAGCATTGCTGGCACTTCTTCCACTGTGTACTTGATCAACCTTCCCTCTGTGTCTCCCATACTTAGCACCAGCTGCATCACCTTCCTCACCCATACTATGTGCCCATAGTTGCCTTCTTGTTCTGTCTCCACCCACTTCCTGACTTCTTCCTCCTTTAACACTAGTGCCCTAATGTGCTCCCTTTGTTGTGCCTTTGTCCATTTGGGCCATCTGGTCAGTGGCCACCTTTTCAGAAATGCTGCTTTGAGTGTGACCATGTCTACCTTGTCACTCAATGGTAGGTCTGTAAACCACTTGTCTGCATAACTTCCCACCACCAGCTGTAACCTGAAGTGATCCACCCTCATTGTCTTGGTCCACATTGCTGGGAGAGACAGCTGGAACTCTGCAAACCAGTCAGATGGCTCCTCTTTGGTGGAGTAGTCTCCTTGGAACAGTGGAACAGCTTTTGCTGTTTCATTGATGTTTATGATTTGGTATGACATTGTCTGTCCCAGGTGCAGTGGTACAGGTTTGGCAGATGCTGCTGGATGCAATGTTTGCCCTGGGTCTTCCCCTTGTTCAGCTTTCTGTTTGTGTTGCTTCAGTGTGTCACTGAACAGAGGTGTAAAGACTGCGGGTCATAGATTATAGCACTGTGCACTTCCTGTCACACTCATACTCCAGGGTCTTTGTCAGTTCTGTAGGTGTGCTGTTGCAGCTGTTAACAGTCTTTGCAGTGTGTACAGGCTGTCATCCTCATCCCCATCCCCAAACAATGAAGACACTGTACTGCTTTCCATAGTGCCTGTACTGCTGTCGATTTGCCTGTTGCTTTCTCATCTGTCTAGTCCATCTATTTTTGCAACTTCCTGTAATGTTGATGACACTATTCTTGTTTGTGATGTTGGGGGTCGTACTCCCCTCTCATCACCAGATGGACTCACCAGACCTGCTAATGCAGCCTATGCCCTGTGCCAAATGAAAAGGCTTGCACAACCCCTGCTGACTAATCCTACTCATGCTCTGCTATCAACACTGCCCACCCCTCTGGCACCTGGATCCCTGACACCCCCTGGCACTCCTGCCTCTGCCTCTGACCTCCTGCCCCACACTACCCTGTTACAATGCTTAGGCATCCAACCCTTCAGTTGCAGGCTACTGGTGAGTTCATTATCGATTGTGCAATCTCCATAATGTGTTGAGTGGCATAAAGCCTATGATCATAGTGACTCGTGTTTACCAGCAGTGAAGTTCCAAACAGTCCATCGTTGTGTAATTCACACTGATGTCCACATAGCTGTAACTATGGTTGGCACTTTTTGAGCAGTATTCTGAGAGGCCAGATTGCTTGAACTCATATCTTGCTACTTCCAGGAATAAGGTACAATTCTCCTACTGGATTTATGCTTAGTTCTAGTTGATCACTGAACCCGCCCTGAAGGCAGAACCATTGGCACTGCATATCATTGCCATGTAATCGTAGTCAATGGAGTCAATGGACGATGCCTCTTGCAAGCAAGTAGCATTGGAGGGCTGTCATCCAAGGGATGATGGCTGGGATGTTGCCCTCAGCAACCTAGTGGTGGCCCTCTATGACAGATTTCATATGGAGTGGAAAGTTGATGACATGAAGGAGGCAATCACATTACACTGTGCAGCATTGGAACTCCATCCACCTGGACACCCTCAGAGGCTTTCATCGCTGAACTGGCTTGCTGTCTGCTGTTCAGTTGGATGTGACAATCAGGGAGTAGTCGCTGACTTGGAAGAAGTTGTCACACTTGGACATGCATCGTTAAAGCTCTGTCCACCAGGCAATGATGATCATGGGCAATATCTCCACAATCTTGCATACTACCTCTACCAGACATTCGTGAAAAAGTTAAGATGCATGACTTGAATGAGGTGATTGAGTTGTACTGGGTAGCATTGGAACTATGCCCCTCAGGCCATCCTCAGCAGTCTTCATCACTCCATGGACTTGCTCTCTGTTTTTCGATTAGATACAACAATAGGGGAGTGTTCACAGACTTGGAAGAAGCCACCACACTTGAATGTGCAGCAGTAGAGCTCCGACCACCAGGTCATTATGATCGTGCAACATCTCTCTACAGTCTTGCTTATAACCTCCAGAGAAGGTTTAAGAAGCAAGCTGGGATGCATAACTTGGATGAGGCAATTGAACTACACTGGAATGCATTGGCACTCTGCCCCTCTGGACATCCTTGTCAGTTTTCATCACTCCAGGAGCTTGCTATCTGTCTCTTGGATAGATATGACAATCAGGGGTTAGTTGCTGACTTGGATGAAGCCATCACTCTTGGGCATGCAGGAGTGGAGCTCCACCCACCAGGGCATCCTAGTCATGCTGAATGTCTTTGCACCCTCAGTTGTGGCATCTGGGCAACATTTCAGTGACCCAGGTCAGGCAGAACAAGGTCTGTTCACCAAGGTTTATTGCTACCCCATCCAACAAGTAATGCTGATGCTGCATCGACATTCCATAACCTCTCTCTACACCTTTGGGACAAGTTTCAGAAACAACCTGTGATAGCCAACTTGGACAAGGCTATTTGTCTTATGATGTATGCTCTGGAGCTCTGACTACTGAAACACAGTGATTGCAACCTCACTGTACTCGTTAGGGAGTGGGTTCAGAGGATAGTTCAGGGGACAAACTTGAATGAGTCTGTCATGCTTAGCCAAGCTGTGGCAATCTATGTGCCCTTGGGTGTTACTTTAAGGACAGATGTCAAAAACAACACACGATTGCAGACCTGAATGAAGCCATCATGTTGCACATATATGTGCTGCAACTCCATCCGGCTGGACATGCCAGTCACCCCTTGTACCTCCACCACCTCACACTATGCTTAATAGAGAGATTCCATGACAAAGCCATTGTTGATGATTTGGATGAGGCCATCTCTCTTGAGCAAAATGCCCTGGAACTATCTGCTCCTGGAGACCCAAGCTACAATGCATCCAAGGAGAGCCTTGCAACCTATGTCCAAATGAAGATCAGCACACAGGTTTCGCAAGCATCCCCCACTCGGTTGGTCATACCAAAGATGAAGTTATCCATCATGTCATTTTTAAGACCCTCGAACACTGGGGGCAAAAACCAATGTTTAGTAAATAAAACATTGAAAAAGCAGATACTATGTTTCAAAACACAAAGAGAACATGGTAAAAATATTTAATCTTCTTAAACATAGTATCTCTTTCTTTCATGTTCCTTTACTGTTTGTGGCTCAAGTATTGGATTATGCCTCCAGTGGAAGTCATGCCAACTAGATTCCCAAATGTGTAAATCATCGAGCACCTTGTGTGACCTGGATGGGCAGAGTAAGTACAAAGAGATCTAGTCCTCAGGCCTCAGCCTTGTCATAGTTTTCAGTGTAAGTGGAAGTGAATTTGATGTAGACAAAATGTACCATACCTGCCCACAACTGTCAGCTCTCTGCCATGTGCACTGTATTTGATCATAGAATTGAGCATCACATGTTCACATCATTGCATGTTGCCCTGGCTTGATGGGCACGAAGGTCATGCATTTTGCATGACATTGTGACTTACATAATCTTCGCCTTATATTAGCCTCGAGACATCATATCTGTCATCCTGCTAAGGGTCTCTTCATGGATGGTGCATCCATATGGCCTCAATCTCTGTCACATTTCTATCTTGGCACAGTACCTGCTGTTTCTAGTCTGTTGTGCACTTGCCACTTGCCACTGCTCATGTGCAAAGTCATTAATTTGTGGCACAAACAGTGTATTTTACTGGCTGGTTGGATTTGGGGAGAGTATAAATGCACTGGGAATCAGCAGCCTTTTATGCCCTTCCAGGTTTCACCTTTCAATCTGCCACATCACCTACATTACCTCTTAGCTTCCTAAATTTCATGTCTCTCTTCTGGCTGACAAGGTATTTACTCTTGTTAGTACCTGAGCTACCTTTTGTAGTGTAGTCAGCTAAATTTATCCCATCCCTGAGGGTGCATTCCAACATTTATCTGGGAGGCTCCATCTAGTTGCAACCACGCATTTGACCAAACATTGTTGCAAAACTGTGCAGATGTCATAATCTGGTGAGGTGTTTATTGCAGGCAGCTGTGAGGATATCCCTCAAATAACTCTCTAAACCATACACTAGATGATCCCACTTCACCAGAGACCTTGCAATGGAGTGTCAATAATAATTACATGTGTAGATGTGGTTGCCTTACCAAAAAGCAGTTTATAGTGGGCATCCTTATAAATGGAGTGGGGGTTTTCAGTTCACGATCCCCTCCCTTAGATGCCATTCTACTCTATGGGGAACACTGGATAGCCAATTTTGTTCATTTGGAGTGGGCCAAATCTATTGTTGTGAGTTGTATAATGTCACAGAAGCATACATGGGGTCCTCTGTCCACTAGGCTGCAATGCAGATATCAACCATCTGATCATGAGCCTGTTATCACTATCCTATGAGCTCTGTGTATACCACGTTCATCCCAACTGTGAGGAAGCTGAAGAAAGGGTAAGCTGGATATTATAACCAATCAGTGTCACCATTGTGTGGGTGCCTTATTGAATGATGTTCACTTTCCCTGTGAAAGCATCAGTACCACAAGCATTGGTTAATGAGGTTATTTCCCCTCTGGTCTCACTCACAGGCCTTCACATGTCGCTGGTGGCATGGCTTTCAGTCCCTGCTACCATACAATTCATGAAGAATGGCTCAATTTATTTATCTCTCCTAATAATGATGGGTAAGTGTATCACATCTTGAACTTTTGGAACTTACCTGTACTTGGTTTCCACCGATGTGTCCTGGCCCTTGGCATAATGTTGAAGCACTAATGGTAACTTGAATAGATGTTTTCTTGCCCAGAGAAGATGATATCCTATCTCGATTCAAGCAAGTTCCAGGTAAAGTTTGCAAGGCTCTGTGAACTGACTACAGGTGGGCTAAGTACATATATCTTAGAATATTTTGTACAGATTATGAGTGTAACTAAGTACATGAGTGTAGGCCCCAGGCTGAAGCCAGGCCAAGCCCTATATTAAGGGCCTGAGGCCAGGCCAGGCCCTATTGTCAGCTTAGAGGGGCTCAGGGCCTGGCCTGTGATTTTGAAAGCCCTGAGCACCCCCAGGCCAGGCCCAAGCCCCAGCTTTCAGGCTGAGCCAGGCCACAAAAACACTAGTCACTGGTCCATGGGGAGGGGTAAACTCAATGGCAGTGGAAGCATTGTAAGGGATGGTGGTGGAGTGAAGTGAAGAAGGAATATGTGCTAATGGCATTGCCATGCTGCCAGCTCAGTTGCAATGTCTTAATATGGAAATTTCCCCTTATCATACCAGAAGATGACCTCTCATCTCAAACCCATCACAGCATAATGATGTTCCTGAGTATTATTTATTTCCTCATATAATACCTACACCCAGTGGTAATTATTAGAACAATGGTGAGGGTGAGTGCAGCAGAAAAAATAAGAAGTGTAACATGAACAAATCACATGCAAAGAACAGAAGAAAGAGCTATCACATACCACTGCTCACAGTCACCATCCTGGGAATGTACAGCTGAATTAAAGGGATGAACATACTATTAGACAGAGAGGTGGAGATCAGTTACCAAACAGTGGGTGAGGTGAAGGCAATCATTTTTGTCTTCAGCAGTGGAAGGGTGGGTACATGTTCTGTCAAAGCTGAATGAAGATGAAGAATCTGATGTGAGGCACACAATATTTGCTGACAGACCTTTGATGTTGACAAGCATGGATGGGGGGTGCAGAGGAACTCAGAGTGGTAGAGAATGGTGGGGAAGGTCCAAGGTACCAAGAAGGGTGGAATATGGAGGTGGTGGGACACATTAGGTGGGCCATGGGGGAGATGGATGGTGGTGTGCTTGAAGGGGTGGCAGAGCAATGCTTGAACAAGAAAGGGTTTGCAGATGGAGGGGAGTCAACTTTTCATTCACAATGGCAGTTTGTAAGTAGGGAACACACCTTTCTCCATGAAACAATTCCATACCATTGCTTCTAACTCACTGAGTGAATTAAATTGGATCAATGTCCAACCCAGGATGAATCCTGGACAGGAAGTGAAGCATGCTTTAGTCTTTGTGGCAAAACTAAAGCTGTGAGTGTCACAGAGAGCTGGAGCATATGAAGTATTAGATATCTTGTTTGCAATGAACTTCTGGAAACTGATTCACCTCTGAACTGCAGAACACTGATGGGCAACATGTAATCATGCTGGGATTAAAAGTGATAGGTGCATAATATGATGAATAATCACCAAGTATAGAATAATAATATGTAAATTCTCACAAGTCAGAAGAATCACATCAGGGTAAAATTCAGCCATATGTCAATTCTACCAGACAAGTGTGTAGTTGGATGTAATGGAAATAAAACAAATATGATAATGCACATTATGACTGAAACAAGATGAGATGATTTGTGGCAACAATAAGTCCAGTGAGTCAAAGTTGAGGGGAGGGGAGGAAGGACCCAGCATTGTCACATGTGAGCTGAATGTAGCTAGATGGATTAATATGACTTATGAGCCAGTGGTCATAGAAACACCATATGAAAGCTAACTGGGATGCAAGGTATCATTTGGCTTTCAGCTTGGTGGGGTGCCCACATGTTTTCCACTTCACAGGCTCAGGCTGTGCAAGGCCAGTGGATGTAGACTTGGCAGGTTGAGCTGGAAGTGGTGATATCCTCCAAGATGTAGAGACACAATTGGCTGAAGCCAAAGCTGATTTGGGCAGTGCACCATGGGCATTACTTATGCTCAGCTGACTGACCTTGACCTGTAATCTAGATACAGCTGACACAGTTAGAGCTAGTTCAGAAACCTGAAATTTCTTGAAAATCATGAATTTCATTGTTTGTTCATATGGTTCCTATGTCAGAGTTTCAATGATGTAAGTCTAGCTGAGAGATTGTTGCTCTGTGGTGTGGTATCATGCTATGTCTGCCATGGATATTGACTATGATCCCAACTGCAATCCTGAGGATCACACCTATGAAGAACAACAGCACATTCTTTGGCATGTTTCCATTGTGCTCTGTGCTATCATCTGTTCTACTGTGGCTGTCATCATATCTAACAATTCTAGGAGAGCTCAGCCTTGACCTTACCATACTTCAGCACTCTCAGGTGAAGCCTGGCTTGTTGAACTACTAGTTGGGCATCCAGAGTGGATTCATTGTGAACTTGGGATGCATGCAGATGCCTTTGTAGCCCTCATGGATGAGCTTCAAGAGCTTGGACACATTGACTCAAGATTCATATTGCTTGAAGAGCAACTGGCCATATTCTTGTACATGAGCATCATGGGCCTTACCATTAGGCATGCTGGTGAGTGGTTTCAGTGATCCAATGAGACAATCTTGTGGTATGTTTGTCAGACTCACTGATCTGAAGTTATCTGATTGTTTCTAGCTATTTTTGCAAGATGGTCTTTATCTTTTCATCTGTGCCATTCTACACCACACATGTTTGAATGCCTGCCAATGATGAGGTACAAGAGGTGATCTGCAATAATCCAAGATTTTGGCCATACTTCAAGGATGCAGTTGGCACTCTGGATGGTAGTCATATTCATGCTGCACCAGTATCAAGGGATTGAGCAGCCTTCAGAAACTGCAAGGGATTTATATCACAAAACTGCCTTTTTGCATGCAACTTGAGCTTACTCTTTACCTGTGCACTTACTGGGTGGGAGGGGTCAGTGACTGACACATGCATATACCAGGATGCACATTCAAAAGACCTCCATATTTCACAGGGCAAGTTCTTTCTTGCTGATTCTGGGTTCCCACATTGCCCTGAGCTTCTTGTCCCATACTGCAACACTCGTTACCATCTTGCAGAGTGGCACCATGCACAACTAAGGTATGCAAACATAGAGACATTTTTATTGTTCTGATTCTAGTAGGCCCAAAAACAGGGAAGAACTCTTTAACCTCTGGCATGCATTGGCATGGAATGTGATTGAGTGTATATTTGGTGTGCTCAAGCAACACTTTTGGATTCTCCTCCTATCACCAGAGTACAAGATCAATGTACAAGTGAGTGCCCTCTGTTACCTCCCCCATGTCATGGTGTGATGCTTCAATACAGGCACATATCCCTGTTGCACTGTGTGCAATCCACAATTTTGTATGGGTGCATGATGTTGATGAAGCTGCAGTGGCAGAGCAGGGCCATGGTGGGGAGGAGTTTGATGAGGGTGGGTTTGGTGTTCCCAGTTTTGAGAGGGATGCTGGTGAGGATGCACCTGATGAGGCACTGCAAGCTGCATGCAGCTTTTGTGATCACCTTGCTCAAAATATGTGGAATGACTACCAGCAACTCCTTCAAGATTGGAGCCACTTAGATGATGACACCTCATCTGATCTCAGCATGGAGTAGGACTAGATTACTTGTGTAGACTGTTCTTGGTGTAAGTGTTGTCAATAAATTTCTACCTTCCAGTTTGCAAGCACACATGACATCAGAGTCAAGCCAATACATTGTTATGGCAGGGATACAAGTGTGAGAGTACAACAACATATTTTGAAAGACATGCAAACTACAGCAGTGCAGACACATTCAATATGGTCATATTTCCTGACTTCACCTGATATTCATGCATCACATAGTCCTCACATGCCTCTTTGTCCATGGTCAGTACATAGACTTCTGTGAAACCTGGGTCATGGGTGAATAGTGACTGGATTAACACTTTGATTTCCCTAGGAAAATCATTGTCCTGCTCCAGTAAAATAAGGAGGGCAGCCTCTCTGAGTTTTGACAACTTCTCTTGAGGTCAGGCACCTGTTTCTGGTTGAAATGCAGCAATGGTTTTTGAAAGAAGATTAAGTGACCCCTGCATACCAAGCATGAGGGATTCTTGCACAACTTGGGAGGGTTGCCTATGGGAACTGGAACCCCAGACATGGCCCATTGCTGAGTCCATGTTTGTTCACTTCACTGAGGAGGTAATGCCAGAGATGGTAGCATCATAGAAAGGAAGTGGGTGCATGTCACCACCACCAGATGGCACATCTGCCACATCACCAGTCATCTCTGCATATGAACACTTGTTGGTGGTCAAGGGAGGTTGAAGGAGGTTGTGGGATTCTTGGGGACTTTCTACTAAGTGCTCTTTACCCTGGTTACTGGGAAGAAGACTGTGCACATCCTCATCGAGGGTAATATGGAATTCCACAGCAGTACTAGAAACTGGGGTACTGGCACTTGTGACAGTATTGGCAGATCCAGAGGTAGCAGCTGGGGCAAATGAATTCTTTCCACAAGCAGCACTGTTTGGTATAATATCTTGAAAGAGCTCATGGAATTCCCAGCCAGATGATTTGAAGGGGTGGAGAAGTGGATGGTGCAAGAATAGTGGTTAGTAGTTGGTCATGTTGAGGGAGAGTTGATGATGACTAGTAGTACCTTCACATAATCATCAAAGACCTGTGCTGCATCTCTGCCTTCAATTCCAGCACCTTTCACACTATCCCAGTGAGCCCCTGTGCACCCTTGATAGCTTTCAATCTCAAAGTATGTTTTTTGAGCCTACAGTGACTCCAAAAACCCTTTCCATCTTTGCCATATTTTCAGTGCATGCAGTGCAATGCCAGACACATGGAGAATCACACCAAGCTTTGGTGGAGTCATAAATAGTACTTAGTCCTGGCTGCAATTTGGCTCCTAGGTCATGTGATTCCATTCACACAGTCTGGAGATATGGCCATTTTAAAACAGCATGTCCATGGAAAGGGTTTTTTCACTTTTGAATTTACAAGGGTATTTGGATATTATCAGTACTTGGTATATCCACCTTTTGCTCTAAGCACTGCCTCAACCCTTCTAGGTATGCTTTCAATTAGTTTCTGACACTCCTCCACTGAAATCCTCTCCCACTCCACCTGAACTCTCTCCCATAGCTCATGAATCCCATTAGGGGGGGTTTCATACCCTGCAAGCCTTCTTTTCAGGCAACCCCAGAGATGTTCAATGGGATTGAGGTCAGGAGACTGTGCAGGCTGTAGAAAAGGGCTGTAGGCAGCCTCAGTAGTGACTCAACTACTGTATATTAGATGTACCTGTAGGCAGCTACAGGCTATCAGTAAGTATGGAAAGTATGGAAATACTATGTAAATAGTAGACTTACCCTCAGTAGTGACTCAACTACTGAGGGATTAGTACCAAAAAAGTGTAGTACTAAGTGCGCTCTAAGTGCTTATGTAAGCAAGTGAAAACTCGCACCAAATATACATCACACAGAGGTGATTCAATCTCCAACACACAGGCCATACCATGGTCCCAAACTCCTGCTCTTCTAGCCAATGTCTAACCTTTTTGCAAGTATGCTTGGGATCATTGTCTTGCTGAAAGATTGTATCAGATGGATTGAGACCATAATGCTCCAATGTTTGTTGAAGCTCATCCTTCAAAATCTGAAGGTAAAAGTCCCCATCTATCCTATCATCAATCTTTGTAACATAGCCAACACCATCCCAAGTCATACACCCCCACATCATCAAGGAACCCCCTCCAAACTTGAGAGTTCCTTGTACCAGCCTATCATTAAGTCCCTCCCCAGCCTTTTTTCAAGCCCACTTGTGTCTATCTGACCCTAGGCAATTAATTTTTGTCTCATCAGACCATACAACCCTCTTCCAGTCCTCTATAGTCCAGTCCTTGTGGGTATAAGCAAAATCCAAGCAAGCCTTGTGATGTTTGGCTGAGAGAATAGGACATTTGGTCTTGACTACACACTTCATACCAGATTTTTTCAAGTGATGATGAACAGTATTAGCAGAGAGAGGCTGGTTGATGATGTTTCCAAGGGCTTTGGTGACTTGAACTGCATTTTCAGCCTTGCCACAGGTAATACATAAGATGTTGAGCATGGTGAATATTGGCAGGGGAAAGCTTAGAAGGATGGCCTCCAAGGGCCTTAGGAAGGCTAGAATGCCTCTTAGAATGAAGTTTGGATACAGTAGAGGGGCTGACACCAATTTGCCTGGCAATAGCTTCACCAGAATGGCCAGAGTCAAGCAAAGAGAGAATGGTGCTTTGCTGAGTAAGAGAAAGGGGTCTGACCATAATGGTGGTTGGGAACAATGAGGTATTTGAATTTTTTTAAACTCAGACATATTGTTTACACATGTATCTTTGTTTCTATCACCAAACAATAGCAATTATTGGATGTTTTGAATAAGATCTTAGTTACCAATTCAAAAGTGAAAAAACCCTTTCCATGGACATGCTGTTTTAAAATGGCCATATCTCCAGACTGTGTGAATGAAATCACATGACCTAGGAGCCAAATTGCAGCCAGGACTATGTACTATTTATGACTCCACCAAAGCTTAGTGTGATTCTCCATGTGTCGGGCAGTACACTGCATGCACTGAAAATAGGGCAAACATGGAAAGGGTTTTCAGAGTCACTGTAGGGTACACAAGATCTGGTCAGTAGGCAGCATGGACAGACCATCAATTAAATGCTCACATAGCTCAACCACTTGTTCTTCACAGCATCTTGTGTCTTTAACTGTCCAGCAGTTGGATGGGTCTTGTTGATATGTGCTGCTGCAGCTGCATAAGTAGACTTTTTGAAGTTCCCCCCATCCCCCACTTCTGACCAGTGTTCATGCAAGAGTGGATAAGAGTTGCAACCTCTTCTGGTCTCCAGGATGCCCTGGGCTGAGAAGATTTCATAGCCATAGAAGAAACAAATGAGTTGATCATGTAATGAGATAGTAAGCAAGCAAGTGAGAGGAGGGGTGCCCATGTGAGCCTCTGATGATCGATATTGATGTCAGTCTGATAATCCATTAGGTTCAAGGAAGATTCAAGCACCAACTTTGGGATGTGAAAGCTGCCACAAAATAAAGCATAAACAAAACAATGGAATTTGTAATTTTCAAGAAATTTCAGGTTTCCAAACTAGCTCTTATGGAGTTTCCCTGGGTACTGGACCTGGAGGTGGACATGTTGGCACCCATGTCATCGCTGATAGGGGATGGTGGCAATGGCAGTGGGGATGATGGAGGAGGAGGGGAGTGTGAAGGGGGAATATTCATAGCATTAGTAGGGGGCACAGAAGCCAAGGCAGTCATGCCATTTTCCATCTCATCAAGAAAGTCATCTTCCCAGGTGTGCAGTGCTGGATCAGATACTGCATCAGGTAAATTGTTGCCAGTCAGCTTTGACTTCATGGAGAAGACTTCCTGATTGATGCCATCCATGACATCTATAGCCCAATTTATATGCTTAAACAAGTGCTGTAGGTAGAAGTTGAAATCATCACAATATGGGATACCCATCACCACACCAACTGCACCAAGCGCTGGGTTGGCTGACAATAGAAAGCAAGCCTTGATATAGGGTGTTTAAAAGATGTTAGTATTTGATCAGGAGATGGTATAAAACACTCACCAAGATTGCTGCACCTGCAATAAGTCCTTCTGTTGTGCTTGTCAATCCTAGTTGTTGGCCTCTTGCTTTTGGCTGGCCCTGCTTCTGGTTAGAAAGGGATGCCTTTCCAGACATCAGGACACAAATAATCTATTGCTTAATTATTAGCCTCTACAGCACTAAATGTAGTGATTGCACTTACCAAGACAATGACAGGACACTTGAGGAATTCATCAGGGACCAGCACCTCATGGTTTTTGAACAGAATGGGATCAAGCTGAGTATATTCATTGTTCTTTGTTAGTAGCACCTGAAACTTGGGATCCATCTGCTTGCAAGCATCTTGAGTAGAGAGCATGGATAGGTTGAGGTTGTACTGGGCAAAGTTCAGGGAGGCAGCATCTTTAATGCACTTGAGAACATTGGATTGCTCTTGGCCAAGGGCACTGGTAAACTAACTGTAGTTAGTCTTCAGGTCCAAAAGATTCTTGTGGTGCAATTACATATGACTGAACCAAAACATGAGTGCTGTTCCATTGACTTGTGCAGAGACTCTGGGATAATGCTGTATAGTTCAGCTGTCATGCCCTCCATCTTGGCCATGGGTGAGTCCCAGTGAGAGGGACTGCATGGGTCAACATTGGGTTTGAGGGTCATTGGGAAGACACCATCAGCCACCCAGAAGTGATAGAGCAGGAGGTACTTCTTAGCCTCCTTGGTGATGCTGCTATCAAGGGTCTCTGTCTTGTTCAACATGCAGTTGTGCTTGTGGTCAGGTATGGCTGAAGAGAGAGCAGTAAGTTCTTTCCAAACACTTTGTAGTTCAGTGTGCACATCTGCATATGCCTTCTGAGCAATTGCTAATGCCTAGGGGGAAAGTGGTGTCCACTGAGCCTGAGCAGACTTGCACATGTCATTAAATCCACCTTATGCAGCTCATATGCCTCTGCACTTGGACCTGGGACCTGCAAAACTCTTCTCATCTCATCAAGGTCATTGCCATCATTGTTGTTGGAGTCTTGACCAACACTGTCAAGGTCAAAGTCATCATCTGAATGGTCATCATCCTGACCTGAGTGTGACATGACTGGTGATAAACTGAGGACTAGAAGTGGTGGGCAACTTGGGAGACTGTGAGGTCCAGGTTTTACAGCAGATTGGACAGGGAGCTCACACTGCAGACTGTACCTATTTATACTGTTAGCTGTCAAATTCACTTGATGTGGTTCTGCATCTGAGACTTAAACATGATACATGGCATGCACAGCACCAGCACCTGGTTTAGTATCTGTATGTCTTCTTCAGTATACAATAGAGCCTCACTGCAGATGACACATGTACTTATGCACTGCTTGTGTCATGGAGTTACCTGTGGATATAGTGGAGTAGTCAAATCACAGAAGACAACATCCTTTGCTGGGTCAGACATGTGTCAGACAATTACATCTACATTCATGTGTATTTGCTATCACATTGATTCAGAATCAATACATTGCCCATGCAATGTATGCCCCCCCCAGGGTTACTGCAGGGATTCAACATCATTGATCAAAGTGCAAATGCTTGAATTATGTAAACACACACCCTGAGGTCAAATGCTGTTAGGACACCTTAGTATGAAGGTACATATCTCTGTTGATATGTGTGATGGATTGGGGACAAGAACAGCACCCCATATGATAGACTGGATTGGAATCAATATCATGTTGCTATGATGAACTGCCTTGACATGGGTAAGTTGAAGGTTGTGGTCAATTTGATGGGTGGCACCCATTTTCACAGTGAAAGGCTGTACAAGTGTGAGATCAATTGAGCAAATGTCAGGGACCTTGCAGGAAAATATGCAGATCAGGTGGATGAATGCAGTGTCCACCTCTGTAAGCTGAACAATGGCACAGTCATACTGGGGCACTCCAAAGAACATCAGATTGCACTGCAGATGATCAGTGGTCAGCTTCCAGTTGACCAAAGACTCATAATTGACTTTCAAATACTTGTATTCCCAAATCTCCATTCCAATGCATCAGTTCAAAGGACAAGAAAGATTACAAGAAACACAGTTACCTTGAGATTAGGATGAATGACAATCCACTTCTGGACTTGATAGCCATAGGACATGAGGGATTTGTTGCAAAAAGTTGATAGCTTCTTGCACAACTCAATGAATGCCCTATCTGTTTGACTGTGGTCAGTCTCAATGTTCTGCACAGTAGTTGGTATGTATGGGGAGCCAAGATAAACATGGCCCTTGAATGGACCATCATCAGGCTCCTCCAGGTCAGAATCATCATCCAAACCTCAGGCCTGTAGTTGAGACCAGTTCATGTGATGGTCAATGCACATTCTCAGCAGCTTGGCTGTAAGTATGTGTTCATCCACACATAGGATCTTCATGATCGATATCAGAACCCAAAAGCATAAGTCAATCAGGAGAAATGGGTACCTGGCCAGCCACAGCCTTACCATTTGACCACCATTCATATGCCTCTTTCAATGGCCCATGCATACTTTCATTTGGCCATGTGCTGTAATTCCATGTGGCACCCTTGGTTCAGATATCATGGACTACATGTTTCCAGAGGTGGGCTTTTGGAAAGTTCCAGTCAGTTCAAAGCCCCTCCACACCAGACCTTTCAACACATTCAATGTATCACTAACAAAAAGACATGGTGGGCTGAAGGTCTCCATCAGAAGACTAATGCATACCTACCTTCAATGCCCTGTCAAATCTCAGCAGCTCTGCCTCAATCATTTCAATTGTGCTTTCTGTATGTACATTGAGACTGATCAGACTATTGAGTTCAAGATAGCTTGTGAGGACATGGAGTAGGGAGTAACCTTCAGGAGTCCAGTTCTTAGTGAAGATGTTTAGGCAGGCATAGAAGATTTCCTGCAGTGAACAGAGTACTATTACACAATGCAGGATGTGTGGATGATATCATGCACTTTTACCAAGTCACACTTCTTGTTTCCATCCAAGAAAGTGACATTAATGGTGTCCTTGAAGTGGGAAAGGCCATGCCATTGAGAGAACTTAGAGATACTAGAAAGATGGAAGATTAACTTCAGGAGATGACACAACAATGATTAGTAGTAATGGATGACTTACTAATCCTCAACCTTAACTTCAGCCTCATGTCCAAGTTCATTCAGAATTTTTTTCACATCCTGTAATGCATGCCTACCACCTACACCATCATGTGATGAATGGAGACAGTCGAAGCTCAAGGTGGCATGGGGATCAGAGTTCCTAATGTGCCAGAAAACATTCTATAATGGTGGTTGTGTTAAACGCTGGAATGGAAGTCCAAGAACATATAATGCCACTCACCTCAACAGGCCATAAGCCAATGGCTTTCAGCCACTCCTTGCCTGCCATATGGCTATAATTGTAAGTGCTAAGTGTGTCCTGTGCTTGATCCATCAAATGGAGAGGATACATCTTTGCAAGGTCATGAAGTTCATTTATTGGTACAAGACATACTGGACAAGGACATTTGCATGTGCACCCTCAAATCAGCAACATCATACACCTAATAGTTAATAGATATTCAATAAAAATGCAAGTAGGGGAGGCAACCCACTGTTCTTCATAGTCAGCAGATAATATCAGAACAACCAGAAATAGCCAATGGGTGACCTTGTCATATGGAGAAGTATGCAAATACCCAGTTTGTGAGTATTGGGAAATGTCTTTGAGTAGCTTGACAAGGGACTCATGCCAGACTTGTCACTTGAGGTTTGTGTAGCCCAGGCAGCCCTCCTCTTGAGGATCCTCAGGAACCTATAGAAGGCATCATCATAGGAGAGTCCTACATAGAGAAAAAATATGTGTACAATAGGCAGTCACCCAATGATGCAACCTCCTCCTATCACATGACTATTCCATATTCCTACTGGCAGGTTCACACACCATACAACAACTGGCTATCCCTTTGCTGTACCAAAAGAAGACAACTTCATTTTGTCAGCATAAATGATGAGCCCAAAAGGTACAGCATTGTCAACATCTGGCAGGGAAGACTGTTATTTCCATCAATCACTAGAATACAAGGTGATTCATGCAACCATCAGTGCACTGTAACACATACTTGGATATCCCACCAGTGGTCCACCATCCAAGGCTCATCATAAAAATGCTTGAAGCCCTCCTCACTATACTTATACAAATGCTGGGCATCCCAAACAAAGTGTGGGGCCAACAACTTGTTCTCCAATAACTTATTGAGTGCCTGCTCCCATACAGGATGCATGAAGACTTCATACATTTGATCTTGCTTCTTGTATAATGTTGTTACATCATGTTTAGAGAACTGGAGGTGTGAGTGAGCATGAAACATTAACTGAAGAGGTTACAATACTCACTCACAGGCATGAGTTGGGCAGCAGTGGCATCACATGCTTTGCAAAGCTCCACATTGTTTTTGAGTGTGACTTGAGCCATACCTTGTGCAACACAAGAGATAAGATCAAGTAACTTGTCCACATGCACTTGATTTAAACTGGCTGCTAAAGTGACTTCCATAAACTTGGAATTGCCAGTGACCCAGAAAGGATGGTAGGGAGTATTGTCTGTTGGGGGGGTAAATGTTTTGGCATTGACACAAAATTGATCAAATGATGGGAGGAGTGGCAGCAGGTTGCTGCAAGGGTGAAACTCCATTTTTTATTCCATGGGATGCTGGGAGGAAGGCTGGGGCTGTGAAGAAGCTGATCTTGTGTGGGCCATCATCACATCCAATGGCACTGAGAACCCATCAATATTACTGAATTCCAGTAACTGAAAGCAATAGACTTACCTGGGCTTCTGATGCCCTCATGCTCACCATGCAGCTTGCCCTCAGGCCAAGGGCCTAAATCACCCACTATTGGATTGACTATGACATTCTGATTCATGAGGGGACATGGGCTTTGATATACATATAAAAACTCACTGTCATCATCCAGTGCATATATTGAGTTGCCACCAGTGTCTGCCAAACCATGATTTGAGGTCATTGAAGATCCTGGGGCAGCAGGTTGCAGTTCCTGCCTCCACACCCAGCATTGCACTTGGGATTCATGATACAGGACTTTATAAGCTACATTTGTCTTCACAGAATGAAGAGACAACTCACCCTTTTTCAACTCCACATAATGGCTGGCAAATCACACACCTGCCCCATCATCTTCTCTATGCTTCCTGCAGCTCACCTTGTGGCTTTTAATACCTTGTACTTTAAATGGTTTCTTGCAATACTGACATGGTTGGCTTTGACCTGTTAGATTTAGTGTCTCTTCAGAATGGTTGTAAGTTGCACAGGACTTGTGAGCAGGCACCATACTGGGGGCCCAGACAAGGAAGTGGGTATGCAATGTGCATGGCAACTGCATATCTATGTATGCTGATGCAAAAAGCATCACAAACAAATCACAAACAAATGCCTTAAAGTGGAAGTCACTTATATCCTCATGTCACATGTCCCTGAGAATGGTGTACAAAATTACATGATTATGGTCCATACAATGATCTAATGTAGTCAGCTAAACTTGTCCCATTCCCATCTAATACCATACATGAAATTGCTGTCACTACCCTCACCCTTGGCAACAGGGTCAACATAGCTTAGATTGTGATGCCTCAGATATATATATATTTGAGCAAGTATGTCAGTTGGGTCCCTTAGGCAGGGTAATAATAACTCGAGTTTCATGTGTGATTCCCTGCTGGCTGTGACATGATTATAGTGTGTAGTTGTTGTGTGCTAGGCTCCCCAATCCCCAGTCACAAGCTTGCCACCTCCTTCAGGGGAAAGAATGGTATTACAACAGTCTGGTTGTCATTGGGGCTCTCTTCATCAGCATCTTGGGTAAGCTGGACATGCATCAAGATAGGTGTGCTGGCCATGCATTCACCTTTCAAGAGTTTGTATGAGACATCCAGAGTCAGGTAGGAGTTGACAAATATTGCAACATCATGCCTACACAAAATGTTATTAGCTGGAAGATGGGTGACCATTCAATAGAAACCTGTATATATGTTGCATATCCATTTGGAGCAATGCATTCCACTTGTTATCTTCCATGACATCATAAATGGACTCAATGTATGGAGCAATCATGCCAAGGTTGAGTGCAGAGACATGTATTTCATCTTCTGTTTGTCAGAAAAAAATTAGGCCCATTGCAATGACATATTATTTTCATGTGATGATAATGAGATTGTGATGAGATTATCACCAGGTGGCGGAGTTGCAATTCTATCATGGCACAATTGCAATGCCTTCGAAATGCACATACCTCCCATCAACCTCCTGCCTACTGCACCATCCTTTCTCCTTGTACAACTCACTGTTTATACTGTTCTATACATGTTCTATCAATCACTGCCAACTATGCCTGCACAAAAAATGACTGTTGCTTGTGAATACTGTGGAAAACCATTCAAATTAACTGGAATTGGCCCTCATCACAAATCATGCATCAAAAAACATTGTTGAGAGCAGGAAGACCTTACATATCTGGGATTACTTTGTGAAGGTAACTTTCAATTTATGTCTGATTGGTTTCTTCCCTGTTTTATTCACAGCCATTTCATCCATGAGTGACTCACATGCACCATCTGAGGTTGGTGGTTCAACAGTATCAGATGCCCAGCTGAATGCTGAAGCATACCATGACATTAAGTTCAACTGACCTCAATTGTATTTTTAAATCAATCTCCCCTCTTACAGATATCAGTGAAGCCTGGCCCATACACACTGACCCAGATCTGGTTACTATGAGTGTGGGTGAGGATTTAGAACCAAACAGTAAGTACTCATATCTACTAGTGATAGGCAGCTGAATGATGTCTCAGTTGGAGATGAGGTTGCTACTGATAACATTGATGACATTCAAATTGAGTACTATCCTGGCACTGCCATACTGCTGCAGAAGATACTATTTGCTGAGTTTGCCTGAGGTCACAGGCCAAGGGTATACAAACCTGATATGTCCACTGACCCCTGGTACCCATTCCAGTTGTGTCTCAACTTCAAATTTGTGGAACTGGCTCTCAAGACTGCTCTTAACAAAGAACAAGTGAATCAGTTTCTTAGGTTGATCAAATCCATTCACAGCACTAGGGATGCATTCACCCTAAATGAATACAATGATCTTCAGAGCACCTGGGAGGCTGCTTCACACCACATGACAACTGTAAGTAAACTTTTCACCATTGTTCTGTGCCACCATTTGATCATGCCTAGTCTAGTTTAAGAAAGAAGTAGTGCATGTACATTGTGGGTGACTCTTCTTGTGAGAGTGCAAGGGGAATGAGGGGAAAGCTGTAGGATAAACCTAGGCTCAACCCAAGGGGTGCTGAGTCAGAAGGAGAAGGATAGGAGGGCCTTGAGGGTGAAGGAGGATTTTTCTTGGTGACTGGGGAGTGTTGATGACAAGGAACTCAAAAGTCTGCCTTAGGAAGACAAAAGGGATTTTTCTGGGTGGGAGAAAGCTTGCAGGGACTTGGGACTTGAAGGGCAGTGATTGTAGACTCTTGTAGATGATAGGAGATTTTTGTAGATGCAGGGGGACTGAATTTATGAACTGGCAGTGATTTTCTTGCACAGGAAAACTCAAGGACAGTGATTAGATGATGAGAGAAGACTCTGGGAACTCTGGGGGATACTCTGGTGACTTGAAAATACTCTGGATAATGACTCTGAGGACTCAAGGGACTCTCAGATACACACAAAAGTGACACCAAAAGGTGGGTGGTTATTTTTCTATGTACAGCAGACTTTTTGTAGCATAAGGACAATGGTTTCTAAGGTAAAATCAGAATATTTCAGATCTGTCATATGTCAAAAATAATAAGAGAAAAGATAAAGGCCAATGCATGGACAATCACATGCATGGCAGTGACACAGATGAAGATAAGACAAGTAAAGTCCATAAAATGAAGGTAAGTAAAGGTAGAAGCAGTATACATAAGGCACATGCCTAAGTAGTGATGATGCACAGTGGAGGCTGGCAGTGATTTCATTGACTAAGGAAGGATGCAGTGAGTGGCATTATGAAGTGGGCAACAGCTTCAGTGCTTGTAAGACAGATATAGGTGCCAAGGAGATAAAGTGACATGTGATAGGTTGGAGGGGATCACCAACAGACAGTGTTCAGTAATCACATGTCAAGGGCAGATCAGGTGCAATAGGGGATGGCCTTATTATGGAAGCTGAGGAGTTGGCAGTGATGTTATGACAGGTGGTATGTTTATTGCAGCATGTGGCAATATTTTTAGTGGGGTGGTGCTGTGATCATAGGGGGAACATGTGAGTGAGTGACAGATGATGTGGAGAAAAGCTGCTGAGAGTGTTCTGCAGCCTTAGGGAGTATGGACTCCCTACAATGTGGTGTGGATGGTGAGCCACACAAGTTTGCAATGTACTATCATTCACTCTGGGATTGGGCATGCAACTTACTTAAACACCCCAACATCAGACCACACTTCATTTTTGATGTGCAACACCTTTTGAAGTTTGATGGCTCATCTTTCATTCACCTTATTGACAAGCCATGGTCAGCTGATGAATTTTGGAATATGCAAGTGCATTTGTATGAGTAGGTGATTACCATGAATCATTATCCCATTCTTCCAGAGCAAACTGCCCCTTGACAGAAAGGTCCTTCCATTTATCCTATATGCCAACAAGGCAAAGTTATCATCATTTGGGTGGCAGAAAGGATACCCTGTCATTGCTCACCTCACTAACCTCCCAGTGTCAATTTGGAATGGTGAAGGTATTGGAGGTGGTCATGTTGTTGGTTGGCTGCTGATTGTATGTTTTCATGTGCTTATGCTGACACTATAATATTATCAACTTCTAAACTGTGCATGCTATCATAGGTAAAGGATGTGAAGGAGCATTCTGGCAAACTGTGGTTTGCAAACTTCAAGGATGCTGTTTGGCACAAGTCCTTTAGAGAGCTTCTACAAATGGTAGAGAAGGAATCAGAAACTGGCTGTTGGGTAAAATGCTGGGATGGAGTCACTCACCACTTCTTCCCAGTTATTCTTATCCTGTCTGCTGATTATGAAGAACAGTATGTAGTGGTGCCTATACTATTAATTATTGCACTGACATTGTTGACATCTAGGGCAGTCATGGCACTCATACATGGCATCAAATCAAACTTCCCCTGTCCCATTTGCCTCATTCCTTGTGATCACATATCAGAGTTTCCTGAACAGTGCATGCTGTGAACCAGCAAGAATGCTCTGAAGGTATTGCAAGAGGCATGTTCACAAGATACCACAGAAAAAAAGGAACAGATTTTAATACAGCAAGGTCTATGTGATGTTGATGTAAGTGCCTGTACTATCACTTTCACTGTCTTCTAATATTTGCAGAGCATATTCACAGTCATCACAAACATGGATGCTTACCATGCCCTAAGTTGGGACCAGCTGCATGCTAATTGTGCAGGCAAGTTTGGGGATCACTTGTGGGCTGAACTGCTCAGGATCCTTGACAAGGCTGGACATCAGGCTATGGCAAAAGTTGAGAAGAAGTAAGTTCTATTCTATCATGTGATGCAGGTATGCTGATAATTTACTAGTTTCAGTGAGATGCCACACTGGCACACCCTGAATCATTTTGATGAAGCTCTATCAATTTCATATACTGACAGTCAAAAGTTGGAAGACTTGTTGAAGGCACATATACAGTGTGAGATTTGATCCATCATAATGATATATTCAAAACAGGTGGTGGTATTTGCATGTCATGACATTCTGTTACAGAATGCAGAGAAAGAAGGATACCTCTTACTCTGTTGTTTAAGAGCATACATTGAATTTGACTTATACATGCACTCAAATTGCATATGGCACATACACTTGCAGTGGGGTGGGAAGCACTTGCTATGTTCAATGTGTTGATGAAGGTCAGTTACTCTCATAGCTATGACTTAATGTATTCTTATCATCACTATACAAGAAATATGCTGAGAAGACTGATAACATGAAAAAAATTGGAACTTCCCAAAGAACCATACACATATGCATGTATTTGACAACATCAAAGCTAAGGGCATCACCCACAATTTCAACACTAAACCAAATGAGAAGATGCATGGCCTGTTGAAGGAGAAATACCAAAGGCATACTAACTTCAAGAATGTTGCCCAACAGGTAAGTTGTTCATGATCATTGGGTCATTGGTATGCAATAACTTTCTATCACTGCAAGCATTTCACAATTTTTCTTCAGAAAACATGCTGAAAAAATTGAAGAAAGTGATACTCTTTTTTGACAGCTGTTTTCAAAGGGAAAAGGCAAAAATAATATTTTCTTTTCTTTGCATGACTTTCCACAAAACATTGATTGATGGTAATACCAATTAGCATAGAAGCTAATCAGCACTACCATCAATTCACTTTTTTTGCACAGAAAAGACAAAGAAAACAAAATATTATATTTGCATTTTTTATGTGAACACAGCCCAAATAAAAGAGTATCTCTTCTTTCCATTTTTTCAACATATTTTGGCAAGAAAAATTGTGAAATGCTTGCAGTGTATATTATAGATTCTTGACATTGATCGCCTTGAAGCCATTTCAGAACTCATCCAGTGCAGGATTTCCAATTATGATACATATCTATCAAACATGCAAGCTAATGTGCAAAACTCTGAAGGTGGTGATACTGACAATGTTGAGCAGGAGGACTTCTTCCATGTCAGGTTAGGCAGTAGGGTAAAAGAGCCTTTAGTCTTGGAAGCTATTGAGCAGAGGAGTACAATTGACAAGGTGTTCACCAGGCTCCTACACAGCCCTTCCACTGGGAGTGTGAGGGCATATTCTGGCTCTCAGTGTATGCCGAGGCAATGTCCGAGTTTCAAACCCCACATAATCTTAGTTCCCTCACACTCCCAGTGGGGGCTGCAAGAAAACATTTGTAAACAATCACAGCCACAGTGGTGCAACCTGCGGACCTCAAAAAAAAATACACAACACCAAAATTAGGGTTCCATTTTTTGTGGTTATGAGTTCCCCATATACGTAGCAATACATGTCACACTGCATGCCCCACCTGTAACCTAATCACTGAGTACATGGCACCTTCTCCTGCACCTAATCCATAGTGGTGCATGTGTGCCATGTCCCCGACTCTTTAGCATAGAATATAGATATAGACCAACACAAAGCTGGTTTGAATATATTTGATGTTGCTGATACAAGGGATCTGGAAGGAGCTTTCAACGTGTTTGACAAGATATGTACAACCATGTTGCCTACAGCTTGTCCTCCCCAATGGTAACCATCTCATCATCTAGGTACACTAACATGTGGCATCAGCACAGACTGTTTGGTAGGCACTCTCCAAGCATCTCAAGCCCCCCTGGGTCCCCCAGGTTGTTGCGCAGAGGGGGGCAAACACAATGAGCATAGGCGAACACTTGCCTAATAGCAACGTTCTTAGTATGACTTGGACTTGTACTGCTTGAGTGGTAGTAGACAGGAGTCGACTTTCCTAGAGACCTAGTGTCTCTGGTGCCTGCTTATATACATGAGGAGAGCGCACGGACCAGGTGTGCTAGCTCGTATCGTAGGACTACCATAACTGTAAGTTATAGGACCTTCCTTATAAGGCGGTCTCTGCTTCAGTACTGGTAACAAGGAATCCGGTAAACTGGGTAAGATAGAATCCCGTAGAATAGTTTGGAACACCTATTCTTGGACGGTTATGTGACAGTAAGCGGTAGTTTGTTCAACACTCCCCCTTGCTCTAGATTGCATAGTTAACCAATGCAAATGACGAGCGATTTGACTCAAACTTCTGTCACGTTAAGCTTTTGGTTAAACCATCAGCTCTTTGTCTGTCAGTTGAGATATACTCAATGGAGAATAAACCTTCTTCGACACATTCACGAATGAAGTGCCATTGGATGTCGATGTGTTTCGACCGACCATCCGATACTGGGTTTTCAGCGATAAAGCAAGCACCCATGTTGTCGGAGTAAAGGATAGTCTTTTCCATTTTGAAGGTTAATTCCTTAAAAAGCATATCGAGCCATTTGACATGGCGGGCAGAGTCACATAGAGCCATATACTCCGCTTCTGTTGAAGACAAAGCGATAGTCTTTTGTTTCCGGGACCTCCAGGAAACTAGGGAGTTGCCTAAAAAGAAGGCATAGCCTGTGGTTGAATGATGAGTGTCTTTGTCTGAAGCCCAGTCCGCATCGGCAAAGCCTTGAACCCGATTTTCTTTCCCTGAGTAGTAGAGTGCCAAGTTCGGTGTGGATGCCACATAACGAACTATGTGCAAAGATTTCGCAAGGTGATCTTCGGTTGGATTCGCCATGTACTGGCTCATTCGCACAACCGAAAAGGCAACGTCTGGTCGAGTTCCAAGTGCAAGGTACAACAGGGAACCGATAACAGACTGATAACGTTTGTGAAGATCGGAGGGACAAGAATAATCATTGGGCAGTTTTTGAGGTTGATACCCAGAGGGCAAAGGTGTCCGAATGGGTTTGACCTCGGTAATGCCGAAACATTTTAGGACTTTTCGAATATACGGGAATTGTTCGATGTGACCAGAATGCGCTTTATGGTTCCTATGGATCTGTAAACCAAGATACTCCTTTGGTTCTCCAAGGTCACGAGATTCCCATTTCTTCATAAACTCGTCTTTCTTCTTCTTGAGTAAACTCTTGTTCGATGCCATAAAGAGGCCATCGTCAACATAGACAAGAAATACCACAGTACCAGCTTTGGAGTGATAGTGATAAACTCTGGCATCAACTTTGGAGCGCAAAAAGCCCATCCTCAGGAGTGACTGATGAAGTTCCTTGTTCCATGCTAGTGCTGCTTGCTTCAGTCCATAAAGCGCACGTAGCAACCGATAAACCTTGTGTTCTTGACCTTTGACTTTGAAACCCTCCGGTTGTTCCAAATATATTTCTTCGTCTAGCTTGCCATATAGGAAGGCGGTTTTGACATCCAGTGCTTCCATATCCCAGTCTTGCTGCATAGCATAAGCTAGAAGAATGCGCACATTTTCGAAGCACGCGACCGGGGAAAATGTTTCTTCGAAATCGATGCCATACTCTTGGGTGTAACCCTTGGCAACGAGTCTTGCCTTGTAACGACCATCGCTCTTGCGAGCAAAGACCCATCTTGGCTTGATTGGCTTTCTTCCTTGAGGCAGATCCACAAGTGTCCAAACCTTTCTTTCTTCGATCGACTTCAATTCATCTTTCATTGCCTCGAACCACTTGGTTCTTTCACTAGCAGGGAGTTGAAGTACATCCTTGTAGTGTTCCGGTGAATCCTTAATTCGTGCAGCAAGTAAGATTCGCAAGGAGTTCGTGTCCATCTCCTCGGTGGATTCTGGTTTTGGCAAAGATGATGTTCCTGGCATATTCGGAGGAGCGGGATCAACAAACGGTGAAGGCGGTCTGCGCTCTTCTCGTTGAACCCTTTGTCTCTCTGCTCCTTCTCGAATTGCTCTCTCCTGTTCTCGGACTAGCTCTGAAATACGATTGCGTTTCTGTTGGATTTCCTTTTCAATGTCTGTGGGGTTGCACCTTTCCCCATAAACATTTCCAGGTCTCTCTGGTACGACGATCCTTCTTTTCGGTCTAGGAGGCCTATCTTGAGCAACAGGAGGGTTAATCCTCCGACATTCACGATCTCTCTCAGGCACAGGCTGAGGTTCGTGAGGATGACGAATCCAGTCGGGGTTAATTCGATTGGGATACCGGTCCACTCTTGGTGCTTGGTCCTGGTCCACACCGACCGGTAGTGGGTCTAAAGGCAGATTTCCATTATTTGGACTTTGTGGATGAGGTGGGATATTGGCCTCTCCATCTTGCTGATCAGGCGGAATAACCTCTTCACCATCTGGGAGGTCTGGCTCTTCAGGGATGATGGGTAAGCCAGGTTGGTCAAGGTCATCGGATTTTTCTCTCACAGCATCCGAGCAAAAAGAAAAGTGTCTTCGGCAAATCTTGCAGTGCGTGCAACAACAATTTTTCTGTCATGTAAAAACCTGTAGCCTTTGGTGTTTGGTTCATAGCCAAGAAAGATCATTTCCTCTGCACGAGGTTCGAGTTTGTCTTTCCGGTTGTCCTTAGGAACCCACACATAGGCTTTACAACTGAAGACTCGGAAGTATGAAATGTCAGGTACTTTACCAAAGTAAAGTTCACAGGGTGTCTTCCATTGAATCCTTCGCAAAGGCGTGCGATTGTAGACATGCAAAGCAGTGTCAAATGCAAAATTCCAGTACCTCTTCGGGACACAAGCGTGATGACGTAAGGATCCAGACTTTTCAAGTATTGTCCGGTTGAACCGTTCTGCTCGGCCATTTTGTTGAGGATGATCTGCAATGGACAATTCATGTACAATCCCGCGTTCCACGAGGATCGTTTTAAAAACGTTGCCCATAAACTCTCCCCCACGATCCGAACGGAACACCTTCAATTGGAAACCGGACTGTCGCTCAGCGACATGTAACCAGTCCAAGAAGTGAGTAGCAGCATCCGATTTAGACCGTAAGTAAAGGCAGAAGCCAAAGGAGGAATAGTCATCCAGTAAGGTCAAAACGTAACGAGAACAGAAGTAAGACTCGATAGGAAGTTCGAGTAAGTCACCATGAACCAAAGCAAGTGGTTCAGCAGCCCGTTTGGTAGAAGAATGGAAGGGATCGGAAGTCATTTTCCCCTGTGCACAACCACGACAGGTGGCAGGGACAGTATCCGGGACAAGTGTCTCCGGAAATCCCCTAGTGTGACGCTTGCAATTAAGAATGATGGAGCGGTTGGGATGACCCAGCCGATCATGCCAAAGACGGAAGTCATTCCTCTTTACATCTGACCAATCTACCGCCCTTAAGGCTCTGGAAGAGGGCAAAGGTATGCCCAAAAACCAGTGCAGGCGTGAAGTACACAAGCATACAGCCTTGAGTACAATGCGATCGGCAGAATCTCGGATCACTTCAGCTTCCTGTGTCGCTTCACTCCTATACCCCTTCTTAAGGAGTGCATTTCGAGAGCAAAGCCTCTTCGAAAAATTAGGTCCATATTGACAATCGTCAAGGGTAAGCAGATGTCCTGTTTCGAGTTTTAGGACAACAGTGCCTTGTCCTAAAAGCTTCACCGTATCCTTTCCCGCAGTGCTGCCATAAGCAGGCACGCGAAGGGGCGAATAAGTAGCAAAGTCAGATCGGTAAGGTGTCACGTGATGTGAACACCCCGAATCCAACATCCAAAGAACTTTCCCTTTGTGTGTGGAAGGGTTTTCTGGACAGAGGTGTCTGGTTATTACCCGACAGGGATAAAGGAAATGAACATTTTCGGTGTCAAAGTTCTCCAGGGTCCTGGGGTAATCAACAGGATCCGTATCTGGAGGCAATCTAATATACATGGGACGGAACTCCTGTCTCTGTATATCTGGAACTAAGCGGTGGAACTCCTGAATGCTAACGGTTTTCCGTTTAGCATGAGTTTTACGCCTAGGGCATGTAAATCCAGTTCCGCTTTCTGCAACATGTCTCTCTCGTCCAGCATCGTCCTGAGCCATGGAGGGAACGAGAACTCCTCCTCCGGATCTATCAGGATCTGCATGACTTTCGGCTCGTTCCCCAATTCCTGACATATCTCGTTCAGGACGTGTCCATCGTGTCCACTCCAAACTCGAAATTCCCCTGAGGTCTCCCAGAACCGGCAGAACCCCAGTACAAGGCGTTTCTGAGTTGGAATTTCGCAGACAGATTGAACATTGACACGGGGAATTAGAACGAGGCAATTGTTCGGATACCGAAACATACTCAACTGGTCCTTCGAGAACAGGAACTGGTTCGATCTCCTGATCGAACTCTTGGAAACGAGAGGCATCGTCTTGTAGACGATACTGGAGAGGAGTATAATTCAGTACATCCACGGATACCGCGGAAGTACTCGGACCAGCTTCGACATGGTAGGATTCCTGACCATAGTCATAGTCTTGGTACTGCTCGTACTGGTCCTCTTCCTCATATCCAGTAAGTTCATTATAGGTGTCGTACTGAGCACCTTGAACTTGGTCTTGGTCGCCAAAGTCTACGGTGTGGGCACCGCGACCTCGGCCTTGACCTCGACCACCTCTTCATCCTTGTCCTCGTCCGCGGTTTCCGCATTGTTGCTGTTGTTGTGGCTGCGGGGGCACTCCCCCACGACCACGACCAGTTCCTCGGCGATAACCATCTTGGTGTTGTTCCGTGGGGTGACAACCACGGCACTTTGCACACCGAGGGGGTTTCGAAAGTCTTTGAGCGAGAGGTACGGAGGCATTAGACGACAACTGTTGCACTTGTTCCATTTTAGGGAGAGTAGATTGCTTGCTTTGACGCGAGGCAAGGTCCTTTAGCCTTGGCAGGACTTCGCCAACCTTTAAAGCAGACGTTTCCCATGCTGCGAGAATATTTGAGGGTCCAGCCCCCCATTTGTCTGTAAAGGCTCCGCATATGATCATGCACTGCACCAGCTCTGTCAAAGTGACACCTCTGGTTGCAAGTGCTCCTAAGATCATATTGATTTCCGCAAACTTGGCGGAAATATCGTCAGACGGGTTAATGCGGAGGCGTAAGAGATGGAGGAACTCCATATAGGCGGTTGCCGCTGTCTGGGTTCCATAAGAAGTCTCTAAAGCCGTCCACATCCCATGTGCGGATGTTTGAGACTCGATTGAGACCGCGATTACAGGATCGCAGTAGAGGAGGATAGTACCCATGCCACGAGAGTCCTTGGTAAGCCAGGCTTCTTGAGCAGCACCAGCAGCAGCAGGCATAGTTTGGGTACCATTAACGACTCCCCAACAATCGATAGTCATGAAATAGCCTTTAATCATAGCCTTCCACGTTGAATAATTAGCGCCGTTGAGGCGGGGAATGTTCTTGGAGCTCGAGGTTTCTTTATCAGCCATGATAAAACTAGAAATGTTCTAGAATTAGCATGTGAAATAAAACCTCGTCCTGGAAAGGATCGGAATGGAAGCCAAATTTGGTTTTGAGAGTTCTTCCCCTGTGTTGTTTCTGCGATGGTCTCCGTTTTCTCGGCCTAGGCGGTCGAGATTTCGGATCCCATTTCTTCTTTAACGGAGTGGAACAACCCTTTGCGCGATACCGGTACCGGTCAACGGTCAACCGTTCAAGGTCGCGGAAATAAAGGGTTTCGAAGTAGTGATATGAGAGAAAACCCTCGTTCAGATTAAGAAGACTAACCTCGGTCCCGTCTGGTTGTTTGAGCAAGAAACCTCCATGGATTCCAATGGAGTACTGAAGCACAAACTTTTCGTACCGGATGAAACCTTTAGTCATTACTTCGAAAATGTTCCATGGTTCATCTATCGTACAAGTCCCATTGGAATCGACCTTTCCCCCCCCAGCATATGGTTCCGGAAAGTTCCCAGGCAGGGGAAACAACCAGTGATACTCAAGCTCCATGAGCTTGGCAGCAGTGATGAGCGAGGATTCCTCGCTTAGGCCGGGAATGGCCTTCATCACTCGTGCCACATGAGTCAATGGCACGCCGTATGTCTGAGAAAACTTCTTTAGTGCCGGGCCAGAAGAGGAAATGAACCCTTGTTGTATCTCTCCACCATAAATGGCAGGTTTCATCATCGTAGCCGGTTGTGCCCAAAGATTCTTTGCCACTAAGTTCCTCATCCCATAAAAACTCTTTCCGCCGCGAGACTCGTACCAACATGTCTGAATCGGTGCGGATACCACCCGAGTAACGTTCCCAGAAAGCTCCTGGGACGCTGTGGACTGGGGTACGTCCCTCTCGCCAAAGTCGTCGGAAATGAGACTCCAAATGCTCGTTCCAAATTTGGACAGGAGGGAGGACGGAATGGAAGAGTCAGCAGTCATAGAAGGGATGTACGCGGGATTCGAACCAGAGGTAGAGGTCGTTCGTAATCCAAAACGCGGGAACGGTGAGCAGAGTGGGATCTTCATTTGTTAGAACGGGGATATCTGCTCCATTATAATTAGCATGGGCATGAGGTGACGATGTGTGTGACAGTTTAGGAATCATGTCACAAAGAAGGCCATGGGTGAACATGTGGATACGCAAATTGAAAAAAAGTTCATTATAACTCCAGCTATCGTAGTGCAGAGCAGTGCTCCATGCACGTTCGAGAGCAACTGCCAGAGTAATCTGGAAAGCATCGGCACATCGGGAATAGAAAGCAGGGGTGGCGTCGGTGGTGTCCAACCAAGAAGAACAGTTTTCCACGATCATTTCCTCCGTAAATTCTATAACCTTTTCGGCAAAGGCGACCGCATTCGGTTGCCTAGAGCCGTAAGCACCAACTTCTCTCTCCTTCGTGAGTCGGAGTTCCTTTGACTTCGCCATTTTTCTTGGATCCCGAGCAAAAGACTTGTTGTCGGGGCCAGTATAGAAAGTGAGGCGGTTGATGACGACTTGAGACATAACTGGATTCCTAGTTAGTCAAGTCTGTCTACAAAGAGGAACCCGAACCAGCAACTAGAGGAGTTCAAACTCGCATAAGCGAGGAGAATCCTCCTGGTTTTCATCAGGAACATCGTCGACCCGAGGGATAAACTGGTAATGGGGAGGAGAGTTGGGAACTGGAGGCACAGGATCTAGATCTGCTTGAGGATCCAGGTCTGGGACTGCATGAAGTAGGTAATTGGGAGGACGATCGTCGTGAGGCAGAGCTCGAATGCAAATATCTGGTTCCCACACCACTTCAGGCTGAGGATGATCGTGGTTCTCCATAAGGTTAAACACTTCACGAATTTCAATGGCAACAGCCAATCGAAATTGAAGTTCTCGGTAACGCCCGAGTAAGATCCGATGTTCCTGATACTGATAGAAAAGGTAATGCCAATTTGGCAAAGCAACGAACATGCTCCACATGATAGAAGAAAGAACAAACGCAAGTTGGAAATCTCCACCAATTTGAGAAAGGACATAAACAGCTTGGCAATACCCAATGATGAGCGACACAGCCAAAGTGGCCATAGCCATACAGAGCGCTTCAGGTCCGTTCATAGGCATGTTGAAAGACAGACGTCTCTCTCTATCAACACTGTCCTTGAGACACAACGAGCCTAGCCGGGGCTCATAACCTGTTGCGCAGAGGGGGGCAAACACAATGAGCGTAGGTGAACACTTGCCTAATAGCAACGTTCTTAGTATGACTTGGACTTGTACTGCTTGAGTGGTAGTAGACAGGAGTCGACTTTCCTAGAGACCTAGTGTCTCTGGTGCCTGCTTATATACATGAGGAGAGCGCACAGACCAGGTGTGCTAGCTCGTATCGTAGGACTACCATAACTGTAAGTTATAGGACCTTCCTTATAAGGCGGTCTCTGCTTCAGTACTGGTAACAAGGAATCTGGTAAACCGGGTAAGATAGAATCCCGTAGAATAGTTTGGAACACCTATTCTTGGATGGTTATGTGACGGTAAGCGGTAGTTTGTTCAACACAGGTCTCTACCTATCAACTTTACATCTGGAGCCCACGACGAGGGGTTCTGTGTTGCTTGGAACTACCCTTTCCCCCTCCCCCTCGAAATTGCCCACGCGATATCTCATCCTACGACGCGTCTAACCTCTCGCAAATCAGGGTTCTGATACTCCCTGTCGAGACCTTTCCAACGGTGCTTTTCGTGTGACCGCCGCTGCCGTTGTTCCGGAGTTATAAGCATTTTGGTGGATGGTAGGATAGTTGGGACCAATTTGTAGATATCTCAGGATTGGGTGCGCGTATTCCCCCAGTCTCTTGTGCTCCTTACTCTCCACACCCCCCTCCATTGTTCCCCTGCATTTTGTAGCATCACGCTGAGCCGTTGGTTGTTGACACCCTGTGCTCCTCTCCCTCCTCCTACCTCTGTTCGTGTTTGATGCATATCTTACCCAATACCAAGCCGAATCTCTCGATTCTTGGAGAGATGCCTCTACTCGATGCTATCGACCAGATGACACCAGAAACGCGACGTGCGCCCCCATCGTTCCCGAGATATTTTTGTTTTTCGTGCGCTCCCCATTGAGAACCCTTCTGAGACACTTCTGAGACTTTCGAGACCGTTCGAGATGCAAGACACTCCTTTAGATGTGCACATTCATTTTTAGACATATCTCAGACACGTTACATTTGTTTTCTTCGCATTTTTGCAGTCGAGCGAGGCTGCATAGTTGAGACATAAGCCTTCGAGTCGCACGGGGAGACTAAATCCAGTTTTCAGGGTTGAAATCACTCCCAGACGCATTGTACAAGACTCCCACACCCCTCCCAATGCTTTCATGTGCAAGATCCACTGCTAATGACCCCTTGTTTAGACGTTCGAGGTCGCATTGAGGCAACACAGATCCGCTTTCCCCCCTTGAGACTTTTTGCAAATGCGCTCATACTTGCTGCATGTCCCCTGTGCCTACTAGTCAGTTTGAATTTGTGAAATTTATATTGGTCTTAGCTGCACTCTACTGCTCACAACGATAACCCCGCACAAAAAACCAGTCGTGCTGGGACTTTTAGTGTAAGCAGGCATGAGGCTGATTAGGTACAGGGGACAGTGCCATGTGTTCAGTGATTAGGTTACAGGCAGGGCGTGCAGCATGACATGTATTGCTATGTATATGGGGAACTCATAACCACAAAAAATGGAACCCTAATTTTGGTGTTGTGTATTTTTTTTTGAGGTCCGCAGGTCATGCCACTGTGGCTGTGATTGTTTACAAATGTTTTCTTGCAGCCCCTGCTGGGATGGGATGGGATAAAATTAGCTGACTACGTTACAAAAGGTAACTCAGGTATTAACAAAAGTAAATACCTCGCCAGCCCGAAGACATATAATGGAAATAAAGAAGAAAAAGACAAAATAATGCTAGGAAGATAACAAGTAACGTAGGTGATGTGGTAGATCAAGAGATGAAGCCGCCGCAGAACGGCGCTGACCCCCTGCGCATTTATACTCTCCCCAGATACGTCCAGCCAGTAAGATACACTGTTCATGCCACAAATTGACGACCTTGCGCATGAGAAGTGGGTAGTGGTGAGCGTCGGACAGATTAGAAACAGCGGGTACCAATCCAAGATAGAAATGTGACAGCGACTGTGGCCATATGGACGTGTCATCCACAAAGAGACTTTTACCAATACGACGGATGTGATGTCGAATGTCATCAAATGGACAAGCTCCCTCTGCTGACCAGGACGACTGTGCACCATGCAAACAGACCTCCCATACATGTGATGTGGTTTTGGCCTCAGACAGAAGTGCTTCGGTTTGTTGACAAACGTGCTGAGTGTAATGGTCTCGTAGGGATTGGAAGCGATGACAGGAGACAAAGAGATGATGAGCGGTCTCGAGAGAGAGGCACCCAAAGCGACAGTATGGCGTGGACCCATTGTGCTGCACAAACTGAGTTGCAGCTGTGTCCAATTGAGATGACCGAGCATACAACTGAACTACCGCAGAGAAGGCTGAGGGGGCTTTAGTGTACTGGTAAGAGGGTGGGGGGAGGGGATCATATAGAGATGGCAAGAGCACCATAGCAGGGAGAAAATGAGAGGAAGACAATAGCACACGAACAAATAAATGATGTACAATTGGAGAGGCAGTGGACTCAATGAGTCCAGTGTGTGTAGTGTAGAGGAAGAATGGATCGAAGGCAAAGGTAGGAACTGGAACTGGAAATGGATGTGGACAGACCTGAGCTGTGGATGCAAGGCGGTCAGCAATGTCGTTGGCACATGTGTCATCAGACGTGACTGGCATGTGAGCACGAGTAAATCAGAGACAGAATTTACTGAATGAGGAGCTGGTAATGTTATACAACCAATGATATAAGTACCTCGCTGGGAGGGCTGACCAGGAGTGAGGGTGGGTGGGACCATGTATCTCAGGCCCAAGCATACGGAGGATGTTTTCATGATCAGTTAATAAAGTAATGTCAGGTGCTGTGGAGGGGGCAAGCACGGAGGCAATGAGTCCATACAGTTCGGCATGAAGTATGGAAGCGCTGCAACCGAAAAAATCAAGACTTGCAGTCAAGGTGTGGGAGGAGGTGACAGAGGAGAAGGTGAGGGCATGGGGCTGGAGAGGACGGGGATCAATTGGCAACATAGAGCCATCTGAAGCATGCAAAGAAGGTGGGATCTGAGGTCGAGACAGGGGCGTGAACAAGCTGCAGATGACTCCTTCGGCATGCATGCATCGCCATGAAGGGGGGAGCAACAGGGAGGCACACAAGGAGTCATTAGCAAGGTGGGAGTCGCCACCCACGAAGAGATGAAACATGAGACAAATGGTTAGGGATGATATCCACTGTAAAAGTTGGCATCCCTCCACAGCAGACAGCTCGTAGCATAAACAAGAAGGCGTGATGAGGGGTGACAAAAAGTTGGAGTCGAAACTGTCAGGAGGGCATGAAGGGGGGAGGGCAAGATGCTTCAAGTGAGAAAAACCAGCATTAGCCATGCGAGTGACTGCATAAGGGGAAATTGGAAAGGATGAAGATGGACTAGCACGTGATAAGTGGCACATTGACACATCGCTGGTGAACAGGAAGCTGCAGTCAGAGGGAGGCAGGCTAATCTGCAAGGTTTGCAGCGACTCGGCCACGACACGCCAGGAGAGGGGTAGGGATGGCAAATGAAGATTGTGAGGATTGCGGAGAGTAGGCATGAAGGGATAATGACATGTGTTCATCAAGCACATCCAGTCCGCAAACATCACCTGTGCCATGAGACGAAAGACTGGTAGGTGATGATTAAGGTCACAAAGAAGACTGGTTATTGATAAGGACGAATTTATTAGTGCCAGAGATGGAAACATGAATCCGAGATTTGCTATAGGGAGAAAGAGTAAACGGGAATTGAAGTGATAAGGAAAACTGAGATATTGATGAACTTTGTGCGCCACCTCGAGGTCAAGTTGGTGGGCAAGTCGAGGGGGGAGTGGTTGTAGGGAAAGTAAGGGACGAATGCGAGAAATTAGACACTGAGAAACTATCCTTCTTAGAACAGTTAGAGAAAGTCGGACGGAAAGATTTGGAAAGGTGAAATTAGTGACAATGTCAGAGATGCAATTAAAGTGAGCGATATAGTCATTAACCGGAACACAGAGGAACTCAATATGAGAAGATGCCACTCGAACGTCATGATAGACAATATCTTCGGGGTCTAGAGAGGAAACATTAATGGAGGGAAGGTTAATCGATGCTGGGCATGGGAGTATGTTAATGAGGAATGCGCATGATTTACCCCAGTTGGTCAGCCATCCATATGCTAGCTGAAAGCGCTCCATGGAAAGGCAGGAGTGTTGCAAATGTGGTAGAGATGGGGTCACTAGCAGGGAGTTGTCGGTAGCTTCACACATGGAAACATGAACCACGGAGTAGTCCCAGGGGGTGTGAGGGTCTGCCGCCCACTGTTGCTGAGAGGTAACACACATGCTAGAATGGTTGGCACAGGAGACATCAGAGAGCCAATGATTTCTGAGAGCCATTGTCAGGGTAGATTTTAGAGGTGAGAGAGGGCCACCTTGCTTGGTAATGCCTGACACCATAATGGGGTCCATGAGACCATAAGCAGTGCGAATGTAATAAGGGATGTCAAGCTGGGCTGACTTGTCAAAGTCAATGATCGATGATGGGAGACCAAAAGAAGTGATTGCATCATAGAAGCCTTGGGGCTCAAGATGGTCAAACCCCTTCATCTGATCATGGCGAAGGACATATAACAGCTGTGAGGTGTGGATGGACCAAGAGTGTAATTGAGATAGGAAGGACAGGAGGTCACGACCCTGAATGCCTGGTTGTGTTGCGACCTGACCCTGTGGTAGGACCTGGTGCTGGGCTAGATAGGGAACTAAGAGGTAGTTGAGCCATGCAAATGGTAGGTTGAGAATAAGATTGCTACAACAGATCCCTCGATAGTTGGATAGCTGGTGATGAGGACCCCTTTTATGAATAGTCAAAAGGTAAGTCAGTTTAACAGATGGCGGAAAATGACTGTGGACTACCTCATAGTTGAGGAGGTCCAGAACGGCCAACAGGGCAAAGTCAGACAATGCCTTTAACCACCACTTTTCCCAACCATCAGGACCTGGTGTGGGTCTTGGCTTGCCTTTACGAAGGAGGATGTGCAGGCATTCAAGGGACATGGGGCACGGCCATTGGAGTGGGTCAGCTGTAACACGATGATGAATGGTGAGAACAGATGGAGAGGTCATCCATGGCTTCTGGGAAGGGGGGCGGTTGGAGTGAGAGTAGAGACGGAGAAAGTATTGTTGCGAAATCTCAGCAACATGAGTGGGATCTGTAAATAAAGCAGAGTCATCGTCGAGAGCAGACAGAGCTAGGGGTGGCCCTGGCTTAGGCAGTCTCTCATCCTGAAACAGAGTTTTGGCTGAGACCCCATGGGCCATGGAAGAGGCAACTGCGCCTGCTCTGGATGACATTCTTCTCCACAGTTCCTCGCACTCCACACAGTACCATAGTTTTCCAAGGGACTGCCAAGTATGCTGGAGGAAGGTGACAAAGGACAGTAGGTCAAGCAATGGTGTACAAGTGTACAGGGGAGATCGACAGTAGGAGTCATAGAAAGCCCATACCCACGGATTGACACACTGGAAGGAGGAAAGGTAGCCACACTTACACGCCGAGATCAGGCACCCGACACGTCATAGGTGGAGGATAATTCCTTGTATCTTGTCATTATTAACATGCCATTCTTGGACCCCTGGTGGCAGGGCAGAGAGCAGCTGAAACGAGGCAGCCACGGCTTTACCTAGAGTTTTGGTCATGGCCCGGTACCTACTGTCGAACTCCGCATCATTGGAAATCGGACCCAAAGGATGATGAGAACCTTGAAGAAGGTTGTCCACCTGTTGGGCGAAGTCCGAGAGGCAATAGTGTTCGTGTTTGAAGGGACACCTGAAGCGGGTGGACACCTGAGGACAAGGGTAGGGAGGAGAAGATGGGATGCCACTGCTTGGTCGTAGTGGTGTTGGATCATAGAGAATCTGAAGGTGGAGAAGTATAGGGCAGTGGTCGGTAGCTCCAATAAAGTCATCGACCACAGAAATGTTGGCAAAGCTGACGCAGAAAGGGGAATGAATCGCCCTATCAATGATGGAGTGACTGTGATTGTTGCTGAAAGTGAAGTGAGTGTGAGCATCGTTATCGCCCTGTAAAGACCAGACATCAACGCTGCCGGTGGAGGAAAGAAAGGCCCTGAGGGCAGAAGATGTGGGTGCTGAGAAAGTAGGAGAAGACACCTCCAAAGAACACAGCGAGGTGTTCATATCCCCGATAATGGACCATGACTTAGGTGCCGCACAACATACAGCAGATAGTTGCTGCCAGAAAAGGGGCTGTATCCCAGGATCCCAGGGGGCATATACACCAATTGCACGATGAGGAACGCCTCGTCCTGAAGGGGCTGGCATAACAAGGTCAACTGCAAGGACACGAGCTTGGAGGGCAGGGTAAGACTCGAGAGACACCTGTTGGGAATAGACAGTAGAGGACACACCCAAAACAACACCCCATTTCCCTCCATGAGAGGGAGTGGAAAGCCCTGGGTTCTCAAAAACGTGATAGGACAGGGTACGAACATGTGAGGCCATAGGACAGGGAGACTTAGTTTCACTGATTAGCCAAACGGTAGGATGAAAATGCGAAATCATGTTAGAGATTGAGTGACACTTCAGTGGATCACCAAGACCATTTGAATTAATAGACAGAGCAGAGAAAGGAACAGATGATGCTACACTCGTCCGAACAAGAGAGAGGACAACCAACATGAGTAAAAGGGAACAAGGGGGCATACATGGGAGTCGCCAGTTAGAAAGAGAAAGAAAGAAAAGTAAGAGAGACCCAGTTAAGAGAAGCTGAGTTAGAGGAAGCAAACTGGAGTAGAGAACTGGATTGTGAAGGAAATTAGAGGAAACCCACAGCAAAAACGTGGCGACAATAAGCACCAAGAACTGACCACCACCCTTCAAGAAAGGGAGGTGGCACAAACGAACATATATCCCACACTCCTTACTAACTTTCTTTGTTAAAGAATGGCAAGGAGTACAGAAAGAGAATCGTACCTCAACCATATCATCAGAAGCACGAGTGTGAGGGAAATAAGATTATGTGGGGTTTGAAACTCAGACATTGCCTCAGCATACACTGAGAGCCATAGTATGCCCTCACACTCCTAGTGGCAGGGCTGTGTAGGAGCCTGGGTGTTCACATGATTTCAGGCAAAAATTAATGAATTGCTTAATAGGCATTTTGAAGCTGCCCAGAAACCTCTCCCAGGCAGCAAGTGCATCCAGTTCCAAGCAAACAGTGAGGTATGATTCCAGTGTTGCCCTTTAAGTTATGACAATGTTTCTAACTAGTGACAAAGGTTACAGAATACTGATACATCAAGGTCAATTTCAAATCCACAACTGATTGGTGTCAATACACTGATCATCTATGGAGTAACCCACATTTCCATGGGCATAGTCATTATGATTGCATGCTCCTCAGGGTGCAGTGACAAGACATATTTGGACAACTAATTTTCTTGTTTCAGTGTGTGGTTGGTGATGAAACTTTCCCTCTAGCTCTTGTTCAGCCATATGATGCCCCAACTGGGCCTCAACTCACAAAGGACATGCATCTCAACTTGTGGAGGGTCCATGAGCAACCTTGGGAGTCAGCTGAGATATTCTCTGTGCACTCAATTATCCATGGTGCACTACTATATCTGGATCACACAAGACCTGGTGAACACTTTGTAATTGACACAATCAATACTGACATGTTTCTTCACATTCAGAGGATGCACAAGGCTGCTGGACATCACTGAAAATTGGTAAGTTATTAGATTGTTTTCAACCATCTCTCTGACATGGGTATTGCAGGGCCCTTCAGGTGAGCATGCTCAGCTTGGTCCCATGGCAGGTTTGCATCCTGTCTCCAGTCTTGTCCAATTGCCTTGCCTGCCATTTGAGGAGGAAGAGTCCTCACTCTCCTACAGCCTTCAATTCAGCTGATGTGGACCCTTCATATGTACTTGATGCATGGCATTTACTGCTAGAAATTGAAAAAGCTCATTGTGTTAGCATTGCCTTGGGCTTGCCACCACTCCTCAAGATGATGAGATATGTCCTGTTGACATACACCATTGCTATACAGTATTCACCACATGCCTACCACACCATCCTTGCCATTCATCACATGTCACTCCCCAAGGATGATGACATTAAGGACATCCAGGTGAGTGGCTGGTCAGGATGCTCATCCTTCTCATTTTTTACTCAGTCCCCCTGTGGCTAACACTGACAACAGCCTGCTGCCACCCCACTTTGACACCACCTGCATCCCTAATGACTTCAAGCTGTCTTTGCTCCTCAACAACCAAGAAGTACTGGCCATCTGTTCCACATGACCAGATGATCTCAAGTTGCCTTCAAACCTGCTTGAAATGTCACAACTTGCAGGGACAGGCCCATTCCAAACTTACATTCTGTAGCCAACAAAGGTTGTCACTTAGGAGCAGCTTTGTAGCAAGTAGGTGGTTGCTTTTCACCATCTCTACAGTTCACCATTGCCATACCACTACCCCAAGAATATGTACATGCATACCAACAACCCTGACCTCCCCACCTTTTACTTTGACCCACTCATCAATCTCATCTCTCCCCATGGTATGATGCCTAAGAATGGGCTACCTGTTTCACATGAAGTCAAGACTTTTGGACCTAATGGTGTGGATAATGTCTTCCTGAGGATGTTGAGCCTTTCCTTACTGAGAAGCCTTTGGAAAGCAATTTAGCCACTGATGATATCAGACTGTGGTGGGCCCCCGATCAATATAACTGGCATTCCAGACAGACAAGGTGTGCTCAAGATCCTCTCATCAAGAACTGGTATCTTGAGCATTACCCTCCAGGTCAACCTGTCAAAGTCCATGTGTCATACCAGAAGCTTCTCAGTTGATTTGTCTTCAATGAATGGAAGAGTCACCTGGAAAAGCTATGATGAGGAAGAACCTATTCTACCAGCTCAAGGCAACAAAGCTCTTCCAGATGACAAGGCTTCATTGGGTGGATGTGGGCTTGCAGGTCTGCAGGCAGGGTTGTAAGATGCTTAACCTTTTGATTCATCAAAAGGTAAGTACAATTTTTAGAATTGAATGGACTCTGATTCTGATCCACCCATAGATTGGGAGACCAGTGAAGGGGAGTGTGTCATCATGATGGAGGCCATTTTCTCCAGGGTGTATGAGAAGATTGACCTGATGTTGCTCAACCATCTCCTCCATTTGATCATGAACCACAACTTGGCAGACTACATAATGGCAAAAAACAACACTGTGCTTACCTACAAGGATATGGTGCATATGAATGCCTTCAGTCTTATTCACAGATTGCAGTTCTCAGTGTTTGTCTTCCAATACTATGGACCTGCCCTTGATCTTATCATCCTTGGGCTGCAGTGAGCCAGTGAGATGGCAGGACCCCCTCAAATGCCAAACAATTTCTTGCAGTACTGTGAATCTGTGACAGAGACTCAGCATCCAATTTGTCTGTACTCTCACTATGTGGATCACTTGCACATTCTCTTCTGCTTTACCACTGATGAAGCCCATGACCTGATCCAACATTACCTCAGTGCTAATCCTGATCCCACATCAACAAACATTGCTGGCCTTGGGATTGCCACATGTGGCTCATTAAACACAACATCAACCTTGGCCAAGCAGTGTTCTGGAATGCCAAGCAGATTCTACCCAGGTCTCTCACTACCATCAAATGGGAAGACACTTTTGTCAGTGTATACTTGAGGGAGAATCTGCAATTACTCTTCTTGATGAGTAGCTTCAAGGTCCAGATACTACCAAAGATTCAGATGCTGGGTGTAGAGCAGTTCTTGCTGAAGGATGCAGTCTGGAACCTCACAAATGAGCAGACCAAGGGGCATACTGCCCAAGCCTTCCTCCATGTGTCTGATGAATGTTTGTTGACATACATGGACTGCTGGGATCTTTCCTGATGTACAATCTTTCAAGGTATCCAACAATTCAACAACTGTATTCCACAGGTTCTTATGAGTTCTGGTTCTACAATATTCTCCCAAGATCATGAACAAGTGGAACACTATGTTGATCAGTCTCATGACCTACTACCATGAAGCTGTTATCCATACAAATGAGTTGTTAGATGCCCTTGTCAAGGCTGAGAACAGGATTCAAACCCATGTCAAGATTGGGTTGAAAAATAAGATGCCTTCATGTTTCCCACTTGTCATTTTCTACACAGCAAAGGAGTTGGATGGTCTCAGTATGTTGTCCATGGGTCATGTTTTGATTCCACAAAGTGACCTGAGGTGGTTGAAGCAACTACATTGGGGGTCAGTATACATCATTGTTCCTACAAGCCAGCTACTAATGAATATCTTGGTAGTTACCCACCCCCAGGCTGGTATGTCTCATGAGGGGGCCAACCCATACCTAACTTGTACCATCATCTCCAGCCATGGGAGGCTGAGTTCATATGTGTCTGGTCAGAGTACTCCATGAAGTGGAAGGAGGCAAATGCTCAAAACTGCCATCTCACTCTTGAAGATCTGGAAGACAGTTGGGACAGAGGTATTCCTTGTATCAATACTCTTTTCCAGAAGGACCATTACATGTGAGTCTATCATTTCAGTATGTGTGATTGATGAAGTTAACTAGTTCTTTAGTCTTGCAGATGATTGCAGTTGGCATGTTTGCACTGATTGGAAGCAATACCAGTTACTCAAACAGTGAGTGCTTATTCCTTTGCTTCAAATACTGTGACTAATTTTGATTGTAGCAATCCATTCTGCTGGACTCCACAACTGCACAATGGAAAACTGTGGCAACTCAACAACTACTGAGTCGATGTCATCACTGCACTGGGTGGTGTTGAGGGCATCTTGGAGCACACACTATTCAAGGGCATGTATTTCCCAACCTGGGAGGGTTTGTTCTGGGAGAAGGTGTCTGGCTTCGAAGAGTCTAAGGGGTGTCGTACATGTCGGGTTGGAGGATGACATGGCGGATGGAACATGCTATCGAGCCATCACAGGCGCCTATGCAGAGGAATGCATGGCATCACACAACTGTAAAATGTGAGAACTCGAGCGGTGGAAGCAGCACCAAAGACCAGAGATACTCACCTTCTAGATCTATCTCCTATTCGTGTTTGAGTGACAAAATATCGTCGCCTTCGGCAGCTTCGATCGTTTTTACGGGATTTTTTGAAACGAAGTTTTATGCTTTGCTCCAATGGTCGTCGCAAGAAGTGTATATGCCATGAGCCTATGGGGACACGTACAAGAAGTCCTGTGGAGATGTTTCCGGCCAGTGTGTTTTGGACTGTCCCTACAGCGGTACGCCGTCTCCCACGACGACTGAACAGAGTTAGTCCGCTCTGGATACTAATCATGTTGTGGAAAGCTTGTACGGTGTCAAACGGCAGGCTCCACTCTGGATGGTTTTCACTCGTAGCTACCTTGTTAACGAGTGTGTCACCGATACCACCGTTGCCTCTGTCATCTTTCTTTCCGTCTCATACACCCTCGATGGCCCGCTGCGTGCCAAGCACCGAAATACACCGCCACCCTAACCTCTTTATCGATCGACTAAAACTCAAGGTGGTCTTCGACTAACCCATGTTCGTCGAGAAGTCTGTCAAGCAACCTGCTCCTTCTGTTGTCGTGAGATTGTCCAGGTCCAATGACAACGTCGTCAAAGTATATCAGTGGGCATCCTGTGCGCCTCTTGCTGTTGCGCTTGCAACGTGTTGACGACTACGAGGGCCATTAGCGTTGAGTGTCTAACGACCACGCCGAACTCAATCTGCAAACTTGGCACCAAGTCAACTCGCACGATGACTGGGAGAGGTCATTTTTTGCAACGTGAGAGGTTATCTAGTTCTACACCTAGTCGTAAACCCGGTACGTTTAACCCTTGCACGTGAGAAGCAATGATATTGATCAATCCAACAGTCCCAACGACCATTGCAGGACTCTTCTCTGGATACCTCTTTAAACAGCCATCGTTCCACGGGATGGGAGGCTTATTGTATCAGAAGTCAACCAAGTCCTTTGACGGTAGACTAGGCACACGTATTGGTGATGGAGTACGGAGCGCGGCGTTGTGGTCAACCCCAAGTCATTCCAATCCAGAGCGTATGTACGTTCCGTTGTTTCGATGTACCCTGAGTGACCCCCTTGGATAGAACCGAAGCACGACGTGCGGAGAAGCCCAATAACTCTGAAGGCACTCGGAGATGCAGGTCCCATGTCGCGTGCTGGTGAAGCTGCGGGCGGTCCACTCGGTGAAGTTAGTGCCACATGCTGCTCAATAGGCACTGGATCGTAAAAAGTCATCGATGGTGTTTCACAGGCTGATGCCGTAGCAACAAACATTCCAAATGTTAGTAACACATACCTCAAGGCTCTGGAGACCTAATATCTATACTACCCTTGTTCGTAAGCTTTGAGTTAGCCATGTGGGTTCGCCCCGTGCTCAGCTTGTGCTGAGGGTCTTGACCGCTGCTGTCCAAGCATGTTTCTTACCCATGAACATTTCCTCGTTTCTCACGTGGCCCTTCCTAGGCTCTCAGATCTCACCAATGAAGCGAATCTAGACTTCAACATGCTTCTTAGGAAGAAGTCATCATCCAGAATATCAATAGAGAAACTTTACTCAAGGCGCAGCTCATAGGAGACGCGGCGAAGATCATGTGGAGGTAAAGAGCTTCTGTGAGTTTTTTTTCCCTCCCTGGTCTGATTCGACACGGTCTTAAGACGAGGGTGGAAATGGGCACGGGCTCGGCGGGAAGCATGCCATTATCAATAGATACACCAAGTTGTTAGACACCTTGGTCCAATCGTAGAGATTATGAGGTTAGAAACATTCAGATCAATACATGTCGCGAATTGGAAGACCTCAGCCTCGACGGCGTAGCTTACGCAGAGGTGACCCAATGGCACTAGGACACAGATCCTTTCAGAGATTGTCAGTCGGATCCCTCCTATCGACCAGGATTCAACGTGTGACGCCAACTCTCATGTGTACTCCTAACTGCTTATACACAGGGGAGCCCCCTATATTATATTATTGTGCTCAGGTGGCTGCTGTCCGCGACGTCTCCTCAACTGCAGACAACATCCCTTTCCTCCTACACTTAGACGTCCACGAGCCCTTTGGAAGCTCTGGTGAGCTCGCTTTCAGTTGTGCAATATCCGCAACTTATTGAGTAGCACAAAGCCTCGTTCTCCCGTCCACCGGTGCAGTCCCTTATGGTCCACTGCTGCGTAATTCGCGCTAACATCTGCTTAGTTGTAAATACTTGTTGTCCTCGTTGACCACCCCGAATACTCCAATTCGAGTAGCGTTCTGACAGTCCAGATTACTTGAACTTGTTTCTTTCTTGTTCCAGGGATAGGGTATGTTTCTACTATTTCTATTTTTCTTCACCTGATCATTGAATGCTGTAGGCATAACCATTTCTATTGTATCCTCAGCATACAACCGTATTCAATGGATTCTACAGACGTTTCCCGCAAGCGGGCACAGTTGGAAGGCTGCCATCCAGGGGATGATGGCCGGGATGTTGCCCTCCACAATCTAGCGGTGGCCCTCTACGACAGATTCCAGACGGAGCGGAAAGTTGACGACGTGAACGAGGCAATCACATTACACCGTGCAGCATTGGAACTCCGTCCATCTGGACACCTTCAGCGGTCTTTGTCGCTCCGCTGGCTTGGTCTCTCCCTCTTCGGCAGATACGACAGTCAGGGATTAGTCGCCGACCTGGAAGAAGCTGTCACTCTTGGACGTGCAGCACTAAAGGCCTGTCCACAAGGCCATGATGATCGTGGGCCACGTCTGCACACACTTGCTCACTACCTCTGGAAGAGGTTTGAGAAACATGATAAGATGTACGACTTGGATGAGGCGATTGAGCTGCATCGGGTAGCATTGGAGTTACGTCCCTCAGGCCATCCTCACCGCTATTTGTCGCTCCATGGGCTTGCTCTCTGTTTTTCGAGTAGATATGACAATCAGGGAGTAGTTTCCGACTTGGAAGAAGCTGTCACACTTGGACGTGCAGTGCTAGAAATCTGTCCACCGGGCCATCGTGATCGTGCGACGTTTCTCTACAATCTTGCTTATGACCTCCGGAGGAGGTTTAAGAAACGGGCTATGATGCATAGCTTGGACGAGGCAATTGAACTACACCGGGAAGCATTGGCACTCCGCCCCTCTGGACATCTTCATCGGCTTTCATCACTCCAGGAGCTTGCTATCTGTCTCTTGGATAGATACGACGATCAGGGGCTAGTTGCTGACCTGCACGAAGCCATCACTCTCGGGCGTGCAGGAGTGGAGCTCCACCCACCAGGGCATTCCCGTCGTGCTGAATGCCTTCGCACTCTCAGTCGTGGCATCTGGGCAATGTCTCAGCGCCAAGTTTTGATGCCCGAGTCAGGCAGGGCAACGTCTGTTCACCAAGCTCCATTGCGACGCCATCTAACAAATAATGCTGACGCTGCCTCGACATTCCACGAGTTCTCCCTTCACCTTTGGGACAAGTTTCGGAAACAACCTGCAATAGCCGACTTGGACGAGGCTATTTGTCTTGCGACATATTCTTTGGAGCTCCGACTACCGAAACACAGTGACTATGCTGTTTCCGTTGACCAGCTCGCTGTACTCGTCAAGGAGCGGTCTCAGAGGATAGATCAGGGGACGAACTCAAACGAATCTGTCATGCTTGGCCAAGCGGCGGACAATCTATGCGCTCTCAGGAATTGCCTTAGAGACAGATTTCGAAACCAACATGCGATTGACGACCTGAACGCGGCCATCACGTTGCACAGATATGTGCTGCAACTCCGTCCAGCTGGGCATGCCAGTCACCCCTCATACCTTCACGACCTCGCGCTATGCTTGGTACAGAGATTCCACGAAACAGCCAGTGTTGGTGATCTGGACGAGGCCATCTCTCTCGAGCAAAATGCCCTGGAACTATCTGTTCCCGGAGACCCAATCTACGAGGCATCGAAGGACAGTCTTGCAACGTGTCTCCAAATGAAGATCAGCGCACACATTTCGCAGGCTTCCCAGGCTTCCTCCACTCCACCGGTCGTACAGAAGCCCAGGCTACCGAAGTTATCCATCATGTCATTTTTGAAACGCTCGAAACCACACCAAATAACCACCCAAACGTGGAAATCATCGAGCACCTTGTGTGACCCGGATGCGCAGAGCAAGTACAAAGAAATCTAGTCCTCAGCCTTGTCATAGTTTTCAGTGTAAGTAGAAGCGAATTTGAAGTAGACAAAATGTACCGTACCTGCCCGCAACCGTCAGCTCTCTGCCATACGCATTGTGTTTAATCATAGAATCGAGCATCGCATGTTCACGTCATTGCATGTCGTCGCTCTGGCTCGATGGAATTCTTGGCGCGACGAGGCGCTTTCTGGAATAAACTGACTTTCGCGAAGGACATTCGCCCCTGGGGAGTGGGGAAAGGACAACCAGTGAACAAAACGTGGTCTCGTCTTGTGGGGTGTCCTTATGTGGCTTGAAGAAGGAATCTTTATCTGTACGCTGTTACCCTTAGAAATCTACAAATAAAGACTCATGGAAGGCGAACCGTAGACATCGAGTTTGCGCAATTCCATCTTGGTTTGTCCTTCTCGTCAACGCCATCTAGCAAGCCTTGGCGGATGATGTCGAACTGACGATCAAGCCAGAGTTATCTACATCGGAACTCGCCGCAAAATCCGCAGGGTCCATCTTGCTCGCCTTGCAGTGGGACTTGTTATAGGCATTTTCACTATTTCCACCAGGGGTGGCTGGTTGACAGGCTGCTGCAAGTCAACCGAGTGCTCATAACGCGCCCCCTCAGACAACCCCACACAATTTCTTTTAAGACCTTCGTCTGACATTGGAGCTATTAGTGCCGGGGGATAGCGTCAATTGTCCACAAGAAGCGGCGTAGTCTCGCTAGGGTATGGTGGACAGACAGCAGGATAGAATCGACAGCGGCGGCGGAGGATGTCTGGGATGCCATTTGTTGGGGAATGATAAGTGTAGAGTGCATGCTTCAGGTAACTTGACCACCACGTTCGCCTTGAACACTTTTCAAGCTGCGATATATAGAATTCCCCACTAGAAGTTTGACTGATATCTATACTCCGCGCCTCTCCGGCCAAAAGCCGAGTGCACGAAGAAAGGGACACGTCTAATGCCGCGTTGCAACCACAAACCGGAGAAATGCGAATATAGAACCAGTACGGATGAGCCTAGCCAGGTGGAAGGATTGTTAAAGCGCAGAAATGGAACCTAAGAAAGATTAGTGATTCCGTGGAACAGCGGAATGTTGTCGGTACTACCTTTTGTTACTCCCTTACTTGCGAACCTTAGGCAGCCAGCCCAACGCAATCCTTAGCACGATTCGGGGTGCAAAGATAGGGACCGATGCACCGACGATCCCTGCTGCCACATAGAAGGAGTGCTAGTGATTGGTGACTAACGACCATGACGTATGCCATGCGATGTAATAGTCCCATCAAAGGGCTCTTTAGATTCGCTTGCCGGTACCCCAATCTGAAGTAGTAGAAAGCATCCGTAATAAACTATGAGCCACAAAGTCAGAGGAGGGTGGAAGGTTCATACGACTTGGCACTGAGCATTGCACTAATAATTTCATATAAGAATGTGTTCTCATCCGACGCATCATTGAAAGAAATTAAAGATCGGAAACATGTTTCCAAACTGGGAGGTCCTTCAAGCGCCCAGAACAAAAGGAGACTCACAGAAACTAGTACCAAAAATCTGCGGTCCACGGCGGAAAGATTCCGTGGGTGCTTACTTCAGTAAGAAGTGACCCTCTGTCACAGGCTGTGTGCCGCTGGACTCCTAGAGCGTGCAGCTATCACCTAGCCATAGAGTGAGACGACCTCCTCATGCTGAGACACCTCTGCCGCAACTCGTGGAGGTGACAAGGATCAACAGCATGGCTTCCTCGCGCTCGCTGGATGTGATGGCGGGATACTCTGGAGCCGGTATTGGTGACTTGGTATGAAGAAGTATGGATCGTCGCTGACCCATAAGAGCCAGCAGAAAAGGTCATCCACGACAGTCAGTGTGGTTAGATGGATATGGATACGTCGGTTTGTGTTTAAGCCAATAAAGAACGCGAGATACAAGCTGTGACTTCTGCGGAAGGGAAGAAAGTAGATACCTTCGGATAGGCTACGAACTCTCGGACCGGTAATGACTATGGTGCAGGTGGAGAAGCGGGGAAGAACGACTTCCGTTGTTATCCCATATGGAGTCTGCGACAGGCACTGCTGCACTCTAGAGTGTCCCACTTCTCTGTGGACATAGCCATGCAAGTAGTTGAACATCCGCTCGTCGAGAAAAGACATGCATTGCATTGTTTGTAAATTTGTACGACGCTGGTTTCTGGTTGACTGCAGCCCACATCATATCCTTCGTGTTCCGCCACTCGCAACTAGTGGACATGATATATCGGCCGAGTGCCACGCGCATGTTGATCAATTCGGAAGAGCCCACGGTCACTGTGGGCCAGTTACTTGAATTCAAACCAGGTAAGGTGTTGGACACACCTCCACCATCGCCATGGCCCATGAGAGCAGTGCGCAATCGCATAACGTCAAAATCCTTCGCTGGCGAAGTGATCCACGCACGCATAAACATCGAGGGATTGATATCAGGAGCAGGCAGGTATACCAGAAGTATGGGAATAGGGAGCTGATCCTGCACGGGGAAAAAAGATAGTGGTGAAACAGAATAAGACAGGGAAAAGTGCGGGAGGAACGTACGTCGGCCCATTCGAGGTATCCCACTACCCACACATGGTTCTTGTGTGGTAGGTCCCAGCTGTGATCTACGCTGGAATTCTTGGACCGCTCGCTTGGAAAATTGGAAAGCAGAGTACATAGCTTGTAGATCGACACAAAGAGACACGTCTTGTGGGTACAAGTGCGGGTTCGACATTCAAGGTCGTAAGTCAGCATCCTGAGTAATTCCCACCGTAGGCAGCAGTGAATAGATGTAGGCGTAGGTGAATGCAACGCCGTACCTGCCCGCGACTCTCGTTCTTGCCAACATCGTGTTCGCTTGATCATGTTCAACTCGCTGAGGCATTGCAGGTCATCACCACGAGGAAGGCACGCTATAGGCAGACCAAAAGCTCGACCATCTCGATTCTAGCAATTCTCACTCGCCTGTTCCCGGCATCTTTGGCGGAGATATCCTAGAAGTATGATGGGCGGCCAACCTGCAGTCCTGTGCTCCATACAGACCACAGCATCCCTGTCCTCTCGGCCACATTCAGGCGTCCACTAATCCCTCAGTAGTACCTGTGAGCTCATATCTGGTTGTGCGATCCCCACGGTAAGTTGTTCAACGGGGGTGCAGTCCAATTCTCTTATCCATCATAGCGACTCGTCTTTACTGGTGATACCCCTCATAGTCCCTCGCTGTGTAGTTCACGTTAACATCCACATTTCTTGTCCACGACCCGGGACAAATTGTGTCTTTCTGCGGTTTTGAATAGCCTGTTGATTTGGCTAGCATTCTACCTTCTAGATTGTTTCAACTCTGGTTTTCTCGATCTGGGAATAAGGTATGATTCTACGATTCCCGTGTTGTTTGAGCTGATCACTGAATTTATGTATCATGAAGGTAGAACCATTTCCACCGTGTCTTCCCTTCTCAGCATAATTATATTGAATGGATTCAATAGACGATGTATCCTGCAAGCGAATGGAGTTGGAGGGCTGTCGTCCAGGGGATGATGGCCGGGATGTTGCCCTTGGCAACTTAGCAGGGGCCCTCTATGACAGATTTCAGACGGAGGGAAATGTTGATGACGTGGACGAAGCCATCGCATTACACCGTGCAGCATTGGAACTCCGTCCATCGGGACATCCTGAACGATGTTTGTCTCTCCACGGTCTTTCCCTCTGTTTCTTGAGCAAATATGACAACCGGGGTGTGGTCGCGGACCTGGAGGAAGCTGTCACATTTGGACGTGCGGGACTAGGGCTTTGTCCACCAGACCATCGCGATCGTGGAGTATTTTTCAACAATATTGCTTTTGGCCTTTGCAAGAGGTTCACGGAACAAACCACCATGTGTGACTTAGACGAGGCATTTGAGCTCTACCGTGCAGCACTGGAACTTCATCCTTCTGGCCATCCTGACCGGTCTTCGTCGCTCCATGGGCTCGCTTTCTGTTTTTCGAGCAGATACGACAATCAGGGAGTAGTTGCTGACTTGGAAGAAGCTATCACACTCGGACGTGCAGCACTGGATCTCCGTCCACCAGGCCATCCCAGTCGCGGTGAATCTCTCAGTAGTCTTGCTCTTTTCCTTGGGAAGAAGTTCGGGGAACAAGCTGCGATGTGCGACTTAAATGAGGCATTTGAGCTGCAACGTGCGGCACTGGAACTCCATCCCTCTGGACATCCTCAGCGGTCTTTGTCGCTTCATAGGCTTGCTCTCTGTTTTTCGGGCAGATACGAGAATCGGGGAGTAGTTGCCTACTTGGAAGAAGCTATCACACTCGGACGTGCAGCACTGGATCTCCGTCCACCAGGTCATCCCAGTCGCGGTGTATCCCTCAGTAATCTTGCTCTTTACCTTTGGGAGAGGTTCAGGGAACAAACTGCGATGTGCGACTTAAATGAGGCATTTGAGCTGCAACGTGCAGCATTGGAACTCCATCCCTCTGGACATCCTCAGCGGTCTTTGTCACTTCATAGGCTTGGTCTCTGTTTTTCGAGCAGATACGACAGTCAGGGAGTAGTTGCCGACTTGGAAGAAGCTATCACACTCGGACGTGCAGCACTGGATCTCCGTCCACCAGGTCATCCCAGTCGCGGTGTAGCCCTCAGTAGTCTTGCTCTTTACCTTTGGAAGAGGTTCAGGGAACAAACTGCGATGTGCGACTTAAATGAGGCATTTGAGCTGCAACGTGCGGCGTTGGAACTCCATGCCTCTGGACACCCTCAGCGGTCTTTGTCACTTCATGGGCTTGCTCTCTGTTTTTCAAGCAGATACGACAATCAGGAAGTAGTTGCCGACTTGGAAGAGGCTGTCACACTCGGACCTGCAGCACTAGAGCTCCGTCCACCAGGTCGTCCTGAGCGCGGTGTATATCTCAACAATCTCGCTGTTGACCTTAAGAAGAGGTTCCGGAAACAAGCAGCGATGTGCGACTTAGACGAGGCATTTGAGCTGCACCGGGCCGGATTGGAACTCTGTCCCTCTAAACATCCTGGGCGGTTTTTGTCGCTCCTCGGGCTTTCTATTTGCTTTCTGAACAGATATGACAGTCAGGGAGTAGTGGCGGACTTAGAAGAAGCTGTCATGCTCGGGCATGCAGGAGTGGAGCTCTGTCCACCAAGGCATTCCCTCCGTGCTCACTGTCTTTATTACCTCAGTTGTGCTGTATGCACAACATTTCAGCGGCAAGCTTTGATGTCCAGGTCCGGTGGAGCAAGGTTTGTCCACCGGGTTACATTGGCACTCCGTCCAATAAATAATGTCCATGCTGCCTTTTCATTCCATGCGCTCTCCTTGCACCTTTGGGACAAGTTTCGGAAACAATCCGCTATAGCCTACTTAGACGACGCTATTTGTCTGGCCACGTATGCTTTGGAGCTCCGCCTATCGAAACGCCATAGTACTTCTGCCTCTGTTGAAAAACTCGCTCTATTCGTTAGCGAGCGGGCTCAGAGGGTCGTTCCAGGGGCCGGCGCGAATGACTCCGTCATGCTTGGCCGAGCCGTGGACAGTTTATGCGCCCTTGGTCATTACCTCAAGGACAAATTCCGAAACTACTACGCGATTGTCGACCTGAACAAAGCGATTTCATTGCACAGATATGTGCTGCAACTCCGTCCAGCTGGACATGCCAGTCACCCCTCCAATCTTCATTACCTTGCACTTTGCTTAATTGAGAGGTTTCACGACACCGCCGCTGTCAGCGACTTGGACGAGGCCATCTCACTCGAACAAATAGCCCTGGAACTATCTATTCCGGGAGATCCGAGCTACGACGTGTCCAAGGACTGTCTTGCAACTTGTTTTCAAATGAAGATCAGCCCGCAGGTTTCAAGGGTATCCTCCATTCGGTCGGTTGCTACAGAATATGAAGTTAGCCAAGTTATACGACGTGTCATCTTTGAAACCCTGGAAACTACACCAATTAGACTGCTACACACTCAGACCGGCACCCTGTGCGACCGGGATGCGCAGATATCCCATTTCGTGAATGGTCCACAGTACAAACAGCTGTTGTCGTCAGCCTTGTCGTACGACCCCGTGGAGCGAGTCTGCCGCATTCATACTGTTGTGTCGACATGCTTCCGGTTTGTCATGTTTTCTCACCGCTGGGGAGAGGGCGAGCCGTCCCTACGTGATATCCAAGGTCGCGCGATATATGACATGCCACCAAATGGGGGTGTCAAGAAGCTGCAGAAGTTCTGTCTTACTGCTTTCAAGCGAGGCTACCTTTGGGCGTGGAGCGATACTTGCTGCATAGACAAAACCAGCAGTGCTGAGCTGCAAGAGGCGATAGGATCGATGTTCGGATGGTATCGACGGTCACACCTAACGATCGTATATCTTGCTGACGTTCCAGAATCTGGGTCATTTGATTCCAGCCAATGGTTCGAACGCGGATGGACCCTCCAAGAACTGCTGGCCCCGGCTACTGTATTATTCTATACTCGCAACTGGTCCCTCTACAAAAACACTGAATGTTTGAATCATAAAACAGATGGTGCCGTACTAGATGCGCTTGCGAGGGCTACCGGAATTGCATCTCGGTTTCTCACTGACTTTTCCCCAGGCATGGATGAAGCCCGCTCGAGACTCCAGTGGGCATCGTCACGTCGCACCACCCGCCCCGAGGACATTGCCTATTCGCTGTTTGGGATTTTCAACCTTCATTTACCCGTTCTCTATGGGGAATCTGCCGAGTTCGCCCTGGGCCGTCTCCTAGCAGAAGTCGTATCACAGTCTGGGGATATCTCAATTCTGGACTGGGTCGGGGAGGCATCAACCTTCCATAGCTGTTTCCCAGCTCGTATTACGTCGTACCGAACATTGCCGTTACCCGTCCCACCACCCGACGCAGCAGAGCAGTCATCGATAGCGAGTCAACAATCTGCGTCGTCTAACGCAGTGCGAAAGCTGTGTCGCTCACTCAATAAGTTGCCTCTGCCACGATTTATGAACCGCCGCCTCACATTGCCATGTTTCTCCCATCGCGTTACAGCAGTCCGGCAGAAGAATGCAGATCCACTCTCACCGACCTATACATATGAAATCCAGGCGTCCGGTTTGAGGCCGCTTGAGATTACGCTGCCAGAAGAGCTAGAACACGCGGCATCGTTGCCATGTGGACTGGAAAATGCAGCGGGCTCTCTGCAGCTTGTCCGTCCTTGGCATTCGAAGTCGCTCAGTGGCACAGCCAAGCTACACGCGGCTGCTACAGAACAGTTGCTCGTGACACTGAGACGACCTTTCAGTGCCCTTCTGTTGGCTGAACTACCTCACAATGAGTACAAACGGATTGCGTCTTCCACTCTTATCGCAGTTCAGCCCGTAGACTTAGCCAGTATCCTCCAATGTAAGGTCAGAATGTTCAATAATGTATAGATAGTTATCGTATTGTGATATCAGGATGAGTACTTGAGTAGTGCATCGCGACCGCAGGTAACATGATACGATAAGTGGTTGTATATATCTTATTTGACAATACCTTGTTGTTGATCTCATCGCTATCGCACAACACGACATGGCTGGGACATAGATATGTGAGCAGTCGACTTACCAAATTCTCGCCGGGGTACCAGAGAGTCAATATAAATGTTAAGTTTGTGCATCCGCATTTTGTAAAACCAGTTGCATTATAATATCGTATCACTTTGAATGCGAAGCGAAGTACTGAGTCATTGCTTGTTAGATGCATTTGGTCAACCTGGAACGTTGACAACTACATCTTTATTGACAAATGGACAACTTATCCTTATCGACTTGATTATCATGCATACACGTATGTTGGACGTCTTTTTTCAAGAATCGTTTGATGCCATCGAGCTTCAGCTAAGTAGTTTCCATTCGTATGAGAAGCGTCATTCTGTCGGGGTTAAAGTCCGAGTTGTCGGTTCCCAACAATATGTACATCTGTAGCATATTAGCTGGATTACGGCCTCTCATCGTATCCTATATGTTCCGCTACTCGTAGCCAGAGGACATGATATATTGGTCAAGTGCCGTACGCATGATGATGGAGCGGCGCGCGGTCGTATGGCGTCGACAATCATCGCTGGCGAGAGGACCGACGCGCGAATAAAGAGTAAGGGCTTGATATGAGGAGCAGGCAAGTAGGGAACCGGAACAGGGATCTGATCCTGCATGTCCCAAAAGCGATAGTAGTGGAGCGGTGTAGGACGAAGAAATTTGCAAGAGGAACTTATGTTGGCCCGTTCTAAGTATCTCACTACCTAGACCCAGCTGCGATCTACGTTGGGATTGGTTGCTAAGAGAAACGCATCTAACCAGTAACGCACCGGGGACGTCGTGCAGAACCGGATCAGTGGTACGTCGGCTTCTTCCCATCTACAAACAGGTTTCGAGTAGTCCTAGGCAGTCGAACCTCCATTCCGTCCATCTCTTTCGTGACCCGTACCTGGGACTTGAGATAGTTGGTATCGGTGAGTCCGAATGCGAGATCAATCTCGTCATCGGAAGGATCTGGAAGGGTGTCGTACATGTCGTGTTGGAGGGTGGTATGGTAGGCGGAACGTGCTATCGCATGGTATCACACAATTGTAAATTGTGAGGATTTGAGTGGTGGAAACAGCGCCAGCGACTAGAGAGACTCACCTTCTAAATCTATCTCCTATTCGTGCGTGAGTGATAAAATATCGTCACCTTGCGCAGCTTCGATCGTTTTCACGGGATTTCCGTTGTTATCTTTGAAATGAAGTTTTATGCTTTGCTCCAATGGTAAGCGAAATATTGCGGTTGGTGGAGACATAGAAGTACCCTAATCCAGGCTTCGGACGCGTGATCTTTCCATGTTGTCGTACTGCTCCATCGCAAGAAGTGTGACATAGTATATGCCATGAACCTATCGTACAGAAGCGCCCGAGGGAGGACACATACTACAAGTCCTGTGGAAATGTTTCCAGCCAGTGTGTGTTGGGCTCTCCCTATGGCGGTACGCCATCTCCCACGATGACTGAAGAGCTAATGGAGTTCGGGAGTGCGCACGAGTTGGCGGAGGAGGGGCATAAAAGCTTGCTTAGGTCACCCTTGTTGGTCAATACAATCTTCCTGGCACTGTGCTATACGAGAAGTCAGAACTTCAGCTGTCAATGCCGCCCTCGGTGAATAAATGGACAACGGGCTTTGACCTACGTGTCGTTCATCCAGTCACGATGTACATTGAGACATTCGAACATTGTCACCGTTGCACAGTATTCAACTTACTGAGGCATTCCAGGTCGAGTCGACAACGCCATGCAACTCTCACATGCTTTCACGGCTGTCTCCAATGCCCTACCCATCCATCTAGAAGTCAGCCGCCACGAAATATCACAATCTAGTCCTCGCCTTATGGGTCCACCATGACAGCTGGCGGGGACTCAGCTGGAGGTTGAACCTAGGCACAAGCATCTCAAAGATAACAAGAACCCAGACTCTCCCGTCAAGTTCCCCTATGGAAAGATCCCAGCTTTCGAGAATGCAATGCTCTCAACCTGACGGGAGGTGCTGTCTGTCATCGTGTGTATCGTTCCTGTATTTGGACGGGTTTGTCTAGTCATGCGGTGGGAGGGAGAAAGTATCCTCGACAGCTATCCCTGTGAAATTCGATGTCGACACATAGCGGTCTAACCGCTGTCATTTTCTTTTTGCTGCGCATGTGTAAGGTACACTTACCCTACAGTTTCCTCGCTTTCTCCAAACTCTGGCCTTCTCGGTGGCGCGGTCGAGGATGCCGCTTTCGTTGACCAACCTTCGCAGACACGGAAATACAAGCGTGCAATGAGCTCGTTTGTATAGTGTTAAATGGATGCATCCTCTATAACAAGGCTGTAAGCCTGGTAACCCTATATCTTTGTTTTCTGACGATTGACATAATACATAGATCCACACGACACCGACTGAGCGTCAACTCGGAAGCTCTAACACTCTGGAGACGATCCTTTTCACTCGTAGCTACCTTGTTAGCGAGTGTGTCACCGATATCACCGTTGCCTCTGTCATCTTTCTTTCCGTCTCATACACCCTCGATGGCGCGCTGCCCGCCAAGCACCGAAGTACATTGCCACCTTAACCTCATCACCAACCGACCAAAACGCAAGGAGGTCTTCGACGAACCCATGTTCGCCGAGAAGGCTGTGTGGAGAGTACAGGAAAAAATAACCCAAGCAACTCGCTCCTTCCGTTGTCGTGAGATTGTCCGGATCCAATGAAAACGTCGTCAAAGTACATCAGTGGGCATAAGAATTCCTGTGCGCCTCTTGCAGTTGTACTGGCAACGTGTTGACGGCTATGAGGGCCATTAGCATTGAGTGCCTAACGACCACGTCGAACTCAATCTGCAAACTTGGCGCCAGGTCAACTCGTTGTATGATGGCAGGGAGAGGTCATTTCTTGCAACGCGAGAGGTTATCTAGTTCTACACCTAGTAGTAACCCTCGGTACGTTTAATCCTTGCACGTGAGAAGCGATGGTATTAACGAGGACTCTTCTCTGGACGTCTCCACGTACAACCCTTGGGAAATGTCTCCCAGAAGGCATTCCATGGGATGGGACGCTTATTGCATCGGTTGAATAAAAGTCAACGAGGTCTTATCACGGCATACTGGGCACAAGTGCTGGTGAGGGGGTACAGGAGCATTGTGGCCAACCCCAAGTTATTCCAATCCAGAGCGCACGTACGTTCCGTTGTTTCGACGTACCCTGAGTGACCCCTTTGGATAGAACCGAAGCACGACTTGCGGAGAAGTCCAAATAGCTTTGAAGGCGCTCGAAGATGCAGGTTCCGTGCCACGTGCTGGTGAAGTTCCGGGCCGCCCACTCGGTGGCACTAGTGCCACATGCTGCTCAATGGGTATTGGAACGTAAAAAGTCATCGATGGTGTTTCACAGGCCGATGCCATAGCAACGAACATTCCGAATGTTAGTGACATACCTCAAGGCTCTGGAGACCCAATCTATACTTCCCTTGTTCGCAAGCTTTGACTTCGCTATGTAGGTTCACCCCATGCTCGGATTACGCTGAGGGTCTTGACCGCTGCTGTCCAAGCATGTTTCTTACCGCGAACATTTCTTCGTTTCTCACGTGGCTCCTAGGCTTTCAGAGCTCACCAATCAAGCGAACCTAGACTATGAGGTGTCGACCCCACTCGATGCGGTTGGAGCCTTACACACTTCTTAGGAAGAAGACATCATCCAGAATATCGATAGCATGGCAGAAACGTTAGTCAAAGCACAGGTCATAGGAGATGCGGTAAAGTTCATCAAGATTACTTGGAGTTGAAGAACTGCTGTGAGTTTTTTTTTTCCCTCCCTAGTCTGAGTCGACAGTCTTAGAGACGAGGTTAGAAAAGACCACAAACTCAGTGAGAAGCGTGTCATCATCGATAGATACACCAAGTTGTTAGACACCTCGATCCAATCATACCGCGACCATGGGGATAGAAGCTTCCAGATCAATACACGTTGCGAATTGGAAGACCTCAGCCTCGACGGCGTAGCTTAATGCAGAGGTAACCCAATGGCACTAGGACACAAATCCTTTTCGGAGATTGTCAGCTGGATTCCTCCTATCGACCAGGGATAGCGCGATTCGACGTGTGGCGCCGACTCTCATGCATACTCCTACTATTGGGGGGATAACCATAAACTGACAAATCACCCTGTCACCTCTTTGTCCACACACGAATATTGATGATAGAAGCTCCGATTCAACACGGGGTTTGTACGTGTGTATATATAGGAGAGCCCCCCTATATTATGGTGTACTCATACAGGACCAGGTGGCTGCTGTCCACGGCGTCTCCTCAACTACAGACAACATTTCTTGCCTCCTACACTCAGGCATCCACGAGCCCTTTGGAAGCTCTGGTGAGCTCGCTTCCAGTTGTGCAATACCCACAATTTATTGAGTGGCATAAAGCTCAGTCCTTTCGTTTACTGGTGAAATTCTCATGGTCCATTGCTGTGTAATTCACGCTAACATCCGCATAGCTGTAAATACTTGTCCTCGTTGACCATCCGGAATACTCCAATCCAAGTAGCGTTCTGACAGTCCAGATTACTTGAGCTTCTTTCTTTCTTGTCCTAGGGATAAGGTATGGTTCTCTTATTCATGTTTGGTTCCAGTTAATCACTAAACCTGCCTGCCATTGCCACTGTAAATCACCCCAGTGTAACTGTAGTCGATGGAGCCGACAGACGATGTCTCCTGCAAGCGAGCAGTGTTGGAGGGCTGTCATAAAGGGCACGATGGCCGGGATGTTGCCCTCAGCAACCTAGCAGTGGCCCTCTATGACAGATTCCAGACAGAGCGGAAAGTTGACGACGTGAACGAGGCAATCACATTACACCGTGCAGCATTGGAACTCCGTCCATCTGGACACCATCAACGGCCTTCGTCGCTGAACTGGCTTGCTCTCTGCCTTTCGAGCAGATATAATAGCCAGGGAATAATCGCCGACTTGGAAGAAGCTGTCGCTCTTGGACGTGCAGCACTACAGTCCTGTCCACCCGACCATCATAATCGTGGGACATATTTTTGCGATCTTGCTGAGGACCTCTGGAAGAGGTTTAAGGAACAAACTAAGATGTACGACTTGGATGAGGCGATTGAGCTGTACCGGGTAGCGTTGGAACTACGTCCCTCAGGCCATCCTCACCGCTATTTGTCGCTCCATGGGCTTGCTCTCTGTTTTTTCGAGTAGATATGACAGTCAGGGAGTAGTTTCCGACTTGGAAGAAGCTGTCACACTTGGACGTGCAGTGCTAGAACTCTGTCCACCGGGCCATCGTGATCGTGCGACGTTTCTCTACAGTCTTGCTTCTTACCTCCAGAGGAGGTTTAAGAAACGGGCTATGATGCATAGTTTGGACGAGGCAATTGAACTACACCGGGAAGCATTGGCACTCCCTCCCTCTGGACATCCTCCTCGGTTTTCATCACTCCAAGGGCTTGCTATGTGTCTCTTGGATAGATTCGACAATCAGGGGCTAGTTGCTGACTTGGACGAAGCCATCACTCTCGGGCGTGCAGGAGTGGAGCTTCTCCCACCAGGGCATTCCCATCGTGCTAAATGTCTTCGCACTCTCAGTCGTGGCATCTGGGCAATATCTCAGCGCCAAACTTTGATGCCCGGGTCAGGAAGGGCAACGTCTGTTCACCAAGCTCCATCGCGACACCATCCAACAAGTAATGCTGATGCTGCCTCGACATTCCACGAGTTCTCCCTTCACCTTTGGGACAAGTTTCGGAAACACCGTGCGATAGCCGACTTGGACGAGGCTATTTGTCTTGCGACGTATGCTTTGGAGCTCCGACCACCGAAACACAGTGATTATGCTGTCTCCGTTGAGCAGCTCGCTGTACTCGTTAATGAGCGGTTTTGGAGGATAGATCAGGGGACGAACTCAAATGAATCTGCCATGCTTGGCCAAGCAGTGGACAATCTATGCGCCCTCAGGCATTGCCTTAGGGACGGATTTCGAAACCAACATGTGACTGACGACCTGAACGCGGCCAACACGTTGCACAGAGATGTGCTGCAACTTCGTCCAGATGGACATGCTCACCCCTCATACCTTCATGATCTCGCGCTACGCTTAATACAGAGATTCCACGACAAAACCATTGCTGGTGATTTGGATGAGTCTCGAACAACATGCCCTGGAACTATCTGTTCCTGGAGACCCATGCTACGAGGCATCGAAGGAGGGTCTTGCAATGTGCCTCCAAATGAAGATCAGCACACAGATTTCACAAGCTTGCCAGGTTTCGTCCACTCCACCGGTCGTACAGAATACAAGGCTACCCGAGTTATCCATCAAATCATATTTGGAACGCTCGAAACCACGCCAACTAAACTCTCAAACGTGGGAATCATCCAGCACCCTGTGCGACCCGGATGCGTAGAACGAGTACAAAGAAACCTAGTTGTCAACCTTGTTAAAGTTTCCATTGTAAGTAGTGGCGAATTTGATGTATGGAAATGCAATACTGACTCGTACCTGCCCAAAACTGATAGAATCGAGCATTGAATGTTAAATGAGTCATTGCAAGTCGTTGCTCCTCAGCTCAACGTGGAGATCCTTGGTGACGGTGCATCTTCCGTGATCGTTTTATAACCTTCGTCTTATAGGGGACGCACTCCAACTCAACTCAATTATGTATGTCCTTTCCGGGGGGGAGGGGGGTCTACATCCAACCAGTGGCTAGAAGATATGAGGTAGAGCGACCAGTAGTTCTGGGACAATGGACTAGACAGAGCCCCAGAGTCTAGCATTCGTTCATGGGAAGATGTACCAGGAAGAGGCAGCGGAGAGTCGAGGATTGCCAGGGGTTTGGAGCGGCAGGGCTTAGTAAGCGAAGGTTCACAGTCTATGGACATGAACGAGTACCGCTCTGGCGTGTTATCCAGCGCCCCTTTACATCGACCTGGAAGCCATGAACCCGGTTTCCAATTCTCCGAGAAAGCGCTCCAAGAATCCAGATGTAGAGCACAGCTGAGTCCTACAGTGCAAGAGCTACGTGTGGCTAGTGGGATACCTGGAGCAAGCCGACATGAGTTCCTCTTGCAATTAATTTCCATGTCCTACACTGTTCCACCACCATCTTTTTTCCTGTGCAGGATCACCTCCTATTCGGGCCTACCTATCTGTTCCTGATACCAACCCTCAATGTTTATGCATACGCTGATCACCTCGTCTGCGAAGGATTCTGACGTTATGCGATTGCGCAATGCTTGCAACACTCGATCGATATAGCGTGTCTGCAGGCTGTGGGTGGCCAACACGGGTGGCAGAGCATGCAGGGTATAATGTGAGGCACTGCAATCCAGCCAGCGTACTATTGTCGTAATGCAATATTTACATGCCTTTTCAGTGAGCCAAGATTCACCCACTCACATGACTACGTCTACGGAGAAGTCATGTCCGGTGGGGCTCTCTCTGGGGTACATCAATACCTGTGGCAGATTCCATACTCACTCTACTCCACAAGAGCTCTAGTACGGAGCTTGCGCCCTTCCTTGCCATCACCACCTACAGGTCATATTTTATATCTTGCATTCTTTAACGCCTTAAACACAAACTAGCTGGTCTGTATCCATCTAGGTGCCGATTTCCGTACTATCCACCTTCCAGATGACTCACTTTGCTAGCTCTTGCAAGTCGGTAACGATGCATCCTTCTCTATACAAGTTAGCAATCCCGGGCTGAGAGTGTCCTGCCATCACATTTGGAGAGCACGGGAAAGTCATGCTGTCGACCCTCGCCACTTCCTGAATTCGGGAAGGGATGCCTTAGCCCACTGGGCGAGTATGGTACTTGTGTCGTTCTCGATCGCCAGTTGCTTCTTCTGATGCATTAGTACACCCATCCCTACCTTTCCACCATGGATTCACGCCGGCGCTCCATTATGTGGTCTGGACTCAAGATCGCATTTCAACCCGTGTGGTGCAACCTCCAACGACTTAGTCAAGTGTTTGTCTGTTGCTTAGGGTTCGAAATCAACAGAGTAACAAAAGGTGCTATGAACATCAGGCTGTTCCTCGTGATATGGTTAACCTTTCTTAGGCTCCACTGCTGTGCTTCACTAATCCTGGCATTTCGGTAGATTCATCCCTACAAGTTCGATATTTGCATTATTCTAGTCAGTAGGTGCAACGCACCGTTAGAAGTGGCCCTCTCTTCGCGGCCTCGGTTTTTGCCTGGCATCGAAATCATTGTAGAGGTACCGAGTGTCGATATCAGTCAACCAAAAACTTCTTTGGGCTTCGGTTGATTGATGATGAGGTCAAGATCGCAGAAGATATTTGAGTATTTGGCACGCAGAGGGGCATCAAGGATGTAAGAGTGGAAAGGTGGTATCAGCAAGGGCGAGGCGATCTCACAAGCATTCGAATACAAGAATGGTTTGCACTATGCCAAGTAATGACAGCACCTTCTGTCAGGTTGAGACTGTTGAAAGCAAGGATCTTTGCATGAGGGGACCTGACGCTTGCATGTAGGTTGCTCTAGCAGTTCCACCTCAGCTTGGCTGTAAACTACAGGTCAAATATTAGATGACAATTTCATGATCGCCGACTTCTAGGAGGGCTGGTAGGACATTATAGACATAGACATCTCCGCCAGTGGAAGGCAGCATGCGAGAAACCGGTAAGGCCATCTTCGTGCGTCGACTCCAGATTCCCCACGTCGGGAGCAGCGACGACCTGCAGTGTCTCAACAGCTTGGACAGATGGTCGATTCTATCACTGAACATAATGTTGGCAAGACCGTGGACAATTCGAGCACTGGGGCAAGTACAGTATTGCATTTATCTGTGTCAAATTCGCCACTACTTACAACGAAAACTTTGAGAAGGCTCACGACTAAATCTCTTTGTACTCATTCTGCGCATCCAGGTCACACAAGGTGCTGGATGATTTCCATGTTTGGGAGTTTATTTGGTGTGGTTTCGAGCGTTTCAAAAATGACATGATGGATAACTTTGGCGACCTGGTCTTCTGTACGACCGGCGGAGTGGAGGAAGCCTGCGAAATTTGTGCGCTGATCTTCATTTGGAGACATGTTGCAAGGCTGTCCTTCGACGCCTCGTAGATTGGGTCTCCAGGAACAGATAGTTCCAGGGCGTTTTGCTCGAGAGAGATGGCCTCGTCCAAATCACCAACATTGGCTGTTTCGTGAAATCTCTGAGTTAGGCATAGCGCGAGGTCATGAAGGTATGAGGGGTGACTGGCATGCCCAGCTGGACGGAGTTGCAGCACATATCTGTGCAACGTGATGGCCGCGTTCAGGTCGTCAATCACATGTTGGTTTCGAAATCTGTCCCTAAGGCAATGCCTGAGGGCGCATAGATTGTCCACCGCTTGACCAAGCATGACAGATTCGTTTGAGTTCGTCCCCTGATCTATCCTCTGAAACCGCTCCTTAACGAGCGCAGCAAGCTTCTCAATGGAGACAGCATAATCAGTGTGTTTCGGTAGTCGGAGCTCCAAAGCATACATCGCAAGACAAATAGCCTCGTCCAAGTCGGCTATCACAGGTTGTTTCTGAAACTTGTCCCAAAGGTGTAGAGAGAGATCATGGAATGTCGACGCAGCACCAGCATTACTTGTTGGATGGGGTAGCAAAAGACCTTGGTGAACAGACCTTGCTCTGCCTGACCCGGGTCGCTGAAATGTTGCCCAGATGCCACGACTGAGGGTGCGAAGACGCTCGGCACGACGGGAATGCCCTGGTGGGTGGAGCTCCACTCCTGCACGCCCGAGAGTGATGGCTTCGTCCAAGTCAGCAACTAGCCCCTGATTGTCATATCTATCGAGGAGACAGATAGCAAGCCCTTGGAGTGATGAAAGCCGTTGAGGATGTCCAGAAGGACGGAGTGCCAATGCTTCTCGGTGCAGCTTAATTGCCTCATCCAAGCTACGCGCCACAGCTCGTCTCTTGAACCTCCTCTGTAGGTCGCAAGCAAGATTGTAGAGAGATATTGCACGATCACGATGGTCTGGCGGACAGAGCTCTACCGCTGCACGTCCAAGTGTGACAGCTTCTTCCAAGTCAGCGAGTAGTCCCTTATTGTCGTACCTAGTCGAAAAACAGAGAGCAAGCCCATGGAGCGACGAATAGCGGCGAGGATGGCCTGAGGGACATAGTTCCAACGCTACCCGGTACAGCTCAGTCGCCTCATCCGAGTCGTACATATCAGCTTGTTTCTGAAACCTCCTCCAGAGGTTCTGAGCAAGATTGCAGAAGTATGTCTCACGATCATGATCGCCGGGTGGACGGGACTCTAGTACTACACGTCCAAGTGTGACAGCTTCTTCCAAGTCGGCGATTACTCCCTGGCTATTATATCTGTCCGAAAGGCAGACAGCAAGGCGGTTCAGCGATGAAAGCCGCTGAGGGTGTCCAGGTGGACGGAGTTTCAATGCTGCACGGTGTAATGTGATTGCCTCGTTCACGTCGTCAACTTTCCACTCTGTCCGGAATCTGTTAAAGAGAGACATTGCTAGGTTGCTGAGGGCAACATCCCGGCCATCATCCCCTGGATGACAGCCCTCCAATTCTGCTCGCTTGCAAGAGACCTCGTCCGTCGGCTCCATCGACTACGATTACACGGGGATGATATGCAGTGCCGATGGTTCTGCCTTCAGGGCGGGTTTAGTGATCAACTGGAACTAAGTATGAATCTAGTAGGAGAACTGTACCTTATTCTTGGAAGTAGCAATAAATGAATTCAAACAATCCGGCCTGTCAGAATGCCACTCAAGCGTAGTTACAGCTATGTGGACGTCAGTGCGAATTACACAACAACGGACTGTGAGGAACTTCACTGGTAAACACGAGTCGCTATGATCATAGGCTTTATGCCACTCAATACATTATGGAGGTTTCACAATCAGAAATCAACTCACCAGTACGACTGAAGGGTTGCGTGAAAGCAAAGGGATGTCGCAGCAGATAGTAACCACCTCCTTTACGAGCATCATGCCATCGTATATATAGGGGCTCTCCTATCTACATGCGCACGGGCACGTAAAATTGTGACGGAGGCTGTCATCGACTCCCGCGTCTCGAGAAGAAAGGCAACGACCTGCAATGCCTCAGCAAGTTCACGCTCGATTCCATCACTGAACACGCCGTTGGTAGGAAAGAGTTGCGGGCAGGTACAGTACTAACCTAATTCACCACTACTCACGATGGAAATCGTTCTGTGCTTGCACTAGGGGCGGCCCATCTGCAAACTGCTAAGGACAGGATGCTAATCTATGACCTTGAAACTGCACTTGTGCTCTTCCACGACACTTCCAGTGCACTACTTGTAGGCATGTCTCTTTGCGTCGACCTCGAAGCCATGCGCCCCGTCTTCAGCTCTCCAAGCAAGCGTTCCAAAAACCCCAACGTGGATCATAGCTGGGTCCTACAACGCAAGAGCTACGTGTGGGTAGTGGGATACCTCGAACGAGCCGACGTACATAAGTCCCTCTTGCAATTTTTGTTGCCTTACTGTTCTGTTACTGCCTTTTTCTTCTTCTCCTCGCAGGATCAGCTCCCTATTCCCATACTTCCGGTCTACCTAATATCGATCCCTCGATATTTATGCGTGCATTGATCATCTCGCCAACGAGCGTCGCTGTTCTGATGACGATAGCAGAGGTGACTCGTTGACCGCGGGGCTCTTCGAATCGATCACCATGCGTCGGGAACTCGATCGGTTGATCTTGGCATCCCATGTCAACTAGCTGTGAGTGACGCACACGTAAGTAGGAGAGCACGAAGGACATGATGTGGAATTGTGTTCCAGCCAACGTCCTACAGACGTACATATCGTCAGGCAAGTACAATGGCAGATTTTGCATGGGGTAACGACGGAAGTCATTCTGATTTCGTTACTTTGCTTTCAAGGTTGGGAATTGCCGCTCCACGGCGTGAAAGCTAATCTAGTACTGAGCTTTTGTCCTTGGTTGCCATTTTCCACCTACACGAATAGCATAGTTACTACTGGTGAGAGAGCTCGTAGCCTCTCCGAAGGCGTCTCCCCATTTTTACGTGCTGCAGAAATTATATTTTATACCCCGCGTCCTTTGTTGCCTTATCACAAACCGACTTGTCTGTGTCCGTCTGGGTGCTGCGTCAGCTCTCGGGAGTCGGCAACGATGCATACTTCTCCATACAACTCACCAACTTCGGCCTGATACTATCCCACCACCACATACGGGAGCACAGAAAATTCATGCTGTCGGTACTTGCAAACTCTACGAGCTGAGGGAATGCTCCCATCGTACCGTCGAAGTCATATTTCTCAAGTTGCTCCACGGCAGGTCCTTCCTCTTCGATGTAGTCGTTATATGATCCCACCTTCCGATAGAACACCGGAACATTCCAAACTGCACCGATAAAGGTCAGAACTTGCCCATGGGCAACGTCCGTTCGTTTCAGGCAAACGTTGTAATTGACAATGTCGGTCCTTTTCATAGGATACTGACGACGGAGACCAAAGACGGGGTAACTACCCTTGGGCAGGATGGTTGGATCGCAAGGTGGAGCAACCAGTAATCCCCAATAAGGTATCGGAGTAGATATAGTTCTAAGGGGACCTCGGGCCTCGGGGATAAAGTACAAGTTGTAAGTTAAAGTGGCGCGATGTCCGGATGCGATCACGCAGACGTCGTGCTCGATGTCAGAGAAGAAAATGTAGCGTTCACATAGTTTCTGAATAGAATTAGACAGCACCTGAAGACCATTTGCGGTCCTTCTCATGAAGGGTGAAGTCTTCGACCTGGTGGCGCGCTAGGAATGCGACAACAAGTGAGCCGAATATGGTCCCGTCGCGTGGCGTATCTTTGCGTGCCTTGAAGAACGAATCATGCGGCCATCGTTAGAACCTTGCAAAGAAATATTTAGTTGAAGGCGGGCCGTGAACATGGAGTCTGTACAACTCCACTTGATCTCTCGTTTCGTGCGGCAGCCCCAGTAGTTCCCGACGAGTGATATCGACAAGGTCATTTCCTCCACCGAATCCCGTCGCAGAATTCATCTCCTTGACATGCGTTCGAAGATTAACTAGCTCCCTCGGGGAAGGGCTTGAAAGATTAATCCAACTACATAAAATAGATTATTAGACACCCATGTACACCGGTGCCAGTTGGTGGAACGTTACTTACCTGATCTTTGAATTGTCAACGCCATAAAAATAAGACCAACTTCTCTGGTGGGACAGTAAGAGTGCCGGCACAATATGACGGTTGTGTAGGCAGAGACAAATCTGTAAATTCACAAAGCCGTTCGACTCGTGGAACGTATACCTGTCGACGCCCACACCGTGTCCAGTCGAATCTCACCGCCCCTGAGTATTACTGTCGTTAGTTTGTGCAGGCACGATATCGATAACCTCCTGCGGACGTACCGATCAATACTACCAGTGGACAGGCCTCTTCTTATGGATTTCTGGTGTCGCGGCGAAGCGTAATCCCACGAAATTTTTGTGACACCTCCATTATACAGACCTGCCAAAGTGAAGATAGGCAGTGCCTTGACGTGCATACTAATCCACGGCCTTCGGTGGTGCAATCAGGGCACCCGTTGGTCTCCAGTTCGCCAGCATGTACCGCTGAGTCCCGTAGGTTCATAATGGATTGGTTTTCTGCAGTCGTGATTGTTAAGTGCACTGTGGTGCCACCCCACGGTACTTACTCACCTACCGGCAGACGGCCTGTGATACGAGCTGTTGTCAGTTACATACTGACTTCGCACCCGCGGAATCTTTTCCGTGGGTTTAGGGCAAGGCGTTACGTAATCAGTAGCCTGTATTTAAATCACCCACTTGCATGGACAACCTTTTGCAATATTCGTGTTTTGCGTTCCAACTTCCATCATAACACCGTTCCGCTGAGTCAATTTCTGTGAGTTACATTTCGTTTTGGACGTTTGAAAACCTTTTGGGTCTGGAAACATACACGACCCCAATATCCTGTCCAACGGTTCCCTTATCTTAAATTATCAGTGCAATGCTAGAGGTCAGTTAATGAAGTCGATGACACTTCCACGTTCGTTTGCCTGACCTTGTGATTCATAGTTTGTTACCGAATGCTTCCGACTTGTGTCGGATTGGTGTAAGTGAATCTAATTGAAGGATCTGACGAGACTATTGATCCTCATGCTTCGCCTGGTATGCACCCGCCAACCATTTTCCCAAAGTAAAAACATGGGGTGAGCACATCATTCTCGCTAGATCAGTGTGAAACATTTTCTAACGTGCGTCCCTCGGAGTCGTTAGTCACTAAGGTCAATTAATGAAGTTAGTGAAGCTTCCGTGTGCTTTCGTCTAAGCCTGTCACTCGTAGCTTGTTACCGACTGCTTTGTACCTCTGTGGGATTGGGGTAAGTGGATCTAATTGAATTCAATGGGATTATTGATCCTCATCCATCGCTTGATATGTAGTCAACGACCAACTTCGTAAAGTACAAGATTGGGGTAAGCACTTCACTCGTTGGATCGGCGCGAAGTACTTTGTAACGAGTGCCGTTTATGATTACTAGCCAACAGTCACCCCTATGCGGAAAATGCGATTGTCATTGCATTGACCCTTATTGTACTCGCGATCAGGAAAGAAGCCGCCGCGTTGGACCTCCTCGTGTTCCTAATCAGAGGTAGTGTAAACGACATTCAGCTTCTCCATGCCAATTGTTAATCTTGCTTAGCAGTCTTTGCTGCCTCTCTCTGATCGTGGTACTCCGCGGATTTTGACTGGTATTGACATTCGTCACCCGTTGTAGAGGTGTGGAGTGTGGATATCAGTCAAGCTTCGACGCACATTAGTGGTGAATTCTGTGTACTATTACTCTGGTGGTAGTGTGTATGTTCCAAATACGTTAAGTGGCGCGTTTCTTCGAGGCAAACGAAGTAGTTGTGCTTCAATAGGCCCTTGGCTTTTGTCGCACCGTGTGCTCGTCTTAAGAGTCTGTCGCCCGGCTAGATTTGACATTTGGGAGGGTAGTCGCCGACTTCGAAGAATCTCTCACGCTTGAATATGCAGGAGTGGAGCTCTACCCACTATGTTACCCCCATCGTGTTGATTGTCTGTACACCCCCAGTCATGGCCTCTGGGCACCTTTCAGCGGCAAGCTTTGATGCCTGTGTCTAGCAGGGTAAGTTGCTTTTTTCGCAGTTGCGTGGGCATACCGTCCAACGAGTCACGCTCACGCTGCCTCTTTATTCTACGCACTCTCCCTGCACCTTGGCCACAAGTTTTACCTGCAATTCTCGGCTTCTTGCTGACGTCGTCTTCGGTGATAGAATCAAGCGTCATCACTGTCGCATATACAGAGACTTGGGGTATTTTTGCAGGTGATTGCCGCTAGTGCTCAGGATACATGACGCCATGCAGTCCTCAGGAGAACCCCCTATATTATGGCGTGCTCGCAAGGAGGTGACTGCTATGTATCAGGTGTCTTCTACAACTAACGTCCCTTTCCTCTAACACTCCTCACTGACAAATATTGGTCCAGTTGTGCAGTCACCGTAATTTATAAGCCTACAATCATAGTGGACACTGTTTTACTGGTGAAGTCCCCCATGATTCATTGCTGCGTAAGTCGCCCTAACATCCACATAGCTATAACTGCGCTTCGTTTTCATCGACCACTTCGACCACTGGTACTCTGACTCGAGCAGCACTCTAACAATTTAGGTTGCTTGAATCCAGTTCATTCTTGTTCCAGGAATAAGGGTAGGGTTCTCCTATTCCTGCTTTATTCTAGTTGATCACTGAACACGCCCTGAATGCAGAACCATTTCTACTGTATGTCATCCCACTGTAACCGTGTAACCGGATTCAATGGAGTCGGGAGACCAGGTCTCTTGCAAGCAAGCAGAGTTGGAAGGGTGTCATCCAGGGCACAAGGGCCGGGATGTTGCCCTCCACAACCTAGCAGTGGCCCTCTGTGAGAGATTCCAGACAGAGGGGAAGATTGGCGATGTGGAAGAGGCAATCACATTACACCGTCAAGCATTGGAACTCCGTCCACCTGGACATCCTGAGCGGTTATCGTCGGTCCAGGAGCTTGCTTGTTGTCTTTCAGATAGATATGTCAACCTGGGAATAATCAGTGACTTGGAAGAATCTACCACACTTGCGTCGTCTGCACTAGACCTCTGCCCACCAGGTCATCCTGGCCGTGGTGTAGCTCTCGACGCTTATGCTTTTGGCCTTTCAAATAGGTTCAAGGAACTAGCTGCAGTGCGCGACTTAACCGAGGCATTTGATCACCACTGGGTAGCATTGGAGCTACATCCCTCTGGCCATCCTGAGCGGTCTTCATCGCTCCTTGGCCTTGCTCTGTGTTTCTCGCACAGATTTGACCATCAGGGGACATTTTCTGACTTGGATACAGCTATCACACTTGGACGTATGGCACTAGAGCTCCGTCCGCTAGGCTATCCCGGCCGTGGACCTTCTCTCAGCAATCTCGCTTTCGATTTTTGGAGAAGGTTCAAGGAACAAGGTAAGATGTGCGACTTAGGCAGGTCATTTGACCTGCACCGTGCAGCATTGGAACTTCGTCCCCATGGCCATCCTCATCGGTCTTCGTCGCTCCATGGGCTTGCTCTCTGTTTCTTGAGCAGATATGACAATCGTGGAGTAGTTGCAGACTTGGAGGAAGCTATCACATTTGGACGTGCAGCACTAGAGCTCCGTCCACCAGGCCGTCATGATCATGGGGCATTTCTCCACAGTCTTGCCCATTCCCTCCGGAGGAGGTTTGAGGGACGAACTGCAACGCACGACTTGGACGAGGCGATTGGGCTGTAACGGGTAGCTTTGGCACTTCATCCCCGTGCACATCCTTGTCGGCTTACATCGCTCCGCGAGCTTGCCTTCTGTCACTTGGCTACATATAACACACAGGGAGTAGTCACTGACTTGGAAGAAGCCATCACGTTCGGACGCGCAGCACTAGAACTCTGTCCACCCGGCCATCATGATCGTGGGGTATGTCTCTTCAACCTTGCTTATTGCCTCTGGAAGCGGTTTAAGAAGCAACCTGCGACGCATGACTTGGACGAGGCCATTGAACTCCACATCCTGAGCGGCGTTCGTCGGTCTGCAAGCTTGCCCGCTGTCTCTCGACTAGATATGACAAACAGGGAGCAGTCGCTGACTTGGAAGAAGGTATCACGCTCAGACGTGCAGCATTAGAACTCTGTCCACCAGGCCAACGTGATCGTGCGATATATCTGTACGACCTTGCTGATCTCCTCTGGGAGAGGTTTAAGAAACAAACTACGATACACGACTTGGACGAGGCAATCGAGATGCACCGGGCAGCGTTGGAACTCCATCCCTCTGGACATCCTGATCGGTTTTCATCGCTCCACTGGCTTTCTCACTGTCTCTTAGCTAGATACTGCGAACAAGGAGTAGTCGCCGACCTGGAAGAAGCTATCACATTGGGACGTGCAGCACTAGAGCTCTGTGTACCAGGCCATCGTGATCGTGGGGTGTCTCTCTTCGACCTTGCCTATTTTCTCTGGAAGAGGTTTGAAAAACAAACTACGATACACGACTTGGACGAGGCCATTGAGCTGCATCGAGCAGCTTTGGAACTCCGTCCCTCTGGATATCCTGATCGGCTTTTGTCGGTCCGCGAGCTTGGTTTCTGTCTCTCGAATAGATATGACATTCAAGGTGTATTCGCCGACCTGGAAGATGTTGTCATGCTCGGACGTACTGGAGTGGAGCTCCACCCACCAGGTCACTCCCATCGTGCGACATGTCTTTATACACTCAGTCATGGCCTCTGGGCCACCTTTCAACGGCAAGCTTTGATGCCGGGTTCTGGCAGGGCAAGGTTTGTTCGCCGAGTTGCATTAACACGCCGTCCAACAACTCACGCTCATGCCGCCTCTTTATTCCACGCACTCTCCCTACACCTTTGGGACAAGTTTCGGAAACAGTCTGCCATAGCCGACTTGGACGAGGCTATTTGTCTTGCGACGTATGCTTTGGAGCTCCGACTACCAAAACACCGTGAATATGCTACCACCGTTGGCAAGCTCGCTGTACTCGTTAGGGAGCGGGCTCGGAGGTTCATTCAGGGGACAAACTCGAATGAATCTGTTATGCTTGGACGCGCAGTGGACAATCTGTGCGCCCACGGGAATCACCTTAGGGGCAGATTTCAAACTCGACATACGATTGCCGACCTGGATGGGGCGATCACGTTGCACAGATATGTGCTGCAACTCCGTCCAGCTGGACATGCCAGTCACCTTTCACATCTTCACGACCTTGCAGTATGCTTAATAGAGAGGTTTCATGACACAGCCATTGTTGATGATTTGAAGGAGGCCAACTCGCTCGAACAAACGGCGCTGGAACTATCTGCTCCTGGAGACCCAAGCTATGAAGCATCGAAAGGCAGCCTTGCAACGTATCTCCAAATAAAGGTCAGCCTGCAGGTTTCGCAGGTTTCCTCCATTGGGTCGGTCGTGCAGTATATGAGGTTAGCCAAGTTATCAGCCATGTCATTTTTGAAACCCTCGAAGTCACGCGGAGTGGACTACCACAAGTATAAACTGCTGTGGTCAGTATTGTCGTGTTATTCATTGTAAGTGTACCTTCCTGCATGAGGATCAACGCACGAAGCGGGCGCAATTTCTCACTTGTTCCTTCCGGCGATGATTTTATATGTAGTTCAACTGTACGTTCTGTGGTCTGTACAAACTATTTCTTTACCGACCGCACGCAGCACTCGTACCATAAAAATTCTAGATTTCACGTGAATAGTTCTAGTCAAGAGCTAGTGAAATGTGTGGACGCATCTTCGTTTTGTAGGCGGCGAAACAAGGGAATGAAAGTCGTGGCACCATTTTATGATTGAAATTAGCTCAGGTCATAGCAACCTTTCGATATGAACCGAGGGGTGTTGCCAGAATCGACTGGGCAGTACTCGACACTACCTGAGGGGTATCCCAGCATACAGAAGTAGTAGATCTGCGTGGAAACGGTACAGATTTCCAAAGGAACTTGCGATACCATTGCGACAGCAATTCATGACTGCCTCAGAGCAGTAACACGCACCTCAGGAATGAGCTAGAAAGGTAAGTTAATCTTACCTTCAAAGTCGTACACGGTCCAGTTTGATCCCACCACCCACCTCTCTCTGATTAACTCGGGGTTCTCGAAGAAAGATTGCACCGGTTATATGAAGCTCCCGGAAAACACCGGCCAGTTGCGAGAACAGCCTGAAAAACGGCGTACTGATCAAATCGGACCCAACGTGGGACGTACTGTATGTTATGGGTCGCATGCCCTATTCTGTGCTGCGCATGATGAATCAAGTGCGTAGAACAACTTAACACCGCGTCATGAGAGCTGAAACGCACCATTGGAAGTCTCCACCGTAAGAGCGATTTTATAGGAGCGAACGCCGTCCAATCGCCGTGCGCCGATGAACTCCGACCGAAATCCCGAAATAAATGAATGCCGACGCCGGACTGCCACACTTCCCGAGACGTTCGTCAACAAGCGTCGCTGCCGAGCAGTTCCCGTCGACCAAGACACCCAAAATCTTCCTCGAGATGGCGCCTTCCGACGAGCTCGAGTACTTGAAGAGCCTTGTCGCACAGCTCAACGACAAGATCCACGCGTTGGAGGAGAAGGCGAAGGCAGTTGCAACTGGGTCTAAAACTCCCGCCCAGCAGCTTCGCACTATTCTCATTGGACCTCCCGGTGCCGGTGCGTGTTTTCGCGCACTTTTCGCGCAGACAAATGGCCAACGAAGGTCTGTTTGATGTCCATACAGGCAAGGGGACCCAGGCACCCAAAATACGAGATGAGTTCTGCGTATGCCATCTCGCCACGGGTGACCTTCTCCGCGAGCAGATTGCAAAACAGACCGAACTCGGCAAGATGGCGAAAAAAATTATGGATGCGGGAGAACTCGTCAGCGACGAGGTCATGGTCAACATGATCAAAGACCAGCTGGAGAACAACAAGGCTTGCAAGAACGGGTGAGCTCGGTTCAACTAGTTGGGTTTTGTTCTTTTTTTTTTTTCTCATGCTCCATAGCTTCGTCTTGGATGGGTTCCCTCGCACAATCCCTCAAGCCGAAAAATTAGACGCTATGTTGAAGAGTCGTGGCGAAAAATTGGACAGCGTCGTGCAGCTTGCCATCCCTGATCAACTGCTCATCTCTAGAATCACCGGTCGCCTCATTCACCCCGGCAGCGGCAGAACTTACCACAAGGAATTCCAGTACGTCTACGGGCTTGCGCTCATGGTCTTCTCTCACCGTTCGTGATAAAAGACCGCCACGGAAACCTATGACTGATGACGTCACCGGAGAACCTTTGATCCAGCGTTCCGACGATAACGTTGCGACGCTCACGAAGCGCTTGGCTACGTATCACAAGCAGACTGGGCCGGTAGTCGACTACTACAAGAACAAGGGTTTATGGGTCGGCATCGACGCTGCTCAGAGTCCTAACCTCGTGTGGGCAAACCTCCGCAAAGTCTTCCAACAAGGTCCAACAAAATCATCGTAACTTGCCTGCCTATTAGACACGTACATGGACTTTCTTCGTCAGTTGATTTCCATGTACATACGTTCGTAGAGCTTTGCATTGCACAGGGTGGAACGTGGAACCATCTCATTGACAAATGGTCATTACAAGTAAGCGTACCGACGGAAGCGAGAATACACGCTTCCGAATAGCTTGGCCATAGTGGCTTCGCATCTATTTTGTACGGAGTAGCGGCAGCTCACTCTGTCTTCAGGCCTTTCTTTTTCTTGCCTTCGACATCACCTGCTAACCAAAGAGCAGAAAAGAGGAAGAAACCAACGCTTGTACTGATAGCACCTGCATAATAGGGCCACGCTGCACTGAGGAAGCGAGGGTACTGGTCATGCCTGGGGGGAACGACTGGAACAGTAGTGGATGTCTGGAGGAACGGATATCTATCACACCGTCACAGTTCAGTTGATGGCTGAATATATAGACACTCATAGACTCACCCTTTCCGTCTCCAGTCGACGACGAATTTGAAGACACCGTGCCTATCTGGTGCGCGGAACTGGACTTGATATTTTCCTGGCTCACCAGCAACAGGGGGAAGAGCAATACGGATGTGAGGGTCGAGCATAGTGAACTCGAGTTGCATGTCTGTGATACCGGAGTAAGGTTTCCAGCTCGATGTCTCAGGATCATAGGCAGAGACGTGTGCGGTATATACCTATCTCACTGTTCAGGCGTTAGCTTCAACGGAACTGACAAAAAAACTTACGATCTGGTCGTTGATAGTATATGTCTCCGGAGGTACCTCTTTGCCTGCACGATGGTGAGTAGTGTTGTCTATCCGCAGCGCAAGGGTCTCCCTGAACGCCCATGCCGTGACGTCATTTACAAACTTCTCGTTCCCCGAAGGCGTGCCGTCCGGCAACGCCTTGTTTGCATACTCGTCGCTGAACATCTCGACGCCACCCGCAAACACGACACGCGAGTTTTTCAACGTTTGGAAACCCGTAACAAGGCCAAGCTGGCTGCCAGCCCACAAACCCTCGCCAGTCTTTTCCGACGCGTCCACGAGTGTCTCGGCGCCTGAGTCATCTACAGAGTCAGCTGCGAAACTCTCTGAGGTGGCACGAAGGATGGGTACGAGGTATGGGCTGTTGCCGAACGCGTGAGGAACACCTGAGAACCATACTGGTGGAGTACCAGGTGTAATTAGTGGGGATTCGGACACGGGTACGGGAATGATAGTGGCTGGCTCAGAACGAGCGGGGTGATGGGAGATCAAGGGTGTACCCGGAGGTGGTGGAATCAATGAGAATTCGGCTGATAGTGAGGAAATCGGTGTTTGTTTGGTAGAGAGCGTTACGAGAAGATTGGTGTTCTCCGAGAGCAACCCAACCAACGATTGTGGTGTGATGTCGGAAGCATAAGCTATGGATCGAAGTCAGTTCGTCATATACCGCTGAGACTGCTGCACCTACACTTTGTTTCTGGTGTGAAAAGAATTACATGGGAGAAACCTGGGATCCCATACTGCTCTATAGGCAGATGCGTGTCCTTTGGCCCTCGGAACGTGAGTTGGTATCCTCTCTCTAAAACGTGACAAGGTCTTATATTTGCATAGGTTAAAGCAAGTCCTACTTACCCTCCAACCCACCAAAGAACTTCGAATAATCCTCTTTCTTCAGCGACGGGTCGATGACGACCAACACCGAGTCTCCAGTACTGGATTTTGCAAAAACATTGTTGGCGAGCGCGAGGAATAAGACCAACGCTGACACGAGAAACCGCATTCTACTTCGGTTTCGTATTTTGCACAGCTTCCAGGCGTGCTATGGAATGCCTTGCTGTATTCTTATGGGACGTCCACGTCTGCGGATTTCGGGCGTTGTTTTGACATGTTGTGCAAAGGCTTGTTCACGTGACCTCTACTCATTTCATATTTACCACAGACGCGCGGGTGGAACTGACGGCGAGGCGTGGTAGGCAACTCTACATGGTTTGGGGAAAGACGATTCCCCTTGCCATGCTTTGTAGTACCAGTGACAATGTACTGCTTATGTAATGAACGCGACTAAGGTATGTAATAACTCGTTCGCGTCGCGCAGTTGCATCCACGGCCATGATCCCAGTCGACGCGTCCTTGGGTCCTGAACTCGCCGAGTTCTGGTCCAAGAAGTATAAGGAGACAAAAGAGGAGCTGGATAATCTCAAGGTAAGTCACCTCTTGCGAATGCTATCTTGCACGACCCGGCACACGTCCCTAAACAGACTCTCGTGACATCCAAGTCGGTCGAGAGCAGCGAAATCTTGGACACCGTTCGCAGCATTAAAAAAACTGTGGATGATGAGGCTACCCTGCGTCAGAAACTTGAAGTGGCTGTCAAGGAAAAGGAAGAGCTGGCTTCCCGCGTTGCGCAGCTAGAGGCTGAACAAAGTCTTCTCTCCAAACAAGTACGCGCGTGCATTATACCTGTGATTTCAGTTGGTCTTAGTTGTAACCCCCCAGGCACAATTGAGTGTAACGCAAACCAAATTGCTCGCTGAGGAAGTCATCCAGCAGAGGCATTCGGCTATATCCCGGCGGTTTCCCCCCGTTCAATTTGTGGAACGTTCTGAGCAGATGTCGTTCACGTTTACGGACTACAGGGAAATGATCGGTCATCTGCCAGATGTACGCATTCCGTTGGCTCGATCATAACACAAGCTTTCTCATTTTTGGTACGGTCGTGGTTTAGTTATTTTCTCAAGAGCGGTACGTACGGTGTGGCTGCCCCGCTGTTGCCCGTTGGTGGACTAGGCTTAGGTTGCAGTTTGTCGTTCGTCCTCCCGGTTCCCTCCCATTGTGCCTGCCCGTATTTGGGCAGCATGGCTTCTGGTTCTATGCTCCCTTCCATGAACCATTTCATCTCGTCGCCCAAATGGGTCCGAACGAAGTAAGGAACCAGTATCTAAATTTAATTGGCTGACCAGCCACCAGTGGTCCTACCTCGGGCAATACATCAGCGCTCCGCTTGCCAATGACGAAATGAAACTTTCGGAGTGGATGGCGCTGGAGGAGGAGGTTCGTGACTAAAACAAGCCAATACAGACTCATAAATTTGCAAGGATAGACTAAAACGGCGCACTGCTCTCGTCAGGCTGCTCTCACTTCTGACGAAGATCCGCTTGTCATAAGACAACGATACGAAACTGGCGAACGCAAGATACCCTGCTGTTCACTGCAATGTGTTGGATACAGCAAGTTGCTGTGTGAAGCACTGCGGGTAGCCGCTGGGAATGCACGACTGCAACAGATGTTACAACAGCAGCAACAGACGTCGACACCAAAGGATGCCCAGGCAGGGCGATCACAAGAGGCTGCCGACGCTTCACAAAAAAAAGGGAAGAGGAAAAGTTCTTGTGGAGGTCCGCTTATCCAGGATAAGAGTTTGCCGAAGAAAACGCGCACGTCACCCAAAGTAATTTTCAAACTCGAGTCGGGTCTCCGTTAATTAATAAATGGCATCCTGTCTATGTTACCTCGTTTGACTGTTTTCTGTGAGAGCCACACAGCATGGAGCGTGATACCCGTACCAGTTGGACCCCTCCGTAGGAGCGATTAATACCACGGTCTCCCGAATACCAGGTGACATATCACAGCATGTACGAGAATCGATGACCAAAGGGTTTGATACTCGCAAGAGTAGTCTTCACGTACTTACCCACATTGAAAGACGAGGTGGGATTACCGACAAGCTCAGAGTCTTCCTCTCCAAGTGAAGAGACAAAAGCCGGATCTTTGGCAGACCCGCGCCAAATTGGCAGTCACTTTCCCACGGTCCACGTGGCTAAGCGCTCTTTTTACCTTTCCAAGTCGGAAAAGCAGTTGGCCAACTTGTAAACGCTGGGTTTCCGGTCTGCGACTTCACATCACCCAAACTTAGGCGACACCAGGCTCAAGCACCGGGCTTGTCTCATGGATGATACCAACAGCGAATCTTCTGCAGCCATCACGCCCCCTACAGTCGCTTCAATACTCGGTGTAAAGGGGGCATTGCGTTTTCGACGCCATGGAGCAAGCCAAAAAGCTCACGTCGTCTTGCGACGCGTCGACATTTCCGAGGATTCAAATATTGCAGATGGTAAACCATCGGTCGCTTATTTTAGTCTTTTCGCACAGAAGAGGATCGAGGTAAAACCCGGCAAGGAAATCTTACTTGCTGTAGCATCCGAAGATGGCACCTTCACAGACCAAGCAGTCATTTTTGAAGGTGACCTGTCTTCTTCTTCTTCTGATTCAAACTCGGAGGAGGAGGAGGAAGTGGAAAAACAGATCGTTCAAGAGGAGGCTTTCCCGGACTCGCCATCAACGCACCATGTTCCTCCCAAGATGAGGAGAACATGGACGAAGCAGCTACAACAGGTGAGCAGCCCAGTGTCAGGTGAGTAACCAGCCCCAAGCACATCTGTCTATATACGAACGTTCCGTAAATCGTCACTAGATACAGTTGTGCCACTGCCACGCACGTATGTCTCGGTTTCCGTGCAAGCGGAACCCACCTGGTCTGTAAGTTCAGCGCAGACGACGTCTGCAGCGTCCCCGGTCCAGGAACAGACGGCAGTTTTGGCTAGTGAGTCAAACACTGAGGTGCCTGCGGAAGCACAGGGACCCTCAATGGAGATAGAACCACCTGCTCCAGAGCCAGATCACCCCCCGACTGAAGCCGTACCGGTAAGTGCTTGGCTCGTAGCGATTGAACTCTTTCTCAGCCAAAGTAGATACCGGATGCCGAACGTTCGCGCAGTTTATCGCCGATGAGCATAGGCTCTCCTCCCAGCACTCCTCCACAATCACCCTTGATAGGGCGCGCAATGAACCTTATCCAGATCCCGTCTCCACCTACGACTGAACCAGCCGTAAGCCTTGTCGGTGACCACCTACCCATCTCACAACAGGTTCAAGAGGAAAAGGAGTACATAGCTGTGACAGCCGTGGCACCCATTGACGTTCCAAGCAGAACATCTCAGGCCAGCCCCGCCTCCTCAGAGACCGTCGACATGGACCTGCAGTCCTCGCCTTCGTCGTCAGAGGCGGATGAAGACGAGATCCCAGGTTTTATCACCGGATCATTGTCCCGGCGCTCAGGCCCACCGCCACGTCAACCATCCCCACCTGTCCTCTCCCCACCACAAGCAAGACCGCAGCTCACCACCGCCGCACTTCCTGCCTTATCCATACCTTCAAAACACACCATACCTGCACCGAACAAGCCGGAGTCTCCAGATTCTACCACTTTGGTTCCCCCTCCGCTTAGACGACCACCTCCGATCAAAAATCCGTTTGTATCAGGTGGATTTATGACGGAATTTGTTGGCGGACGCGAATCGCTGACGCCGCGATTCACTCCGTCGCCTAAGGAGTTGATAGTATCAGAAAAGTATAACGCTACCACTACTGCGGTAAGACCCATCAGTTCATAAAAGAGCACTGATGTTAATTTCTATGATAGGTCATTTCACACGAGATTCCAGCAACCAAACATGAACCAAGTCCTGTTTCTCATCCTGTCCCCGGGCCTTCGCCCAGTTACATTTCGCGACAAACATCTGGCGGTCCAGCTTCCGAGACCCGACCGTCGCTAATTACTCGGCAGTCTCCAACAGTAGTGCAGCCTCAGCCACAAGCACGGCAGCTACCAAATGTACCCCGGCCTCCACGCCCGTCAGAAACCACCTATACATTCTCCCAGAAGACATCACCCTGGTCTAGCTATCCTCCGCCTGCAGCAGTCAACGATGAATATAATCCAATAGAGTCGCTATCAAATGCACTAAATATGCAACCTCCCTCCCGCTTTGCTCCACCCCCATCCTACCAAAATCATTCGATGCGGCCGCCATCGCCTTACTCATATTCTACTGCCGGACATCCGGTATCCGAGAATGGCTGGCCTTCCTTCCGCTCTAACGGACGTGCAACGATGCCTACTCCATTATCTCTCCCACAAATTAAGCCGCCTCCCCTACCTCCACTTCCACCGCGACTGCGCACCGCGCACTCCTCCACCCCTCCTGGTCTATCTAGTGTTCCGTATTCATCTCCATCTCCTCCTGGTTTCTTGCATAGCGCATCAAGTCATAAGCCATCGCCAGTTAGGGAACCTATCTCATATGAACTGAACAAGCAAACTACTACACAAACGTCTCCCCAACATTGGTACTCGTCACCCATTCCGCAAGTCAAACATGGTGAGTTTTATTTTGTTCGTCCCTCGACGCTCTGAGTACGTGTCTATCTCTTCTACAGAAAGCTTGGACTGGGCAGCTTCTTCAGTATCTTCAGCTAGCACGCCCATGAACTCTACACAACACATCCGCATTCAGGCGCCAAGACCGATGGCCCCATTATCAGCGGCATCCGCCGTCCTGCAATACAGGCAGACGACGACCTCCAAAAGCCCGACGCCCTCAGAGGGCTCTAAAGGCAAGAAACGTGCGCTTGATAGCGACGCAGAGTTCGAATCCCCTCGTCCACACAAACGCACGTACCCGTGGCCAGTACAAGAATCTCTCTACTCTACGCGAATAAAGAGTGAGGAGGACGCTGGCGTTCAGCAGATTGCGTTCAGCTCGGACGGGGAACGGTTCGCTGTCATTTGTAAGTTTTGATGATTCCGGAGAGCCCTCCTTCTGAAACCCCTTTTGATAGGCAACGACCACACGATTCGGATATGGAATACGCAACACAAGGTCGAAACCGCGCGCTTGGCACAAAATGCGCCTGTCCAAGCCATTGCATGGATGACGGATGATGCGGGTGTCATCACCCTGGGTCAAGACGGGGTGATTAGCAAGTGGACACGAACCGTGAGCAGCATTTAGATTGACGTGTCTGATCTAACAATAAATTAGAACCAAAGTCATTGGCAATGGGCAAAGCTGTTGGATGCGGGAAAGGAGGATTCTATATGCTTTGCCTACCAACGTGACAGAATTGCTGTCGCATTCCCTCGCGTAGGTGTGAAGGTCTGGATTTGGATTAAAGGTTTGGTTTACTTTTTAACTCACAACTTAGAGTTCTCCATAACGGTGTTTGCACCTCAGGTACCTGGCAGCCACAACGGTCTATTTTGCGACAAAACGTGACGTCCATCCGATTTGTGGAGGATGGAGAGGCTCTGATAGGTGGAACGAGCGATGGCGTGCTGTGGTACTGCCAAGTACCGAACGGTACACTTCGAGCTTACGCCTTCCTCAAGTCCAAAGTGTAGGTGAAAGCCGTTGGACCATCCCTCCAGGAACTGACTAATAGATGATAAGGTTGCATTTGGATGTCAACTCGTCTGGGACACATGCCCTCGTGTCACAATCTGGAGGTCGGGCTCATTTGGTGGGTATCCAACAGATGGATCACAAAGGCAAGATAGAGCAAGTGTATGCTGCGAGCGGAGACTTTGGCGGCGATAAGCAGGGAGGAGGAGCGGTATTTGCGTATGGGTGTCGGTTGGTCTTATTTGGGACGATGGACAGTAACATGTTAGTGTGGGACAAGGCAAAAGGGGAGGTTGTCTGTGGGTATGACCATGACGGTATGTTATCATCCTCGTTCCTCGCCACCTCGTTTCTGAGAGAAATTTCTCGTGTACAGGGGAACAAGCTCAGGCTGTTGCAGTAAGTTGGAGGAACGCAAATGCCACGATTTCATAGCTAACGTTTGGCGTGTTCAGAGCTTCGACAAGGGTTCCAACGTGCACATCATCACTGGGACTAAGAATGGCCTTTTATCGTGGTGGAGGCCGTTCCCAGCGGAGTAATGGTAAGCAGCCGTCGCGCAGCCTGCCAATCATGGATGAGTGACCTTGCCAAGACACTTAGCTATCGTCTTTTTTGCATATCGCTATGGTATAAAGGCAATGCATTGTATCAGTATCGCGCAACAGAACTTATAACTTATTTACACCACCCCACCCGTATAATACGCTGTAGTCATTCTCTTTTTTTTTGTTTTCGTTCGCTAGTTGGCTACTACCAAGGCTTTTTTTTTATTTATTTTGGGTTATTTTGGCTACTTAGGGCCGGTTCGAGCGCCCTAAGTCTTGCGGTGAGCTCGAGCGGACTACTACGATCCGTGCAAAGGCCAAGTCCAACTCGCCCTTGCACTCGTCGTTGTCGACATCGACCTCACAGCGTTGTCCATTCGCTCTGCACGCACGTTTGTCTCCGTCTTACTGCTACAGCAGTTCGTCACTTGGGGTCGGAAGCGGTCTTCGGTATTTCTGACCGAGCTCTTGTCTGTCTCGCGATTGGTCTCTGTTACATCCTCTCAGCCATCCAAATCCCCGTTCTTCGTCTGGGCTCATCTGGTGAGTTTGTGGCCGGCGTTCGGCACCCAGAAGGGACATCGTGCTCCCCACACAGCCTCAATTGCAGTATGGTTGTCATGCTGTGGGGAGATTGCTAGGAGCTGTTCTATAATGGGTGTTTGTACGTGTGCTTTGCGCGTGGTTCTGACGACTCTCTTCGCTTTACACTAGTACTCCGTTGCCACGACTGTCAAATAACAGCAGTTCCCTATGAACCCCATGCAAACGATCAAGTGTGTTGTAGTTGGCGACGGTGCCGTCGGCAAAGTACGTCGCGTTTCAGGTTATTTTGGTCGTCGTTGACGCTAAAACATGTGGCATAGACATGTTTATTGATATCATACACCACCAACAAGTTCCCTAGCGAGTATGTTCCGACGGTAAGTAGCTCGGTGCACACGGACTCCCGCAGCGGACCTAAACCCGCAGCCAGGTCTTCGATAACTACGCCGTGACTGTGATGATCGGTGAAGAGCCCTACACTATTGGGTTATTCGATACAGCCGGTCCGTCTTGCTTCTTCCTTCGGACGTAGTGAGATGAGGGGGCTGACACGTGTGCGGATGCTGTCTAGGCCAAGAGGACTATGACCGTCTCCGCCCGCTATCATACCCTCAAACGGACGTATTTCTGGTGTGCTTCAGTGTGACGTCCCCAGCATCCTTCGAGAACGTCAAGGAGAAATGGTTCCCAGAAGTACACCACCACTGTCCAGGCGTGCCATGTCTCATCGTTGGCACCCAAATTGATTTGCGAGACGACCAAATGGTCATTGAGAAGCTTGCTAGGCAGAAACAAAGGCCGGTTTCGACCGAGGCAGGCGAGCGTCTTGCTAGAGAGCTTGGCGCAGTCAAATACGTAGAGTGTTCAGCCTTGACACAGAAGGGTTTGAAGAACGTTTTCGATGAGGTGACCTTCATTTACTTTGCGGGACTCGTGAGTCTAATAAAATTAATTACCACAGGCTATCGTCGCCGCCCTCGAACCCCCGGTGGTCAAGAAAAGAAATAAATGCGTCATCGTTTAATGTAGGACCTTTTTCTTTCACGATGCCGCTTGATATCTTTTCATCTCACGACGACCTCTCCTACGTTTCATTCTTCCCCTTCTGTGTCATATATCCCTGTCATCTTTCCCTTTATGTCTCCTCTTGTTTCACTCAGGTCGTAATTTTACCCTCATCCAGTATTTTTTCGTGACGAGACTGAGCATGCTTTGCGAGACTGGACCTGTGTGCATCTTGCTCGCGAGGCTGAAAGCTCTGACCTTTCCTCGTGTTCTCTCTTTTTCATAGTGATTGTTGCGCTGGAATCGCGAGGATACCACAGGAATACGGGAAAAAAGCAGCAGATCTTCATCCGGTAGGAAACATAGAATTACGCTAGGCAGAACCGGTACCTAGGATATATGTTCTACCAACCTTGGGCAGAATATAATGCATTGCCAGAGGAGGTGGCAGAAAATCCGGGACTCGCGATGGAAGGCGGTTTATCGAAGTGAGATTTCTGGGGGCTTCAGAAAACAAGGTCAACAACGGACAAGATGTCAAACATTTGCTTGGACCTTACCTGACCTCTTGTTTCGAATGCCAACCAATCGCCGGTGCCGGTTGGGAGAAGACCCATTGACCGACATTTCCACAGACCCACGGCCAGTGTCAGTAGATTGCACGCCACGTATACTATCTTTTGCAGTGGGAGAGTGTTCCATGAAGTCGAGTTGGACGAAGTGGGTGCAAAGGGTGCGAACGCTGTTCCAAGGATGTGATCAATTAAAGACCCGTCAGGTAAACGAAGCGACACACCTGCATTCATGCCAGCGATGCTCTTGAAGGGCGTGAGGAGCAGCATGAAAACGATCCCCATGCTAAATATCTGTACTCCTCCTCCGGACATATAGAGCATGAATACTTGCATTGGAAGTGATTTGGCTGGAGATATAGCGAGATCCCATGCTCGTTTTTCTTTGAGAGCGGCGTAGGACGCTGCTGCCTTGTTTTCCTGCTTGACCACGGGGTGTTTTGCCTGCGAGTGTCAGGGAAGCGAAGTGAGTTCGGATTTGAGCAGTACGAGTAGCAGTCTGGCACGTACGTTGCTCGTGGGTTGGTTCGAGAACCCCGGTGGTGGTGCGAGGTTCTTCCACCTGAATGGAGCGTTTTCAGTGTCGTTTCTTTGGGAGTTGGGCTCTTACATACCTAGATTTGTCCAAGGAGGCGTAGTCGAGCTGGAATCCTGAAGACATCCCTGAGTGGGTCGACCCGACGTGGCGCACTTGCTCTTCACCCCAAACAATTAGCGTCGTTCCGATTGCTACAGCACCAACACAGGTCTTAGATAGAGTATGGCAGCTAATCAACTCGGTCATGCAATCTGTATCTGGATCACAACTTCTACGTGGACGCCGCGATACATGGCATGTCGGGTTCCCTACCCATCTTTTGGCTTTCGATGCAGCTAGGTCGCCCTGTATCTCCCACGTCCCTGCGGACAGCGACGATGCATTTTGCTGCTCCGACCACAACCTGGCTCACAATGTCTTAGGATGCCCAACCTTGCCGACATGGTGAGCCACTTCGGGTCCATACCCGAAAGCTCGAGGGATGAATATGCTTGTGCTCAAGTTATCCGTATGAGGCTGCCCCCACCTAAAAGCGATCTGCTTCACGCAGGTAGCCATCAGCGATGATATCATACCGGCCGAGAACCAGCCGGGAGGGATTAGACGACCTGAGACAGGGGATCTCTCATCGTTTTGGTTTCGGAAGAAAATTCGGTTGGCCGCTGTTACCGTCGTATCCTCGCCGAGGGAAGAAAGGAATCCGGCGTACAGATGCCAGTGCTTGCGGGTGCTCCCGCTTGCCTCCGATAGATTGTCTCACTGCAGTCTGCCGCTACTTGTGCGCTGAGTGAACAGTCCCCCAAGTGAAGAACGTGAGCACGCGTCGCGATATGAGATTTCCGTTTATCAGAGGACTGGAGGAATCTGGAGCGGGAGTGATCGACGTATTCTCAGGGCTTCAGAGACGGTGCGACCTATCGAGTCGCGCCGAGTGGGTAGTCAACCCCGTTCACGAGGTACGCTTCCTCTGCGTTTTCGTCTGCGGTCCTTACGAGCATAGGGTCATGTCCTGTACCCGGAAGACGCCTCTCAGAGTCTTCAATTGCCTGGAACTTGTAATACTGACCTTTCTAATCAATCGACCGTAGCCCTTGTCCAGGAAGAACCGCGACTCCTTGACCTCTTGATCCGCCTACAGTGAAATTGGTTCCTGTGGATCGACTTACCGTGCTAGAATCATGGAAAATTGTAAGATCGGCCCTTCGTATCGTGCGCCGCGGAGTTCAGCTCACTTTTTACCATCCGAGGGCGGTCTTGAGGTTGTGGTCATGCCTGCTGGTTACCCACGTATTGGCTGTGTCTGAGCTGAAAATATAACAAGGCGTTAGGAGTGGAGGGCGAGCCAGCCATGCAGGAGTCCCAAATAATATTTGCTGAACATTTCATTTCTTGCATACCGTATGCCAGGCGAGTGTTAGATGTGTTGGACACGCTGCCAATTCAGAAAGTAAGTGTTCATATGTTGCGTTTTTGCCCCTGCCAATAGATCATCAGCCTCTCTTGCGGAACAAATCAACTAGCACGACAACAGCATCAATTCGCAAGAGTCACACTACATTCCATCCTAGAAGGCTGGCGGTATTGGAAGGCGGAGAACCTAGCCCTCAGAAGTACAGCTCCAACCACGCAACGCTGTTGTTGAACGACCCCTCTTTGCCAGCGAATTGCTCGGTATCCAGTATATCTCCTCTAACAGCAAACCCGTGGGGACAGCCAGGCCAGCAGTCGCGTTTATATCCGGGAGCGTACTTGCCGCCACCAAGGATGGCATCTATTTCTTCTTGCTTGGGTACAGGAATGTCGTTGTCTTCGCTGCCCATCTCAAGGAGAAACGGCGCTTTGCCTTTCTGCGCGAGAGTCTAGGCAGAGACCCAGCAGAAAGCGCAGGACGATAAGGAAATTCCGAATAAGAACCAAATGGTTTAATGAACGTACCTCAAAGGTGGTCGGAACCACGACTTGCGAAGGGTGAGCGACAACAACGACATCTACGACCTGATCACAGGCAAGGTCGATCGCGTAACGACCTAAACAGCACGTTTTTTAGGTGACCCAGGGCCACTGAGAAGCAGAGTGGATCGGGCCTACCGCCGAAGCAGTATCCAATCACTGCAAAAGAGGTCACACCCTGGTCCTTCAGGGCCTGTATCACATTGTCGATAGGGGGTCGTGTTAACTCCGGGGGATGATTGTTAGTCCAACCCTTCACATCGAATTTGGGATTCTGGATAGCTCTATTGAATGAGTTATCCGATTGCAAGAGCGGTCATGTACATACGTTCCAAGCGTACGGGGGTACAGGATCGCCATGCAAATAGTCAGGAGCAATTGTCTGGAGGTCCACCGTTGGTGAGTAGATGGAACTGGATAATGTCAATATATATAATCACCCAGTAGCCCTTCTTTGCGAAGTCGTCAACAAGCAACTACAGCATCCCGTTAGCGTACGCCAAACGATGTATTAGAGTTGAACGAGTACCAAGTTGTTCGAAAACGTCAAGCCGAATATGTCCGTCAAGAGGATCAAGGCCTTCTTCTTGTCGTAATCGCCCGTAGGAGTACCTACATAGCAAGGCACGCCACCGAGTACCTCGGTTTTGCCTTCATGTCAATCAGACAAAAGGAATGGCACATTTATTTGTCAAACTGACCCTGGGGGGAACCCAAATACTGCTTTCCTAGAGCCGAACACGGTGAGTTTATCGGGAGGCACGGAGAAGATTGCTCGTGAGATTACCTGCAACACAGTCGGAGCAACTCATTTCAACTTTGTGTGTTGATCTGAGGTTTGGAATGGGTACGCTACTCGCCCTTATATACCGTTGCAAGTCGCAGCCTGTTTGTTTGGATCCAAGCCCTGTCCGAGCCGGTAGTCCGCTAGCAACGTCATATCTAGTCGCCGCTCGTTAGTATCCGCAGATATACGCAGACAAAGACTCGCTTAATATGCTGCCTCCATATCAAGCTGTACCCAGTGTTACCATACCCAGTGCCTGTCCAACGATTGGGTCCAGTGAATGGCGCCTCTGCACTGTTTCAGGCATAAACAAGTCGCCGGCGAGTTGGAGCCGAGTGTCAATTAGTATCAGAGTCGTTACATTGCCAGGACCACCTAACAAAGCAGAACCCACCCAGCACCAGTCGGGGAGGAGCAGAATGGTCTATACTATTGTTAGGTCAGTCTGAAGGAATGATTACCCACACTATGTCGCCAGTAAAGATAACAATGCTCACTTAATTCCAAAAGGCCAAGTAGAAACGTACCCAATGCCAAATCCATAGACCTACCAGAGTTTCAGATATCTAATCGGGTAGTCAGTCCATTGACCATCATCACTGTCAGGCAAATCTTGAGGGAATAAGCATCGTTATCTGTATGCGGGCTGCATTGACCTGGGGTGTCACTGGTTCCCCAGGTATCCAAAGCTACTCTTACTGCCACGTGTAAAAAATCCACAGATATGCAGCCTCCTTCCGATTTTTTATCGCCTCTAGAGACAGGAAATCCCATGAAAACCCTTGAGATTTTACTCAGCGAGATATTTATATACCTTTCGGTTGCGTAGTACCTTGGGGAAAACGGCTCTGAGGCCTTTTACCAGTATAGCACATTCCAAAAGAGTAAGTTTCACGCCTTTTGGTTGTGATCTGCTTACCATTATGTAAACTCGGTGAGCAAGTTAAAACTGGCAGGCTGTGACTTGCAAGGGCCGAATCGGCGAAGAGCACCATCTGGTGCGTTGTACCGGAACTCCCGTGAGCCGTGTCCCTCCGCCTGCAAGGAACAGATCAGGACCACGTACATGTGAACGCACCACACTATTAAGTCATAGTCTCCTAGCCGGAACGCAAGGTCCAAGCGGTCTCATCATTCTTGTCTTACTTACCGCACCACCGGTAGCAGCATGTGCGCAGAAAGTGGGGTGTTAGTCGGGTGGCGTCCTGTGACGCCCTACATATAACTTGACCCCAAATGTGGGGCACCACCGGCTGGACCAGCCGTTGATTCCGGGACAAATTTAACTTGATCTCCCACACGCTCCATAATGTATGGGGCCAGCCCAGTCATTATCTCACCTGTTAAAACGGCCACTCTATTCTTGAATGCGGCGCAGAGCCAACCATTACCTCTATTCATAGCTTCCACATGGTGACCTGTGTGTTTTCATAATCTGTGATTGCACCCTGTCTGCCATAGACTCACGATAGTCTATGCACCTATTCAGCACCTTTGATACATTGGTTGCGTTTTCCGGAGGTGTAGCCGCTCGGCGCCCTGTCACCGATATTCGGGGTGAAGACTCCAGAGGTGATCGTCTTGCGCCGCCGCCTTATTCACATTCTCGTCATTCCAAACTTTTCAAGCTGTTCGCGCAGTAGAGACAGGTTGCAACGGGTTACAAGTCCGTTCCGGTCCCCTCTTCGACTTTTACGAATTTCATGCGCTCAGGGTCGTGAAGGCGCAAGAGCATTGGGAAGCCGGGACACACCATTGGAGGTTTTCGTTGGTGCGGAGACAATGAGGAATATGAATAGCGAAATATAAATGAGGGAGGGTGAATCGAGAAGAAGAGGCGGCTTGGTCCTGCCGTCTCCACAGTTACCCTGGTTCTCAATGTGAAGATCATGTGTACCTCGCCTGACTCTAAAAAGGCACAATCGAGGCGGAAATATGAAAACATCGTCCGAGTTGATGTATTTCAGGGGAACTCTACAGCGGACTCACATTGAGCCGGCCAAAACTAGTCAAATGTCCATACAGTAACAGCGTTTCCAGGAGTGGAAACGCTGCGACAATGATTAATGAGTCCTCATGTCGGCTCTGTTACGATTCTTATATTTGAAACAGTACTCCAGAGCTGGTATGTATTCCAGGTTACCCGTGAGTTACCTTATCGCAGTATATCCTGGTAGGACATACCTGGAATGTCCACCTGCTTACGTCCATGTTGAGACTATTGTATAGAATGCCCAACTGAAACTGGTTCATTGGGTCCGACCGTCTATCCTCGCCACGACATACTCCCTGCCCACCATCTTAATAATAGCCCGTCTTCCTACATCTCGCATGTCCAAGTAGACAGCGACAATGTTCTTGGTAGTCCCAGCTGCCAACCCTGCACTGCGAGCTGCTTCGGATCCGTACCTGTGTTGCGCATATGGTATCAGGTTATATCATAACGACGCGTCAAGATGCGAAAGACAAACATACTTGTGTTCGACGACACGTGTGAGATTATCCCCACTGACAGAAACAATCTGCTTGACGGAAGAATCCATCGTTGATAATATCATATCCAACGAGAGCAGCAGGCGTTTGGGCATGCTCAGAGGTGAAGGATTGAGCGTTCCTGGGGGAGTAGGCGTGTCTGCAACGGGCGGTCGTGGCGACGGCGTCCTCGAATACGCCACCGGAGGATCCTTCCTAGGAGGGAGAGGCGGTTTGGTACTTTCTCCACTGCATCCTGGCCGAGGGGACAACGGCGACGGCGTGCGGTGGGGTAGAGGTGGTTTCAGTGAGTTAGCGGTGGTATAGGGTGGAGGCGGTGCTGGCGTTAGAACTGGAGATTTCCGCTTCCCTCCGACCATACGCTTCACCATATTCTGGATCAGTCCAACTGTTTCGCTGCTGACCGTCGCAGCCTGAGCACTGAGTGAGTGAACAGTTGACAGTCCCTTCTGTGTGTTCTTAGAAGTGAAGAACATGAGCACGCGTTGAGATGTGGGACTGGGATCATTGTCTGCTGAGGGTACTGTAGAGTGAGGACTGCTGTGACCAATGTAGTAGTCTGAAGCGGAAGCAATTGTTGTCAAGATCAGTCTCGTAGTTCCCGAGATAGCACGGCTGGACAGCAACTTCAGACACACACACACACGTACAAAAACACTTGGACACTCGCCTAACGAATGTCGCTGAGCTGGTGATCCAATCTCGCTCTTCTGGGGGAACCACGCGTGCGAAAGCTTCCTCTGTATTTTCGTCGACGATCTCGATGACCACCGGATCATTCTCTGCATAAGGAAGGCCCAACGCAGGGTCCTCCTTTATCTGGAACTTGTGATCGAGTTCTCCGACTACCTGACCGGTGTTCTCGTCTACGAAGAACACACGTCCTCTGGTAGATTCATCTGTTTCCACTCGCCCCACCTGTATCTGAGCCGGTTCCTGGAAATCGGTGTACTGCGAGAGAATTTCGTGGAAGGTATCTTGATCCTCGATTGCCTGTGTGTCGTTCTGGGAGGGGGTCGGCAATAGTAACGTCGCTGTCCTTCCGTCCGCCGTGCCCAACGTGTACGAGTTCCCGTCATGAGTCGAAGCGACCTTGATGGGTCTGGATGGGTCAATAGGGGTATCATGTCCATCTACTTGGAGTACCAGATAGAATTCTTGATTCGATTGGGCATCGCTGGCACCCTCGCCGACGCCGACGCTGACACTCTTGAGTTCCAGTAGGCCACTGTAAGATCGGCCATCCACTTTGAGTGTTGCTGATGAGAACTTGAGAAGGGTAAAAGCTTGGAATGACATTTCTTGCATTTCAATTCTGCCCTACCCCACCTTTTTATCGCTGCGCTAACATAGCCTTGCGTAGTACACCGGATTGCCAAGCTTATTAGTGCGCAGAACCAACACAGCCACCAAAGAGGTAGTCACGTGTTCTTACTAGGCACTGACTTCTAGTCGACAAACTCGTCCACCATGTCTCGTCCACAGGATGACAGAAACCAGGAAGCGACTGTGTACTTGGTGGGTATTAATCTGCAGTTCAGTAGTAACCCACTTAATTTACCCTTTGACAGGGAAACCTCGATGAACGGTGCACAGACGCTCTCGTGTGGGAGCTCATGTTACAAGCTGGTCCAGTTGGTGAGTCCGCATGCTATTCTCAGTCATATCCACCTTTCATTGCTTACTTTACAGTGAACGTGCACCTGCCCAAGGACCGTGTATCTATGGCTCATCAGGGTTACGGTTTCTGTGAGTTCTCGACAGAGGAGGATGCCGAATATGCCTGCAAAATTATGAATCAGATCAAGCTCTGGGGTAAACCGATACGTGTCAACAAGGTGAGCAACATAATTTGTGTGTGAATTCTGATGATGACGTATTTACAGGCTTCATCTGACAAAAAGCAATTGGACGTTGGAGCCAACCTTTTCGTTGGAAATTTGGACGAGAACGTGGACGAAAGGTTGCTATATGACACTTTCAGTGCGTTTGGGTTAATGGCTACGACGGCCAAGGTGAGCAGTCTTTTACACGTTGTCCATGACTACTTGACATGCCGCGTGTTAGATTGCGCGCGACCCGCAAAGCGGACAGTCGAAAGGTTGTGGATTCGTCGCATATACAGATTTCGAATCGTCGGATGCTGCTATCGAAGCGATGAATGGTCAATTCCTGATGAACAAACGGATCACCGTTCAATACGCCTTTAAAAAGGAGGGCAAGGGCGAGCGACACGGTACGGCCGCAGAACGTCTCCTTGCTGCCCAAGCACGCAAGAATAATGCGTTACCCGTTAGCGCACGGCCACCGCCAGCACCATTGGGCGCTTTCGGGGCCCGACCGCCTGTACCAGGATTCCAGGGTCCGTACCAGGGTCAGTTTGCGGGCGCACTGGCTCAGCCACCACCTCCGCCTGGGTTCACTCCTCAGCCAGCACAACCCATGCCCGTGATGGGTGCACCTGGTGTCCCGATGGGGATGCCACCTCCGCCCCCGAACATGGGGATGTTCCCACCTGGTGGGTTTGCTCCTCCCCCACCACCCCCTGGATTTGCACCTGGACCTGGTATGCCACCGCCCATGCAGTTCCAGTAGTAAAGTTGAATACATCTGTTTGTTTTTTATTTTATCTTTGTACTGCAATGCAATTTCGACCCGTAGTAACGCGATGCCAGTTGGACAGAGCCCCAATTTAATAGTAGAGTCACGCACTCACCTGGGTTCTGGCCTTCGCCCCGTCCACAACATGACTATCGTCTTGGTATACTGGAGTCACACCCTTCACATGGCTCGTCACATGATCAGCTCATTCGCTCTGCTCTCGTTGCAGTGTGCACTCTGTCAGATCAAGGATTTTAGGGATGCTGCATCAACCGCCTATGGAAAGCTGGAGGTACAAACATTCGGAGTCTTACTACTTCAGGCAAATGACTTGGGTCATGACCCCAAACACCTCAATGGTAATTATCCTAATGACCAGTAACGAGAGTCCGAATATTCCATACCGGGCTTATCTTGACTTGTAACGCAACACGGGGCATAACTTCAATTGCTACGTCTATTACACAGGAGGTTATCCGGCCATCGGTAAGCAGCTCACCACCTTCAACTGTCGGTCCGCACAAAAACAGTTACAAGGTTCTCCTCGGGCCAGCATCATCTCGATTACTGGGTCACTTCCCAACGTTTAAAAGCAATTCTCTAGGATGAGACGCCCGTCGAACCAGACTCAACCAGGTCCTATCACCACAGAGATGGCTGACAAAGATAGCGGTAGGAGACCTCAGGAGCAAGGGGAAAAATCTGAGGTGGTTCCAGCACAAGGCGTACGTGGACGCCACTCCTGTTATTGTGGTAATCCCGATGGATCCCGATGAACAGACCCGAAGGGAAACGGACAAACCAAAATCAGAACCTGTACCGGCAGAGGTTGGCAAGGGTGTCGACGCTACGCTCAAACCATTCAGTCGTGCAGATCCCATTATGGGTGCTAGCAAAAAGGACGTTGGCGGTGGCGACATTATACGTAGTTTGGCGTCCGCATTGGCAAGCAAGGAAGGTGTCGCTATTCAGAAGGCACTGGATCGCATGATGGTTATTTTTCCAGGGTTGTCCAAACTGCAGTCGATGTTGTCACACAGAACAACGCCGTGGCTACAGACTTACAGTGGATTAGTGATTCTGTTCTTCAGATTCTCAAAGCTTTTATCTTTGTCGTTACTGCTATCGTAAACGTAAGCGCTTCCTCCCTACATCGCTTTCATACTTTGGTGTAAGCTCATAGGTTCACCCCCATGTCCGGATTGCACTGGGGATTCTGACAATCGCTGTTCAAGTACATTCCCTCTCCTCTTGGATATCCATCATCTCATCTAGTCCTCAATGCATAGTTACTCGTCAATCGAGAGAACATGGTCAGCGAAGTGTCTGGTGTTCTGAATACAGTCAGAGACGTCTACGAGTTTCTGATGAAGCTGGATTCTATCAGGAATATCCGCAACGTGAAAGAGGCGTTAGGGAAGATTGCACTGGTCGCCAATGACGCGGCACAATTTATCACAAGCCATTCCAACACGGAGAGCTGTAGGGTATAAGGTACTCTGTTCGAGGTCGGCGTTCTAATCGGTGATAATACCTTCAGGGAACAATTTGGGAAAGAGCTTACATTCCGAGACACAGGCTATCGTCGGTGCCTCCATCAAGTCTCTGAATGGCATGATGCAGCAGTACCGAGACCGTTCCGAATCTGTCCATGACACCCAGACCAACACGCGTCATGTACCCAAAGATATGGCTTATAAAGCTAACGTGGCCATCAATAACTACCGCAAAAATGAGAAGTCCACAAAAGCAAAACTGTGACAATCGTAGCGAGCTCCCATCGATTTTCGGAGGGGTTGATTTCATCTATGAGATCCCGTAACTTGGGAAATGCCTAGCGGGGTGAAACGAGAGGTTGGATGGAAAGGAACAAATGTGGGGATTCAAAAAAGTAAATTGAGTAAGGAATATGTATGTTTATTTTGATCACTATAGGACACATGCAGGATAACGATTGGGTACATGCGCCCTCACATCCGCAATACTGATCCTATGGACGTCTTGAGGAACTGCCGATCCAGCCTGAAAGGACAAGTTCAAGAGGAAGCCGAAAGAAGACAATGAAGAACGGAACGCGAAAGCGGGAATGAGTCCGCAGTTAGCCATGCACTGTCTAGTATTTGACGTCATTGCTCTTATGTGGCAGGTGAGAGAGGCTCTTCTGCAGTGACCATGAATGGCACATCACCTCAAGAGTTTGGTTGCGACCATTCCTAGAAAGCTGACGTTCGCTCGGCAACTTCCTCCCAGAATCCAACAAGTATCGGGCCAGCTCACACCAAGGCCTCCATAATCGGGCGTCGATGCTGCGCATACCATATACTGGAAGGTTCCCCCTTGATGTGTGCGATACATACCGATTTCGAACGCCCTATATGCTGCGGGTGTAAACACTCGGTAGCGTGTACGTCCATTTGCCCAAGTGCCACGCCGAGTACTAGATTTTGTGGACAAGCTTTCGGGTATGTGGTTGAAACTTTCATAGACAGCCTTTGCATGTACTGGCACGGGGTTCACATTCTCGTGGTTCTCCGATGGCACATGCAAGGGTTTGACTTTGGACTCTGGGATGTCTTGCGCTTTTCATCGTGCGGTGCTCATATTTCCCTCTTCGTGAACCATTTTTACCGATGGTCGAGTTCATCACCAGTATGCTGTGAGCAGTGATGCCCGTACAGCAATCTTCTACGCAGATCCTCCCGCAGTGTCGCCGAATCTATAATTCATCCATGGCAGCCGTGTCGGGGGATTCGAGAGATGCGGAGGCTGGACGCATAAACGGCGTGTGTTGGACCTCGCGGGGTTGTTTGCTGCGCGGACAGTGAGAATGTTTGGAGTTTCACTCAAGAATGGTATTCCCTCTTTTTGTACTGTAGTGCAGTGGTACCACACGATAGTCCACTACGTTCCATTTCTTAACGGCCAAAATGATCAAGACCAATGATAATGTTCGTTTTTCTGGGCCATCTCTTCAGCACCTGTGATACATTACCTCAAGAGTCGGTTGCGAACATTCCTATAAAGCGGATGATCTCTCGGCAACTTTCTCGAGTCAAGCAGGCAGAGCCTAACTGAGTGTTGAGTGAAGCATAACACCGTAGTACTCCGTTGGGATTTGTAATCGTTTGTGGTGGCTACTGCTATTAGTCGGGGATTGCCGACTTCTTACTTTACAACAGTAGATCTCACCCACATGTCCGTTATCGCGGATAACAAGTCCTACTCGCTACGCTTGGCCAGCAAGTAACGACGCAGTACACGACTTTTCAACGTCGGGGACATTCCTGACGGAGACAATCACAGCCGAGACTAGACTGCAGCTTTGAAGGTGTATTGCTTACGCAGCTGGCGCGGGTTTTGATGCGACCAAGAATCGCGATGACGGTACCGGGACAATGTCTTCTACAGGACATCATCAACTACCAGTGTCAAGAGGATGGTCTACCCTATTGCGTCACGGAACAAGGATTTCGGGGAGATTTGAATCCTTTGTCTTCGCTCGTGAGTGGCGGTCAAACAGGGCGAGGAAATGATTTTCAACACCATCGCACGCGACATGGCGTACTGTGATCCTGCACTCCGGTGAGATTTGGCAAAGAGTGGCTGCGAAGGGTCATTCTTTGAACACCACAGGTGGCTTATGTATTCTTCCTCCCTTCTCGCATGTTCGTTGCTTGTGGTGCAACGTAGCATAGCGATCTATTTGGCGTGGGTTTGGAATGGCACGTTCTGGAATCTTTTCTTCGAAAGCCTTGATCTCGAAAATAACTCCTTGGCGACGCCCTCACCGCATACTGGACTGCTTCTCCTTGACGGCAATTACATCCATTTTGAGCATCCTTGCATGCATGCTGCAGCTGTCATCTAAGCACGGCAGCATGTACGTGCTGTCGCTGTGTTTGCCCAACTCTGATTCTGCCGCATCGAGCACTAGATTTTGTGGACAAGCTCCCCGGAATATGCCTGATAGACGAACATTGCAAGTGCGCGAGGTTCACGTTCTCGTGGTTCTCCGATGGCACATGTCGAGCATTCGATTGTGGACCTTGCGTTTGTTATCGTGTAGCGCTCACACGTCGCCCCTTGGCGTCCGAACTCTTTATAAGGTCAAGTTCTGCACCTGCACTGCTTTTGTGCCATGGAAAAGGTATGTGTAAGTTTGGCTTCAACCACTCGTTTTAGTGTAGTACGACAGTATACAATGCTCCTACGACACTCACAGACACTGAATGGGTAACCAATGTGTATGACCTACTGCCAAGACATTACAATTTAACCGCATACAAGAAGCCGTCATAATCCTTCGCATCGGCTGTTGCGATCGTTGTCGCTTCCACTTCTTTATCCTCTTTCAACATCCTCAGCAGCGCACGAACACCCTGGCACTTGCTGCAGCTACGTGAAAAGTTATCATCAGCAACCTCGCCCCTCCGCACGACATTGTCGACAATCTAACGACATATTACGTGGTATTAATATCCGAAAATTAATTGAAGGTACATGAGACACCCACGATGACGCCACGCTTCCGGACCAAACGTTTCGCTTCCAGAAAATAGTTAGGGCAGCTTTGCTTGTCCGCGTCTATGAAAACTAAATCAAATGGCTCCTCGGTTGGGAGATTCGCCAGGGTTTTATTAGCATCTCCGACTAGGACCCTGGCGTTGCGTATTCCTGCTCTAGCTAAATTCTCCCGGGCAATCTGTGTGGTATCGTCAGATCAGTTCAATGTTTTTGAGTACCTACGAGGGCTCTCATATAAAAATGCTATAAAACGTTTACCTTGGCGTGAACTTCTGATATCTCGAGCGTGATCAGCTCCCCGTCCTCTGGGAGTCCTTGATCCATCCAAATAGTCGAATACCTGCCGTGTCAGATGAAACAAGGTGTCGTTAGACCTGTTTCGGTCGAGCGATCGGAGGCGGGGAAAAGGGGAAAGCAAAATACGTACCCCCCGAGTGTTCCCACTTCGAGCACTCTCTTCGCTCCGATAGCAAGTACCATAAGTTTCAGGAACTTGCCCTGGGAGGCCGAAACTGAGATATCAGGAAGCCCGTTTTCCGCGATGTGTTTCAAAGCATGCTCCAGTCCCTCGTCCGGACGGAGCAAGAAAGAGTTGTGATATTGATCTGATTTAGCGAATGTCTCTAAGACTTCTCGTGGTAGCTTGACAATGGTCGACGCCATTTCTTTGAGGTGCGACTGGTTGGGTTACGCACTTACTACTAGCAGTCGTGGGTCAGATATCTTATGATAAATGCTAGGCGCGCGTGCGGCGTCCAAAACTGTTTACATAGACCAGTCTTTTGGGTCATGTTTTGGGCGGTAGATCAGACACCGAGCACTGCCTAACCAAATCTGATATTAGACGTGTATGCATTACCATGATTCGATAAGGATCTCCATAAGGAAAGAAATCGTACAGACTGGGACTGCCGTTTAGGCCTTGGCGAAAGGCGAGGCAGAAATGTTCTCCTCAGCGTGCTGCCCAGTTGCTGATACTACAGGGTTGGCCACCTGCGTCATCTCGAAGTGCCTGTCAGTCGGGGTCCGGCAATGGCCGATGATACCCGTAGTCGCTATGTACGTCATGGTGATGGGAAGTGCCAATTTGAATCGTATCCATCGTGATGGGTGCAGCCTAATGGAAGATTAAGTGGTGTGACATGCAATGGGGCGGTTGAAAATGAGGGGCTGTTGGTGCCATCTCGTCATAGCCCTATGTACTTCAATTTTGTTCCACTCCACAAACCTCAGACCAGCAGACAAGCGGGGAAGATTGAGTCATGGCCTCGTGTCATCATTAGCGCACCTGTTTCAGCAGAAACATGAAACGACTGAGGCGCGACCGGGATAGTATTATTAGCTCTGTTCGGATCTTCCGGGAATGCCTGTGGACGTGCTAGTACACCTGGGCGTTTCCCTCGGTTTCCTATCCAGACACCAGTCGCGAGCATCCACGGTAAAGTCTCTGGGAGCTGGAAGATAATGCTTTGATGTTCTGAAGAACTTGAACACTCCTCAGAGAATCCGAGCAAGACTATCTTCAATGCTCATCCTTGACGTGTGATGAGCCCGTACCTCGCCTGACCATCTTTCATCTGTGAGACGGAACAGAGTCAGCGCGGGCATCAACGAGGACTATAAAGCAGGTCTAGGGTTTCAAAGTATGGACTACCTATGATGACTAGAGGCGCGGCATGCGGTACCAACGCCTCCTGCAAAAAAAAAACTTTGTTGCTCACCTCTGTATCCCTGGTCTCCGCTGTCCTTCGTGTTTCAAAGTTAGTACTCAAGAACATCAGTAGGTTTTGCTGTTTCCCCTTCTCAACGTATTGTCATGTTCAACATGTCCAGACATCTATTGAAGAAATAATAATCACTTCCAACTTCTGGATGAATAGAAAGTACCGACTTTACTCAAGTCGCGGCATGTAAGTTTGCGCACCGGTTCAATATTTGTCCGAGCTGCAACATGGGTAAGGGATAGCCATCTAGTGGATTTATTCAAGGCCCCGAACTTGAAAGTCACACGTTTGATCTTCCTTGACAAAAGCAAAAGTGCGCCACGCGACACACCGACAACCCTGGTGGTGATGCAGTGACGGTGAAGATATGTACGTTCAACCGTGTCCCGTCTGCCGACACCTGTAGCTGAACTCGTCGTTTGCGCTTCGCGGTACGACTACTCTTCTCTGTGTCGTCACCCAGGCCCTCGTCGAAAGGATCCCTGCATACATGATACCCATTCCCTCGCTCAACACAGGACTCCCTTTTTTAGTTCTTCGACGCGTGTAATCCTGCCTTTTTGTTCTGCAGCATCGTTCCACCCGTTGTATTGAGCAGTCCCTTCGCGGAGGCACCATCCGTTCATGCATGCGACGGACTCAACACCACAACTAATGCCAATTGGTCAAAGCCGACGGCGGATTCTTCCTTGCCAACCTGTTCTCTCACTTTCACCCAACACCCCTGGCCGTGTCCGCGCCCCCGAACTTCTGCCCAACGGTTGGACAGCTGCCGGTCTTTGGTTTTCACGCTCGACACGGCCCTTTACACCACCGGTGGACGTGCATGTCGTACTGGCGGGGTCGGTCAGGGGTTCAGGGGATGCGACAAAAGTCGCGCCACTGGTTGAGGAAGCGGCAAGGGTAGCATGTTTGTTGGTCCTTGCGGGGTTGTTTGCTACGCGGACAGCCAGGAACGTTTGGATGTTCTTTCAAGTTTCTTTTTACGCTGTAGCAGTGCCACACGGTTGCTCACTAGGTTCCGTTTCTTATGTGGCAGGCGTGACCGAGAAGATCAAGACCAACTGATGTTTGCTTCTCTGAACCTTTTTTTAGTGTCCATATACGTCACCTCAAGAGTCGGTTGCGAGCATTCTCAGAAAGCTGACGTTCCGCCGGCAACTTTTTCGAGTCAGGCAGAGCCTAAAAAGTGTCGAGTCAGCTTAGCACCCGCGAATTCCGGTCGGCATTGCTGATGGAGACGACGTCACCCGGCACTGAACCGGAGCCTCGATACGCAGCTGGTGCGGGTTTTGGTGCAACTAAGCAGTGTCACGACAGCACCAGTCCAGAGATCTTGCAGGAGATCACTGACTATCAATTCAATGTCCCTCGTATCCTATGGCTCAATGGGCATGTCGGAAGAGGAGATCTGCTGTTGCCCATACTATCGCGATATAGAGTCCTTTTGCTTAGCTCGTGACTGGCAGGCTACACAGGGTGAGATGATGATTCTCAACACCGTCGCATGCAACCTGGAGTACCATGATCCTGCACTCGGGCGAGCTTTGGAAAAAGCGATCGTGAAAGCTAATTCTTTGAAGATCAAACGTACCTTATGCATTCTTCCTCCCTTCTCGCATGTTCTCTGCCTCGCGGGTCAACTTGGCATAGAAACTTATTTTGGCATTAGCTTGGCATGGCACGTTCTCCAACTCTTTCTTCGAAGCCTCGAACTCGAGATAACTCCTTGGTGCCGCCCGCACCACATACTTGGCGGTTACAACCGATGCGTGCGCTATAGTATCATGTACGTGCTACCACTCCGTTTGCCCAACCCTGATTCTGCCACCCCGAGCACTAGATTTTGTGGACAAGCTCCCCAGAATATGCCTGATAGATTCACGTTCTTATGGTTCTCCCATGGCACATGTCGAGCATTCGAATGTGGACTTCGAGCTTATCATCGTGCAGTTGCACATTTCCTTCTTGGCGTCTGAAACTCTTTAAGCTACAGGTCAGGTGCTGCAAATGCGCTGTTTTCGTACCGTGGAAAAGGTATGTGTAACTTTGCACTTTGACTTGAAGCACTCATTCTATAGTATGGTTGGACAGCATAATACGATACAACATATATACTCTTATGACACTCACAGATGCTGAATGGGGACCCCCTCTGAATTCCCTATTGCCGTAGGATATTACAATTTAACCGCATACAAGAAACCATCATAATCCTTCGCATCGGCTGTTGCGATCGTTGTCGCTTCCACTTCTTTATCCTCTTTCAACATCCTCAGCAACGTACGAATGCCTTCGCACTTCCTGGAACTGCGTGAAAAGTTATCATCAGCAACCTGGCCCCTCTGCACAACATTGTCGACAATCTAACGACATGTTACGTGGTATCAGAATCGGAAACTTACTCAGAGGTACATGAGACACCCACGATGACACCGTTCTTCCGGACCAGGCGTTTCGCTTCCAGAAAATAGTCAGTGCAGCTTTTCTTGTCGGCATCTATGAAAACTAAATCAAGTGACCCCTCCGTTGGAAGACTTGCCATGATTTCCTTGGCGTCTCCGACGATGACCCTGGCGTTGCGTATTCCTGCTCTAGCTAAATTCTCCGGGGCAATCTGTGTTAGTGTCATTGGATCTTTGAACACGTGTGGAAGCTTTCACACAGAGATGCTGCAGAGCGTTACCTTGCGTGAACTTCTGATATCTCGAGCGTGATTAGTTCCCCGTCTTCTGGGAGTCCTTGTCCCATCCAAATAGTCGAATACCTGTGGTATCAGATGAAAAAAGTGTCGTTAGCCCTGTTTCGACTGAGCGATCGAGGGCGGGGAGTGGGGAAAACAAAACGCGCACCCCCCGAGTGTTCCTACTTCGAGCACTCTCTTTGCCCCGATAGCAAGTACCATCAGTTTCAGGAACTTGCCCTGTGAGGCCGAAACTGAGACATCACGAAGTCCGTTTTCCGCGATGTGTTTCGAGGCATGCTCCAGTCCCTCGTCCGGACGGAGTAAGAAGGAGCTGTGATATTGATCTGATTTAGCGAATGTCTCTAAGACTTCTCGTGGTATCTCGACAATGGTCGACGCAATGTCCTCGAGGTACGACTGGTTAGGTCACGTACTTATGTACTGATGAGAGCCGTGCATTAGAGGTCTTATAGCAATGGTAGGCGCACGTACGGTGTCTGGACGTTTTTTAGGTCACATTTGACCGGCTATTTAACCAAAATCATGCTTAGTGCGAGAAGTTCGATGTCTGTAAGATAAGGGTCTCGATAAAGACCCTGCTGCTGCGCCACCGGTTGTATGAATTAACAACTTCAGAACCTGCCGCACTTTTGTTCCAGTCCACAAACCTCGGACTTCTTGCAGTTAGGGTATGCCCTTCTTGGTGGAAAATTGAGTCATGGCCCCGCGTCATCATTAGCCCGCACTGTGAACTCGCCTGTCCCAGCAGAAACATGATACGATCAGGCGCAACCAGGATAATAGATCTGTTCAGATCTTCTGGTAGCCCCTGTAGACAGACTAATACGCCTGAGGCTGGGTTTCCTATCCAGATGCCAGTCAAGACCATCCACGGTACAATCTCTCGGAGTCGGAAGTTGATACTCTAGTATTCCGAAGAGACCTGAACACTCTTCAGAGAATCCGAGTAAGACCATCTTCAATGCCCAGTCTCGGGGTGCGATGAGCCCGTGCCTCGATTGACCATGCTAACCCGAGCATTAACGAGGACTGTAGAATATGTCTAGCATCTCAAAGTATGAGCTACCTGTGATGACTAGAGGCCCGGCATGCAGCACCAACGACTCCTACAAAACTCTATTGCTCACCTCTGCATCCCTGGTCTCCCCCGTCCTTCGTGTTTGGTGACACTCAAAGCACATCAACAACTTTTTGCTGCTTCCCCTTGTCCGACGCCTCATCAATCTGTCCAGACACCTGTCTAAGTCAACTCCAAAGTCTTCTCGACGCATGCTTTCAAGGTATGCGCATCTTCACAAACCGAGCCATGGATACAGACCCCATGTCTTTGGAAACCCACAACGCCCTTTTGAGTTTCCCGGGGCAGGAACGACACCTCCACTCGCCTCCCGACGTCTTCAAGCGTGTTCATCAACGGTGCAACGGCGAAACAGGTGTCGTGGACAACTTGGTCTTCACGTTTGTACGGACGGGTGATTCGTATGAGGATATCAAGCGCGCTTGGTCCTCGTCAACCCGTTGGACAATTCTTCAGCATGAGTTTATCAGCTAGAAGCACATCCCGGGTACGCGTGCCGACAAAGCTTGCTATAAGAACTGCTCCCAGTCGTAGAATGACTCTAGAGATATAGGACGGGACCTCGAAGAGTGCTTAGACCGAGGATGAGGTGGGGAATTTGGACAATTCTTCCATCCAGCTTTCCGAAAGGTCGAAAGCGGGCATACATTGGGGCTTCCGGAGGAATAGAAAAAGTGCGCCATGCGGCAGTAAAGAGAAGGTATCAGTATAGTATTACTTACAGGTTCAATCCTATTCTGAGAGTGTCGCTGGCCACAATGACATCGCGGCCACTGGCGGAACCCTGGGAAGTGCGTCTTGCGCTGATCGAATTTCCGGAGAAAACTTTCCGTAAGCTGAGGGGCACAATAGCCCAGCACTTTCCCACACCCGGAAATGTGGGACAGATCTCCGTAAAGTAATTTGTTTTGAACAACTGGTGGCGCGGGTCGTTTGTACCAATTGACGACGAGTTCATCGCCGGTATGCCTCAGGATCTCTCCAACGACGAATACGGCTGCCTCCTCGGCACACGAATGCAATTCGCGCACAACGATGCCTGGTATGGCCCACGCAGATCCACGTGCAGGGTCGGAAATCATCTGTATTTCGTCCACGGAAGCCAGTCCAGTTGCGTATATGCAATGCCGCCATCTTCCAATCCGAAACGACCCTACTAGTAGAACACTCGCCCATCCGGTGATTCGTTGCCTAACATAATTTTCTGTTCTCCCTAACTCCGTAAGGCGGTAGTCTCCTCGACGATGTCCCTGGCGATGTGCTCAATTCCTGTCCTAAAGACATGCCCATGAGGCACTATCTATCACTTGTTCAGTCATTCCAAATTTCCATGTGCGAATGGTGGGCCTGCGTAGAGACCTGACTTTGCAGTTGCGAGTGTGCAACATTCATGATGATCTTTCGTCGATTGGAATGTGCGACCGAAAAGAAGTTAGTAGTAAGGAAGGACAGACAAATCTGCGATCTTGTATAGCCGGGTTCAGGGTGGACACGGGTACGCACGCCCGAAGGGCAGTTTGCGTAGTTAGGTGGATTCGAAGAAGAGCTGGTTGACAACTTGACTGACACGCTGTCCCGAGGACGTTTCTGCAGGTGCTAACATGAACCTGCCGAAGTCCAAATCTGCGAGACGTTGCTCATCTGAAAGCATCCCGCAGCGGACATCATCGAGGGAAGGGATTCACCGAATCTACTGTACATACCTACAAAAGTCAGGTCGAGAACGCCGGCGAGAGTTGTCACAGTACATACACCGACGTTAGCGAGCGACACTCGTCCGAGTCGTGGCTGTTTACTTTCGAGGTCGGGGAAAGTCCGCTTTCCAACCAGCACTCGACCGACGACGACAAGACCGTCCGACATCGAGCAAAAAACGTTTGGTCTACTATAAACTCTACATAAATTTTGCTTGCTCTAATGAAAACAAGTCTACCCCGGTCCCCGACCTCGCTCATGGGCCCTGGCGTGGCCGCCGTGGTCAAAACGTGCTCTCGAGTATTGCAGGCGACGTACGATCCAATGTCTCTTCTAACGGGTGCTAAGTCCCTCCGTGTTCGTCTGCGCAGACCGTCGATGAACGCTGGTACGGTGGACTTTGCGGAAGACAAGGATTGAAAGACATCGAAGATCAAAACCGGAGAGGCAAAGGACAGAGGAAACTTTGCCAAAACAACTCCAAGTTGACCATATTGAATGCAGTGAAAAGGCTGTAGAAGAGGCGATTTCTTGACTACATACATATATCTTACAGCACAACCCGTAACGTCAACCGGTCTCCATCACATTCGGATTGTTTGGAGGCCCGGCGAAGTTCCCCATCTCAGCCAGCGTGCTTGCAAACAAGTCGTTAAACTCCTGAAAGAGTCCCTCTCTCTCCAACTCCAACTCGTAGTCCTCGCCGTCCGGCGTGGACCCCCGCCAACCACTCCTCTAGGCCAGCTGTCCCAGTCAAGAGCAAACTTCGCAACCTCGTTCTTTCGGTCTGACTCACTGGCGTGGATCGGATGGTTGTCGTTCCGGTCTGCATCAGATCGACGGGGACGACCAAGTCGACGCCTTCACCCTTGTTTGGATCCCAAATCTGAGAACGGAGTACGGCTACCCATGCCTGATCGAGATCGTCCATGAAATCCAGCAACTGCCGAAAGTCAGCCATGTCAGGGGGATAGCCCGTCACCGAGTTCATGATATCGCCGGTCAGGCGAAGTAAGAATGTTGTACGTAGAGGCGTGGAGGGATCAACGGGCGGTATCCGCAGGATGAATGCCAGCAAGTTCTGCATGGCGAGGAGATAGGAGGACAGCGTGGGCAGCTTCGTCATCGAAGGCTCTGAGCTGATTTGGACCTTATCAGATTGCAGTCCACCTCAAGTAGAATGATAAATTTACCGTTTCTTGTATGAACTTGTGATGTCCATGAAAGTGTCCTCGACATACTGAACTGCCTTGCGTTCCTGCGCTTTCGAAAGTGGAGTAGTGACACTCATGAGCGGGTGCATATGCTGGCCGCTATGATTTACTCCATGTACAGACAACCACATATGTGGCACCTTTGCGTACGCCGTCGTGGCGTGTTCACGCTCTCGAACAGGGACTGCACCTGATACCCGTACTCAAACTGCTGCGATTCCGACAGAACAAGACTAATCGAACTTGTTAGCGTCTGTCCTACGTTCATCATCCACTCGTTGTCGCATTCCGCTGAGTCGACAACAAGACTTAAGCACTGTTCTAGCGCTGCGGCATGGACAACCATATTGAAACCTGAAGGGATAAAAGATAGACTGGTTGGGCCAACAGTGCGTCCCATGCCTGCAACGTTCCAAGGAAAACAAGCTGTCTCACACTGAACATCTTATCGTTCCATCAGATTCCACCGAATCGATGATGGATGTCCATAAGTACTTGCGCTCAATAGGGTCAGCGCTTGTAATGATAGTAGTATACTCGCACGTTCATACTGGTCCAACGTTATTATTGGTGTCTATAAGTACCTTCGATCCCATTCAGGGACGGTCGGCTGCTGGTCTTCTTCCGTCGTTGTTCCCGTACGAGATGGTCCTTCAACTTATTGCCATAGCGTACCAGTACATTCTCGCTCCTGTTGCGCCTTTTACATGGTTCGGGCTCTCCACGAGCACGCTCGACGTGCTCGCGACAATCCGGCTCTGTCTTGCACTCAGGCAAATCAGGGAGAGTTTGAAGCGTCAATATCTTAGCCGCGCATCCGGCAGGAAGCACGCAGAAGCTGTCGCTGCAGTAGAGAGTAGGTCCTTTGTCAGGGACGCACTGACCACCCTCGTGGTGGTGTACGGTGGCGAGGTAATGATATGTGCGTTCGACTGAGTCTCGTCGGCCGACATCTGTAACTGAACTCCTACAGGTCCATATATCTCAGTGCCCGCATCGTTCATGCTCTCTGGTACGACGCCTCTTCTCTGCATCGTCACCCAGGCCCTCGTCGAAAGGATCCCTGCATCCATGATGCCCATTCCCTCGCTCAACGCAGAACTCCCACTTTCGTTCTTCGACGCATGTAACCGTGCCTTCTTGCTCTGCAGCATCGTTCCATCCATCGTGTTGAGCAGTCCCTTAGCGGAGGCACCCGGATCACCATGGACACTGGTCCTATCTTCGCTCGTAAGTCCCCATCCGTTCATGTACGAGACGGACCCAATATAAAAACAAATACCGACAGGTCATAGCCAACGGCGGTTTCTTCCTCGTCAACCTGTTTTCTCTTCTCCATCCAACACCTCTGACCGTGTCCACGCCCCCTGAGCTTCTGCCCTACGGTTGGACAGCCACCGATCTATGGTGTGCACCGCTTATCACAGCTCTCTACGCCACCCTCACGCATGCGCAGCCATTCTGGGCGGACGTGCATGCCGTGCTGACGGGGTTGGTCGGGGGTGCGGAGGACCTGGCAAAACTCGAGCCACTGGATCCGGAAACGGCAAGGGCAGCATGTGCGTTGGTCCTTTCGGGGTTGTTTGCTACGCGAACAGCGAGAATGTTTGGCGTTTCATTCAAGAATGGTATCCTCTCTCGCCGTAGTGGTATGACATGGTTGCTCACTGCGTTCAGTTTCTTCTGTGGCAGGGATCGCCGAAAAGATCAAGACCAATTGACGTTTGTTTCTCTTAGCCTTCTCTTGTGCTCAAGTTTCCCAAGTCACCATCAGAAGAAACCTTCCGGAACGATTACCATCCGCCATCCGGATGTATGGAACTATTTCACGATTTCTCACTTAGACACGTTTTGGTCTATGGAACGATACCGATGAACAAATAGACAAGGAGTCTCATATCAATATCCAGCGCGATGCAACGAGAGCTACATGTAAACAATGAAGACAAAGGAACCCATCCATACAATGCCAGTACGTAGAAGATTGAAAGAATATTCCACCAATGATACATGAGCTACGTGAAAAAAAAAAAAAAATAACATGCAAAGGGCCGTCAAGGCAACAAGCCACTCATTAGCAACAAATAATTATACAAATCATGAGAGAATCGAGAGAAGGTCATGAGAGCCGTGAGAGGAGACAGCGTTGCATTGCCGAACGGAGATGATCTGAAAGGTGGTTGGTCAGCGTGGGGCACTGAAAATGTCACTCACCTTCGAAATTCAAATACAAGGAATTATTGCCGGTGCTGTAGTCGCTATCCACATCGGTGTCGCTTTCGAAGTCAGAGTCGCTGTCGGACCCGATACCCTCCGCCCGCTCGTGCTCGAGCTGAGCCATGGCACGCGCGAACTGCGCTTCTGCAGCGGCTCGGTCGGCACACCCCACGAGATTACCGTCGAACTTGGTGTATATAAATCTGACGACCGGGACGTGCGGGGCATGCTTGTACGGTTTCAACCCTTTGAAGAGGTGTGGAGCTTGACCATACAAATTGTCCTTGATGTCTTCCGAAATGTCGTTCCATGCGTCCTGCCTCATGAACATGTTGTCCATGTATTGCATCACGAATGCGCCGAGGTAATTGACGATAGGTTCAGCCAGACCTTGGTTGGGAAGCCTCGGAAGTTCAATGAAAAGGTTGACTGCAAATTGGGACATGACGATCGAATGGGGAGAGTACACCGCTGAACCATATTGCTGGCATTCGGTGATGACTTGCAAGCGCTGGCGGGTCTTCGGGTCGGTGGCGAGAGGCCTGTAATCCTTGTCTACGCCACGTTCAAGAACGGAAGCCCAAATAGTGTTTTCATTAGGCACGATGAACGCCCAGCAGTCTTGGCCTTGTCCTAGCACGTTACCACCCACATAATCGAACGGCCTGAGGATGGCAATGGGGATCGGTGGTGGCATGACGTTGACCCAATCTTTAGTCAACGTTTGTTGAAGAGTTTGGATGACTTCCAGTGGGTACTGGTAACACACTTCTCCTCCGAATCGGCGCAGTTCTGTGTCTGCAGGCGTGATCGAGTAGTACTGGCGCGAAGCTTCGTCCACAGCCTCGATTCCGGTAAGTGGTGGTTCGAAACCCATGGTAACATGTCCGGGATCTTCCAAGTTCAAACCGAGGCAAGAGAGGTTGCGTTCGATTTCTTTGTCGCGCCTGCCACGAAAGATCATTTCCCGTATGGCATCTTCGGTAGCTGGCCTGGCGAACGGCCGGGCGGGGAGCTCGGTGTACCAAACTTGGAGCTTGGGGCTGGGCTTTGGAGTCGGAAGGCTGGTCTGTTCTTGCGGTTGGTTATCGATATGCTCCGTCGCTTGGGTGGCATGCGGGTCGCCCGCCTGTTCTTGCAGCAAACTATAAACACGTTCGTTTGTGTACACAACCTGAGGGGTAGGAACGTGGTATCGCTGAGTATCATCAGTGAACCGGAATCCGAGCGCACTCGGGGTGAAAAGAAACGTCGAGTCGATGGATGTCCCCTGTGGTATGCCACCGTAGTAGTCGACGTCCAACACATCGAGAGGGGCGTTCGCCGGAGTTGGGGCGGTCGCCGGGAGAGGTTGGTGGTTGTCGACCATGGTGGCACTACTGTAGTAAGACGAGGCCGCTGCCTCGAGAAGAGGTGACAACCGACGGCTGTTCTCGTCCTGGAGGGTCATAGATCTCGTATGGTCGCTGTAAAAAGCGGTTAGCTGAGTGTCGTACGACTGCTGAAACATGATAGAAGAGAGGGAATCGAGAGTCAAGAGGTTGATGGGGTTTCATCGCGGACAGGGGGCATTTTATACGAACAGGACAATGGGATGCCACTCAAAGCGTATGCTACATTTTTCTCCTCATAGGATGTGGACGTGCTAGGGTAGTATCGGCCCCGTGGCTCAGCGGCTGTAGTGGCCCTACCATTGGGAATGCGAGGTGGTTTACGTCAGCGAACTCATTCGCGAGTGCGCTAGTTCAAGACTGTCCCCTCCAGAAAACTTGGTAGTCATCCGTCTTACGCTTCGTAAGAAGTGTTTGGACATGGAATAATTGGACCTAGTCTGGCCAGGGAAGCAATTCCGCATCCAGCAGGCCCTGCCGAGTTAGTCGTAGGAGATCAGGACACGTCGTCAGCCGCGCAGCGGATCGCGCCCTTCGCAAACCTTTTTGTCTTTGACAAGACTATTTTGCGTAAAATTTGTGCGAAGTCACTAGAGCCTCACTCGCAGCCGTGTCATTATGTCAGAGATGAATATTACTGAACTACCGACCATACCATGCGTGCTACGTATTAACTTACCACAGCTGGAATGCGATGGGGCTCACGCGGTGTATTTCGCGCTCATGAGATCGATGAGAAGTCTAGTGAAACTTTCCAAATACGATGCACGGACATAATTAATCTCGTGAAAACAGCTGATTGCTGTCAGCTTTCGCCGGTGGTGGGCATTCATAAAACGACGCAGCATGAAAGCTCACTAGCGGTACAACCTGGCCTCATCAGTGTGTCTTGCTAGATGGGTTCATGGGTCTCTGCAAACGCGAGCTGGCGGTGGAAATACAAAGACATGTGGTTCACGGAATAACCTGTTCGAAAGAGTGATGTTTGGCCGGCTGAGGCAAGTATCGCAGAAGACCACACCGAGTTTACTCTGTACAACATGACGGAGCTCGTGGACGAGGGTGCACAAATTACGTAACATTATCGCTGTATCAAGGCGCCAGCCAGGGTGAAACAGTTGCCCATCGCTGTGGACACCGACGTTCAGACTAGTCAGTCATGGAACAAGCTAAGCGGGTTTGTCAAATTATCAAAGTGAGTGAAGCTATGTTATTTTGACACTTCGTCTTTCACCGATAGCACGGTGCTTTCCCCAGCTCAAACCGGAATTCGCAGAGGAATACAAGAGACTCCACGCAAACGTCTGGCCTGGCGTTCTCGCAGCCTTAGGAAGGCATCACATATCCGACTACTCAATCAATCACTATCCCCCATTGCAACTGTTGATTGCGACGTTCAAGTACACTGGTAACGACTATGAGAAAGATATGAAGGCCATCGGGGAGGACAAGGAGACGCGGAAGTGGTGGGAAATCACGGATCCGATGCAGGAGAGCTTCAACGACGGGGCTACCGGAAGTGGAAAAGAAATTCCGTGGTGGATGGTGAGCAGAGGTTCTCCCTTTCGTTACTCGTTCAGTACCAACTGACGAGGACAGGATGTGGACGAAGTGTTCCGGTTTGAGGGAGGTCCGTCGACGCTGAGACGATGATCGATGACAGTCTGTTTATCTTATCTTATCTCCCTTACATGAGGTCACGTGAGGATTAGCTTGGAGTCGTCGCTGCGGCAGTTGATGACAAGTCGCTGACAGCCAGCATCATTTATTTCGGTCCTAATCTTGGCTGGGGACGGTCACTACTGTAGTATATTCTTGTGGTGGAATACCACTCTTTATTCTCCTGTGGATTTGTTAGCGGTCTGCACCACTAATGTCCCTTCCGCGCTGGGGAGGCAGCTCCACTCAATTGTCATGTCGTGCACTTCTCAGCATCCTCCTTCTGGCGACACCAGCTTCTTCGATATGGCCCTTCTCACCCAAACGATTCTCGACGAATTCGCTTATACAAGCGGGTTCATTAGGACTGGATGACGGCGGACGCATCATTGCGTTCGGCGACTTCAATGGGGATCAGTTGTAAGTGTGGCCAAGTGCCGTGGTTCATGTGAGATCTTACACGTGGTCGTGACCAGCCTGGACGTGCTGTCTGTCGACTCAAATCAACAGGAACTGTCTACTTACCTCTGGAATCACGGTATGCACAGTTCTTCGAGGCTCCCGGTGTCAAGTGTAACGATCTCTGCAGATGAATTTGTGTTCCAGAAAGCTTCGTCGATCCAACACCCATCCCCCATTTCTAACGTTGTTCCTGGCGACTTCACACATGATGGAAAGCTAGACATTCTAGTCATGAGTGAAGACACGTGGCGGGATACCCTAAGCATGACCCTCTACACCGGCAATCATGACGGAACCTTTGGTGTGTCTTTCTAAAGTTCGATTCCGTTGTAGAATAATGTACCGTTCATTCGCCAGCCTCTCAACCTGTATCAGTGCCATCATCTACTCTTCCACAGCCTATTCCCATTGATGCAAATGGAGACATGAAGATCGATCTGTTAGCAACCCCGACTGATAGACGAGGGTCCTCTGATCCCTTGCGAGTATGGCAAAATAATTGGAATGCATCGAACAACGAGGCACCCTTGTTCGAATTGTGGGTGGGGCATCCGCTGCGCAAGAGTCGTGCATTGACATCATTGTAGGACCGATCCATTGTTCAACGGATCTCAGTGTACTCTTGCGTCCCCGCACAGTAATGCAATCATAGATCTGAATGGGGACTGTCTTGCAGGTAAGGGAATTCCGGGCCTTCGACAGTCCGTCTGCTTAGCGTGTTAGATATTTTTCTGGTGTGCGACGAGGGCTCTGGGCAACGATCGTTTCAAATATGGGTCAACAACAAAGACGCGGGCTTTACGTTGGCGCAGAGCGAATCGCTCCCGTCTGGGGTCCAAGCTATCTCGTTCGGTGATATCGGCAAGTGCATAGAGGTTCGTATGCCGCTACAGCCCGCTCACTATGTGCGATTTTTAGACCGGGACGGTTCGATTGACATGGTCTTCACAACTTGCACTCACGTATCTTCAAGCGGGGTCGGTTCTGGCTGCTTGCTTAATATTGCCTATAACAAGCAGTTACCTGTCTGTCCATCCACGACCTCGCCCAGCATCGATAAACAAGGCCAACCAATATGTAGATTGCCGGTGGCCCTCTGTAGCGCTGACCCCAATTTCCGTTACGACCTCAGTACCGGATCGGACAATGATGTGGGAATCTTCTTAGTTTAGACAGCATGTCGCTCATTGGTTGTTTTTAGGCGTTCGCCCGGATTCCGATACACTCGCTACTAGAATCCACGTCACAATCTATCGCTGTCCTCGATCCCACATTTTCACCTCCTATTCCGTTACCTATCCGGCTAGGCGATACCAATTTGGATGGCTTCCCCGATCTTATGTTTATTGTTGCCAGTGGTGACGTGCGAACGCCGAAGCTATTAGTATCAGAGCCATGTGCGAAGGGTCTCCCGGGCTGCGACCAGGATGGGCGTGGCAGGCGTGGATTCAGGCTGGTTCACAAGGACACTCAAAGTTTAGAGGCTATCAGAGATGCCAGGGGTGTGGCATTCGTGGACCTAGATGAAGATGTGAGTCGAACTGTGGTTTATAACTTTCTCAGTGTTGGTAATTGCGGCCGAAGGGGACGCTTGATATTCTGGTGCAAAGGACAGGAGCACAAGGCGAGGGAACGGTATCGTTCATACAAAATAACTTCTATTACGATGCTTTCTTCCTTAAGGCGATCGGTAGGTCGCTTTGGTATTTTGGTGGACGCCCTTGGCTAATCATCGTAGTGCTCAACGGTGCGTGTGACGGTGGATGGTGCTCGTTGCCCAATGGTTCTACTTATCTGGTGAGCGGAATTTCTCTACCGATGTGCGACTCATTTGCCGATCCATGTAGCCTTTTGGCGTGAGTTACTCTGGTGCTTCGTATAAATACACCGTTCTCGGCACGGACGGTCGCCGGTCTGCTGCTCAAGGTGAACTTATACACAAATCTCTGTTGCCTACATTGACAATTGACAATATCGAATAGTGGGCCAATTGCCCCAGACCTCCTATCATGCCCTTCAGGTGCCGTATGCGTTCTTAGGTCTCGGCCGCACGAACAATTACATCGAGAACCTGTTTGTTGGGTCCACGAAGCACACGCGGGACCACTTCACCAACATGGAAGGTGTCATTCCAAACTCGCGTCTTGTGATTCATCCGCCGCCAGGCAAGAACACTGGATCGTGGAAACGCGAGCTATATCTAAGGCCTGGCGAATGGATACCCTGGGTGACGCTGACGGTCGTTATTACCACTGCGATATTGGCAGTCATCGTTTTCGTGTTACATCTGAACGAAAAGGTGTGTCATGATCTCTAGCGGAAAAATGACGAGCGTTTTGCTGACCCACGTGTTTGCTTTCGGTTTTCGTTCGCCCCCTGTAGAGAGAGGATGAGCTGGAGAGAAGGAAGATATCGCACCATATCAATTTTGATGCTCTATAGGACGAGTTCTGTAAGTTGATAGTATGTCAAGCGTACTACGAGTTCTGAGCGGTAATCGATGGATACTTGCGGGAAAAGACGACTCAAGTCACGATGCCCATACCTCACTCGAATTCTGTCCCAGCGTAATGGTTTTTATTTTTTGTCTCCGTTGTCCTACATGAGATGGAAGTATGCTAAGAGATGATTGTAGCGAAATTACTGAAGTCACCAAAAGCGGGACCATACATATCCCCACTGCTTCAACAGCATGAACAAGCCCTAATGCGAGGGTCCATACATTTCTCCTCTGCAGTTTGGTCGAGCCGCATACCTGTTGCAAGGCAACTCTCGCCACATGAACTGGGCTAGCGACTCGGAGATGGCGAAGATATCTCTGAGCAAACTGCTATCACTGCCTACGGGAGGCCTACGAAACGACCCATCCTAGTCCTCCTGCTCTGGCTCCTGGATCACGATTCGCTGCCGGCCATCCGCACCGCTTTGTTGTTCCTCCTCTGCTGATACCTTCCCTTTCCTTTTTCGTTTCCGTCTGCTCCGACTGGTGGACCCACGGGCGCTTTTTGCTTCCGCAAGGTTAGTATTCCCGCTCGCATGGCGTATGATCACGTTCATAGTCGACTTGGTTCTCTTTCTAAACTCTTCCTTGGGCGTGTCCGTATCCTCGACTTTCTCGTCGTTTTCGTTTTCGCTGTCGCTCAGTACCTCATCCACCACCTCCTCGGAACCCGTATACACTTCCACCTTGAGCTCATCCTCAGCAAACGGCAAGACTCCCCCCGTAGTCAAGCTTCCTACGAGAAGTGCGAGATGCGGTATCGCAGCGCCCATTGCGGACAGACGGATTTCGCGTGCGCCGTCCTGCATAAAAGCAGATTTACATCGCCGGATGTATGCAGCAAGCGCGGTTTTGCGCGTGACGCATAGGCACATTGGCTCATCAGGCGAAGGGCGCGTCGACGTCGAGCGTGGGCCAGTGGCAGAGCGTCCAGGGGGGACCGTTGGAAATGGACGAGGCGGTGCTAGTTTTTGGATACGTAGACGTTTACGAGGAGGTGCTGGAGCCTGGGTGGGTGGCGCGGGTACTGGAGCAGATGGACCTGCATCAGACGTGCTGGGTGGTGACGTCACGTTCGTTGTTGAAGCGTCTAGGATATCCTTCCCCTTCCCCTTGTCGGTGGTCTTTTTTGTTTGAGCACTCTGATCATCTGTGGCAAATGTAAGGCGCGTCTGTGTGGCAGGTTTTGCCACTCCCAAGTTATCCTTGACTCGTTTGACACGATCTGAGTCGTCGCTGGTCTCTGAGTCCTGTTTCCGCTTGCTCATGGGTGTGGTATTTGCTATCTGGCTGGCAATTTGTCCGCCTAGTCGATTTAAAGCACGGGGTGGTCACGTGACTAGGAGAGCCCACCCTGAAGCACCTCATGAGAAGAGGACCACAGCTGGCATACATAAGATCGCGATCAGGCTGCTAAATTTTCTCAATCTTCGAACTCGACGACGACCTCCTCACACAAACAGAAAACCAAGTAGCAAGATCTGTGAGACTGTAAAGGGCACATCTCCCCTTTGGACGATCCGCCATGAGTCAAGACCCCGCAGAGCAGAATATTCAGATGTGGAAAATCAAGAAGCTCATCAAGAGCTTGGATTCAGCAAGAGGGTATGACTTTCCCCAATTCTCCACTGTACGGGTTTGTTCACGGACACGTTAGAGCTGGAACTTCCATGATCAGCTTGATCATCCCCCCCAAGGTGTGTAAAGGCGCCCGATCGTTTCGATCCGTCTCCCCATGCCCTACCCGCATGATCAATTCAGGCTTACTGATCGGAGACCTGCAGGACCAGATCCCTCGCGCAGTTGCAATGTTGACGCAGGAATACGGTACTGCGTCTAACATTAAGTCTCGCGTGAACAGACTTTCCGTGCTCTCCGCCATCACGAGTACGCAACAGCGTCTAAAACTCTACACCCGCGTCCCACCAAATGGGCTTGTCCTTTTTGTCGGGACGATTCTCACCGATGAAGGCAAGGAAAAGAAAGTATCCTTTGATTTCGAACCTCACAAACCCATCAACACGTGCGTACACCGTCCGATTACCTAAATTGGGCTCTGATCATGGACTTTTCCTGGCCCGATGCAGGTCTCTTTACTTGTGTGACAACAAGTTCCACACAGAAGCACTCTCAGAGCTTCTCGAATCTGACCAGCGCTTCGGATTCATCGTCATGGACGGTAACGGCACTCTATTCGGAACGCTGGCCGGCAACACACGTGAGGTGATCCACAAATTTACCGTTGATCTGCCCAAGAAACACGGCCGTGGTGGTCAGTCCGCGCTTCGTTTCTCCCGTCTTCGCGACGAAAAGCGGCACAACTACGTCCGCAAAGTCGCAGAACTTGCTGTGCAACACTTCATCACAGCCGACAAAGTAAACGTGTCTGGACTGGTTCTCGCTGGAAGCGCAGATTTCAAGACTGAGCTGAGTCAGAGTGACATGTTTGATCAGAGACTGGCAGCCAAAGTGATCAAGGTGGTGGACGTGAGCTACGGAGGTGAGAATGGCTTCAATCAAGTGCGTTCCTTTATCAGCCTCGTGGACGAAAGCTAAACATAACCGTCAAGGCTATCGAGCTCGCTGCTGAGTCACTCTCGAACGTCAAGTTCGTGCAGGAGAAGAAGCTTATCCAGAGGTACTTTGATGAAATTAGTCAGGACACGGGCAAATACTGTTTCGGAGTAGACGATACGCTCAAGTGTCTTGAGCTTGGTGCCGTCGAAACATTGGTGGTGTGGGAGAATTTGGATATAACCCGCTACGTCCTTCGCAATGCCGCAGGAGGTATTTACCTGTTTCCTATATACTCTTCGTCCCAGCTGACAGCATGCAGAGGAGGTTATAATCCACGTTACGAAAGAACAAGAGAAAGAACGTGAGAGGTTTATGGACAAATCTACTGGTATGGAGATGGAGAAAGTCTGTGAACCGGTGTCCCTCCTTGAATGGTTCGCCGAGAAATACAAAGAATTTGGCGCTGCGCTTGAATTTGTTACCAACCGGTCGCAGGAGGGCGCACAGTTCGTCAAGGGCTTTGGTGGCATCGGGGGTCTGTTGAGGTACAAGGTCGACATGGCGAACTTGGCCTCCGTCGATGATGACGATGAGGACGAGTTCCTCTCTGATGACGAGGCTATTTGACGATTTCGTCGGCTCCAATTCGGAGCCCCGTCCTCTTCTAGTAGCACGCGGGGCGGGGTGGAGGGGAGAGGAAGAGAAAGCGATGGACATGGGGTCGGAGACAAAGGTATTGGTTGGATGCGGTATCCAAGCAATACCTACTCCTCCGCCATGTAAAGTTTAAAGCACGCGTAGTTTTTCTGCTCAACGGCGAGTTTTCGTCTACACTTTTCCCTTCATCTCTTTACTGATGATTGCGTAGATGACAAGTCTGTAGAATTGTGCTAGTTGTGGCGTATGTATGTACGTAGTTATCGGCGGGAGTAACCTTTGATGAATAATCGAATCAAAACGTGGCAATTGTGACGTCAACACAATCAGACAGGGGCAGATTGTTCCACCGGCCCAAGTGACAAGAGAAATTCTCAGCGCTATAGTAACAAGTTACACAGGAAATCTCGGCTCTTTGGTTTTTGCTTCTTGCCACTGCGATACTTACATTTCCGAAGACATGGCTGGTGCGTAAAGAGTGACACTAGGAACTTGGGTTACTGACAAGTAATCTGACAGGACGAAAGCGATCTCGAACAGATGACACGCCTGCCACCGGGAAACGCGAGACACGCAGTTCGAAAGTGCAAAAGACGGAGGGGGGCAGAGCACCCGGAAGAGGTGGAGCCAAGGGTACAGCACGGCTTAAAGTGAGGGTTGCATCCGTCCGTTTCTGCTAAGCATGGTCGCTCATTGGTTTCTGTGCTACGACCCCGACTTTTACGTGTCATGCCACCATACATAGACCGGGCTTACTGCTCCCGCTTTCAAGTCTCGCGCCCCACCTCTTCACTTGGCACTAAGTTATAATCCGTTCCCCGAGGAAGGTGAAACTATCGCAGTGGGGGAGGGTGGAGAACAAGCATCTATCTTAACTACGACCACTCTTGCGCCGAGCTCATTCACAACGGGCAGTTTCGGGTGGAAGGGGAGCAAGCGGATCGCTGTTTCATTCAAAGCTCCAGGGGAAGGGGGTCGAGATGAGGAGGATACTGTGCATGTTATGTTGACGTAAGGGGTCCAAGTGTCGTAATTTGGGAACCCCTCTCAGAGAGTCGCTAATGCGTCGATTAGGGTCAACGCCACCGTCATCGGCAGTAAGGACGTCAAGGAAAGCGCGGAGGAGGGTGAAGGGGCAAAGGAGAGCGCAGAAGAAGGGGAGGGGATTAAGGAAGGCGGTGGAGAGGGTGAGGGAGCACAAGAAGAGCAAACGAGTACGGAGGCCAAGGCAGGAGGTGCAGAAGAGGCGCCGGCCACTGAAGCGGGGCAGACTACAGTGGAACCCACAGGCAATCCGCTTGCTACTGTTGCTCAAGCTTGATTAACGACGACATCGACTGCTGTTGGGCTCGGGTTCATCGAACAAGTGTTCCAGACGTATATCTTGTGAATATCTGGTATTTTATGTGTAAATGTATTCTGCGGCGTAGTGTCTTCACCTGCGCTTTTGTTTTTCAAAGTATCCTTATGGGTAAAGTACATCTCAGTTGAGTTATCGGCAAGACTACCTTGGTGCTACATGTCAAACTCAAAGTCCGAATCAGAATCGTTGTCCTTTGCTGTTGACTTGCGTATGTTTCTTGCTGAACGAGCATTGGTGCTTGTAGCTGTGGAGCGCGTGTAGGCGGATGGGTCGTCAGACTCTTCGTCATCCGATTCAGCATCTTGTTCGCGGCTGCAACCCCCATGTTTTCGAGGTTCGATGGCTCCGTAGAGTAGAAGTACGGTTTCTAGTTCTACGAAAGTGTCACCATCACCATGGCGAGAAAATCGTGAAGGGGACATACCTTCTAACCGCATCTCCCTGTCTGCTCCCCATGCAACGAGCTGATTCCTGACCTCACCCTTCCGATATATGATCAACATCGGTATCCGAGAATCAGGGAGATCGGCGATGCATTTATCGCCAACGATCGAAACAAACTTCGTGTGTGGATAGCGAGCTGCAAGAGTGCGAACATGTTCGAAAGTGCGATCGCTCCGTGGTATGCTGTAAAAGCGGGTTAGGGTGCGATAGATATAATGTAAACTTCGCTATGTGCTCACCCGTCCTTGTACAAGAAGCAAACGACGCCCGTCCCTCTACCCTGGTCGTCCCCGTCCTCATCTACCTGGCTAGCCTCTGTGACCTCTCTCGTATAGTCATCTCTCCCAATAGGATAGACTCGTCCAAACCGTGCTCTTTTCTGTTCTTTGCGCTCCTCGGCGCTGCGCTGTCGCCTGAATGACTCGATCTTGCGATGGAGGTCATCGTCGGCGACCTCATCACCTAGTACACGCAACTCATCGGGAGTGAAGTCGTCGAGGAGCTCCTCGAGAGGCGGTGACGGGGGTGGTGAGGGTGTTTCGGGCTTGGTTTCTCTGGGCGGTATGATACCGAATTTGCGGAGAGCATCGTTGCTGGCGACAGCTTTCCAGATGACTTGCGAGCGTACTACCAATTACTCACAATTCCGTGTCTTCGTTTGGGTTCATCGCCATGGTAGTTCGTGGTTGGTGATGTCGGCGCTTGAAGTATGGTGCTGGGCACTACTAACTCAGACTCATCACATGTTCCCGGTCCCTGGTTTTCGTTCTCGCACCTCTCCTCGTGTATTGGGTGTATAAAGTCTTTTAATCGTGGTTGGTGAGCCAGTATGGTGCCACGACATGCCTAACGACGCATATTATCCCTAGCATGTTGTATCCAACAAATCGAAAATCCTCAAGGGAAACTTACTATTCATATGGTCGATGTTCGATATGTTGCAAGGAGGTGCACACTGTCTTCCATCGGTTTCGCGCGGGACTGGGAGCTATGTCCATGAAGATTTCACATTGATCCCCGTAGTCCCATTACGATATATACATATATCGCTGGATCGACGCTGTAATTCGGAGAGGCTTCGTGTCTGTCAAACTTGAATGTATTATGTACATCTTAGTCCCGACACTAACAGCCCACTTTAAACGTCGTACAGCCCTATTCACCCGTTGCACGCTGTCTAGAAAGACTAAAACAAAGGAAGATGCTCTGTCGAAAACATGTCAACCCAGGAACTCTCATGTTCGCTAAAGCTTCTTGTGGAGCAGCATCTCCCAGACCTCTTTGCCCACGCGGTCTGCCATTCGAGCTCATCGGAAAGAATGTGAATTATGTCTCGTCGCCTTCAGTCGTCTCCAAGCTGTGGACACTTACCCTCCTTTTCGTATGAGATGTACCTCACAGACGTGGTGCAAAAGGTGTATCGACAATCTGCTTTAACACATACATACAAAACTTGTTCCCTATGCCATGGCCAGTAAAGTGGCTCGGAACCGTGGCACAGCTTATCTCGTGCACAATGTTCCCTCCGCACTCGGGTAGAGGCATCGCGTCGGCGGGCAGTTAGTATACTAAGTTGATGTTCAATGAATGGAAGCACATAGGATTTACTTAACATGTGTGTCCCGAAAGATGTCGCATAGGGGTTGGTGGAGTTGGGGTAGTCAGTATGCATAGATTATTTTCCCCCGGAATTGGATGTATCCTTGCCTTGTTAAGGAAACCCACAGCGCTTGTGTCTGTGTATATAGGCGCCATTGGAGGGCACTCCGCTGGGACGGAGAAGTAAGCGTAGGGCGGCAATGAAACCCTCCAGCGCATTTTACATAGCTATGAAGTTTACTCATGTAACCTAGCAGTGGATTACGTTCCTTTCGCCAGGTAAGATGTAAAAGTAGGTCCCATAAGGTAGGGTTCCAGCACGATGGGCGCACTTCCCCATGGTTGTCGTCAACAAAACTCTTAATGGTTATGAATACGGAAAGCAGCTCCGAGATCTTTGGCATCCACGCCCTTTACACGCTTGACACCTTATGTGTTGATTGGTTACTGCCACCAGCCTGGCGAGGGGGCCTTCGGAATCTACCGTTTTTACAATCAGAAAGCACTTACTACTAGTTACCACCACCAGCCCTACACCTTGCACTGGCATCTTGAGTGATGTTTTATGAGCTGGCTGATATGACGTTTAAATCCAGAACCTCCGAAGGTCTCTGGCAGCTCAAGAACATATCGATGACGTATACAAGACACGCCTTCGCTTCGCTCCGGCGGTCTTTTGTACTACGATGAAATTTACATGCTGGAATATAAGTATTTTTATAGTAATAATTCGTGGAAGGTAACGTTTGTAGTAGTATTGTTGTTGGCGGGAAGTAATATGTGAGCGTGATTCCGATGATGAATGCGAGAAAATGCAGTATATAATTGGCCATGGGAGAATACTGGCTTGGTGAGGTCAACACCTACACAATCTAGTGTTAATCCTTGGCAGCTGTTGAAGGTGGTGGCATATGCAGGTGCGAGAGGTAGTTGACGGCGTAGTAGTGTGTCCCGAAGAGAGCGTGGTGTTGAACTGATCAGCATTGACAGAACGAAAGAATACCTAGCAACATAGGGATAAAGGGAAAAACATCGTATACAGCACGACGACGCAAACACAGTATGTCACCAACACCCGCAAAGAGCAGAACCCGAAAAGGCTCAGAACCAAACAACCGGCCACAGATACGTGTCAGATGGGGATATAGGAGTAAACGCCGTATGACATCACCTCATCAAATAACGATCGCCATTGACACAACCAAAGAATACCTAGTGAAATAGACATCAAGAGAGAAACGTCGTATGCAGCACGACGACGCAAACACACTACGCCGGCAACGCCCGGGAGGAGCAAAATCCCAAAATGCTCAGATCCAAACAACCGGGCACAGATACGTGTCATATGGATAATATAGTAGTAATAAATAACCCTGCCCGGAGCGGTCATCCGGATGGACACTGGCACGCCTCCAGGGCCAATTGAAAATTTTATCCAGATTGACATAGCGCCCTACCAATGAGGAAGGTATTTGTACATGTGGACGTTTTGCATACGAAGCCAACACCGGGTGACCTTGCTGCAAGCAAGGTGATTTTATCCAGATTGGCATAGGTAAGCGGGGACAATCCAACTAAATGTATATCTCAATTCATTTGGTCATCTACACCGTGGAAGCAATACTAGTCTGCAAACCGCTAAGCTATGACACTGCATCTGTAACAAAATGTTTAGATCTGGTCCAGTGTGTGGTTGATCAAGGCGGTGTTCCCGTGACCGCTCGCCAACACATTGGTGTCGTAATACGGATAACCCCGCTAGAGGCTTTTAACAAGAGGTTCTAGATTTTGAATCTTGTTCACGACCCCTGTCAGCACTCCATCTGCAAGATGGTTTAATTATTACAGCATCCGCTCCCCGCAGTACTAGTGGTTGAATTGTTTTTCAGTGCTTGGCAAGTGTTGGTTGCCAACACGTGTCCGTTACGGTCCTCATCGGTTTGCAGATCTGGCAGAAGACGCAATAAACGAACCCACGCAGCGCACATACCCACACATGTATGTACGTCTCATCCCCGCTCCTCCTGGTTGCCGTATGATCCCAAGGGTGCCAGAACTCCGGACAACCAGGGTGACCATTGTCCAACGTCCATCCCCTGCCACGATGATTTAGTAGTAACGGGAACGGGATTAGATTAGACAGGGAACCGCGGGTACGGCCATCCACGATGAGCTGCATGCGATGTATCAAAGATGACCTTATCAACAAACTTGAACTTGGACGTTATGGATAACCAGACAAGTCCGGAGGATCTGGGACAAGCAAGCAGAACTGCCACCAGTCCACCGGATTTTTCCGGTGTTCTCGACCCCACGTGGGAAACTTGAGAATGATTTACCGTGTGACTAACGTCATATGTAACGTTAACTCACAAAAAACCACTCAAGGCGTCAGTGCAAGGTGCAGGGCTGGTGGTGGTAGCCAATAAATAGTAGGTGCTTTCTAATCGTGGAAACGGTAGATTCCGAAGGCCCCCTCGCCAGGCTGGTGGCAGTAACCAATCAACATGTAAGGTGTCAAGCGTGTAAAGGGCGTGGATGCCAAAGATCTCGGAGCTGCTTTCCGTATTCATAACCAGTAAGAGTTTTGTTGATGACGGCGACGGGGAAGTGCGCCCATCGCGCTGGTACCCTACCATATGGGACCTACTTTCACATCTTATCTGGCGAAAAGAACGTAATCCACTGCTAGGTGAGGTGAGTCAAGTGATTACGTCCTCCGTCCCAGCCAAGTGCCCTCCAATGGCGCCTATACAACAGCTTGTCTTATAACAGACGCAGAAACGGGGTGGAAGTCTCTCACGGGGCAGTGACGCATCCAAGTATGGACAAATCGTCTATGCATGCTGACTACCCCAACTCCACCGTCCCCTGTATGCCATTTTTCGGGACACACCCGTTTAGTGAATCCTATACGCTGGATGGTGCCGTGGGGGACACTTACTTACCATCCGCTCAACCCGTGTGTTATCTTTGCATACCATCTCGTGCACGCTCAAGAGGATCGCAGAAACTTGTTCCCAACGTAGTGCTCCCTACTTGGCTGGGCGAAGAGGGGTACAATACATCGCTACAAGGTCAGCCATCAGCTCCGTTCCTTCTTGGCCGCAGCCTGATAACGCAGAAGGCCCTGTCGGCGAGTCGTATTCGTTCGGTAACTCTGTCCAATATACCTCGGAACCCAATCGTATAGTGCAGCCCAGCGCAACTTACACGCCTAATAGTGCTACTCGGGAAGCCGGTGTGGGATTAGTCGGAGTGAGTGAGGCTTGCACTGTCGTCCTTCAAGATGCAGCACGGGGGGCGAACAGCGTATACGAAGGCAGATACGGCGCAGGACGCCCGGAAAAAGTGGGTGACATTTGTTTAGCTCCTTATGATCGCTAATTTCTGGTGTACGTATCCATTCGATGTCGTATTTACAGGAAACCCAGTATACCAACTGCCCGCTGACTCAATGTCACTATCCGAGTGTCAACAGACCACTTTGCTTGCAAGAGATAAGCTGTGCCATGGTTCCTAGCCATTTTGTGGCCCATGGCATAAAAAATATGCCCCGTAAGCAGATGATCAATTGCAAGTGGAGAGGATGTGGCAAAACAGTTTCTCGGCACACGTTTGCGCGCCATGTTCGAGAAGCCCATCTTGGACACATAAGGGGGAGGAGTGTCCACAGCTCGGAAACGATTGATGGCGATGAGACCTAACCCTCCTTCCCCCCCGGTGATCTGCCACCTCGACATGGGCAAAGAGGTCTGGAGATGTTGATCCGCAAGAAGCTTCAAGGGTGAGAGTTCTTGGGTTCATAGGTTTTCGACAAAGCATCATTCCCTGTCTTTCCAGACAGTGTGCAGTGAATGATAGGATTGTACTACATTTGTCATTTAAAGTGGGCTGTTTGTGTCGGAGCTATGATATACATTTAAGTTTTATAGCACTCTTCTGTCTCTGTCCGCGCCTAAATGTCCCAGCAGCCCCAGTCATCTAAGTCCAGTCGGTCACACGGTGTGACAGTAGTCGACCCCGGGTAGTGGATGTTATGAGCATGCTCGGCCCTCCCATCTGACCCATCTCCCATAAATATTCAAGCTGGCTAACAAGTCGATCGTCCTCGTAATTATCATCCGTGTTGAACTTGTCCTCCCGACAGGTCTGTTCAAGCTCAGGACCGATGATCATCACGAAGACGATCAAGTCGTCAACCAACTTGGCCAAAGCTCATTCACTCCGTCATTCCCAAGTCTTATTATCGCAGTCCAAGCCCCAGAAATCCCAGAAACAACAACAACTTGCTAGAGATGTCACGACGATGACGACGACGACGCCCGTAGAGGCGTTTATGCCCCGAAAATATCAGGAAGAAATCTTCATTCGTGCTCAGTCTAGCAACATCATCGCTGCACTTGACACCGGGAGTGGCAAGACCTATATTGTGAAGGAAAGGGTAGTTTTCGGCCACACGGTAGTCAATTCTTGGCAGAGTGAGGCTTAGAGGGCTCGCGATAGAACTGTCCAAGGTCTCTGTTTGAGAACAACTGAAGAGAATACATCAAGTACTAAGGGCTTATATATGTTCAGAGTGCAGCGGGAGACAAGCAAGTATCTAAAAAGAGAGAATAAAGAGAAAGAAGGAAATAGTAACAGGAGTGTAAACTAAGTAAATTCTGAGGTGAAGTGAAGAGGTATATTCCAAGGCGTTACAAGCCACGATTTGTTACATTTGCCCTCCTGATCTTAGTAGAGAAGATCAATTGTTCACTACACTGTTCATAGGGGAGGTAGTGGCTATGAAGCATGTGAGCAGATTCACAAGAAGGATCAGTATGAAGGTCCAACCTGTGGAGGGACCTGCAGTAGAGGCAACAGGGGTGGTTTGAGAACTGTCAATAGAGGAGTTAATCTCTAATTCTTTGAACATGTCGTCTACATTCAGGACCAGGTTGTGGAACCCACAGAAGGGGTCATTGGCAGGATCATTAAGAGTGGAGAAATCAGGTGTTGGGGTGCTGTCAGTACCAGGAGCCCTTTGCCTGCTCTTTTCAAAGTTGTGAGAGCAATTCTTGAAGTACCTGGGTCATTCTCCTTTCTGGTCATTCCTGTTTTCATCATGCCCTCCATTGCATCCTTTGGGCTTATATGGGCCAGGGCAGTGATATTCTTTATTTCCATGGCTAGCATTAGCACGCTCTGGGGCATGATGAGAATATTTTGTGTTTCTCAAACAGGCACACTTATGAGTGGCTGTGTCAGCTGCAAATTGGTTGAAAATTACCCAGGTAAGATAGCCTGACTCTTGTTTCCCATGATGAGTTTGGTTGGGTTTCTTAGCTGGGGCAGTGCATGCATGACTGAATTGCAGGAGGTAATGGGTACCATAGGAATGGGTCTGGGTCGTCAGTGTGGAGGACACAAAAGTTAACATAGCTGGGAGGTATGACATTGCACTTGATATCAAAGGAGCCATTGTGGATGGCCATAGTGGTTGCATGGAAGTGTTCAAGTTCGAGAGGGGTGAAGTGCATCATTGAACAAGGGGGATGTTGGGTTGGACGAACACCTTTTGTTTGTCTTTTATATGCTTTCCAGGTTCAGACAGGGGGGTTAGCAAAATCCAAGGAGTGAGAGGCAGCTGGGACTGACAGGGTGGCCCAGTCATCAGTTGTCAGCAAATGATCAATGATGTCATATGCTTGGTGGCAGGCATTGTTGTCATCCATGGAGACTATGAATAAGGGTATGTCTTGGAATGGACTTGTGCATCGGGGAAGGTCGTTAGTGTTAGAGATGTTGAGTGCCTCAAGATACTGAGAAAAAGCTTCAAGGTGGGACACCTCATGCAGGGGTAGCCATATGTTGTCACCACTTGAGTATTCAACTTGGAACAAGGACTCACCTCCTTTCCCATGGTGATCCTTAATCCACTTCACTGACAGGTTTTTGACTTTTCCTATCCCTATGACCTGTGGTAGTTGTCTGCCTGGGAAGTGTTGTCATTAGGTATGTGAATGTGGAGTAAACTGGCATGGAATGCAGGGTGGATACCTCGCTGCTTTAGTTCCAGTGGCAAGTCTAGCACAAAGGTATTATTTCAGTAGTCATCAATGATCTTGTATGGACTGATAAACTTTGGAGTCAGCTTTTGGGCATGTCCCTTGGGCAGTGCAAGGTTAGCTGTAGACAGGTAAGCCAAATCACCTTTTACAAATGGTGCATCCCTGCATCTGCAATTAGCCATAGTAGTCTGTTTCACTCAAGCAGCTATTATTGAATTGTGAGCTTGTGATATGGCATTTTTCATCTGCTGAGCAAATACTCATACTCCTGGGAATTCTGAGTTAGTTTCCCAGATCATAGATCTTGGGGTTCGTCCATAGTTTAACATAAATGGGGTAAATCTGGTTGTTTCCAAGTGTGCAGAATTCATAGCAAACTCGATAGCTAGTAACTTATTAGCCCAGTCTTTCTGGTTTGGAGATATACATGAGCATAGCATTTGTGTGATAGTGTGGTTTGCTTGTTCTGTGATTCCATCTGTTTGGGGGTGGAAACTGGATGACATTCGTAGTTCAGTACCTGTTAGCTCATTGAGCTTATTCCAGAATGTGCTCATAAATAATGAATCTCTGTTGCTAATGATATTCTGCAGCATGCCATGATGCTTGTATACTCTGTCAAACATTACCTCAGTGACATCCTTTGTGTGGTAGGTTTGTTTCATTGGTATGAGGTGCACCATCACTGTTAGGTAATCAATAATGACTAGTATCATGTCAAACATGCTGTTAAGTGTCCAAGATTCCAGTAAGGGGCTGACAAAGTTGATACCAATTGTTTCCCAGGGGTAATTAGGGACATCTAAGGTTTCTAATAGTCCATAGCTAGGGTGGTTACTTGGCTTCAATGCTTGGCAGATAGTGCATGACTTGCAGAAGCTATCTACATTGGAATTGATTCCCTTCCACCAGACATTGTCCTGTAGATAATTGGTTGTTTTACTGGGTCCAAGGTGTGCTAATATGGAATGAGCATGTGAGATCAGGATCTCACACAGGCAATGGGTGCCTAGTCTAATGTCCAGTATACACAGTACTCTTTGTCCCTTGTCTTTCACACTGCAAGCATTTCACAATTTTTCTTGAGAAAACATGCTGAAAAAATTGAAGAAAGAGATACTCTTTTTTGACACATGTTTTCAAAGAGAAAAGGCAATAATAACACTTTGTTTTCTTTGCATGATTTACTAAAAAAACATTGATTGATGCTAATAACCATTAGTGAAGAACCTAATGGGCATTACCATTAATTCATGTTTTTTGGCAGAAAAGACAAAGAAAACATTACATTATATTCACCTTTTTTCTTTGGAAACAGCTGAAATAAAAGAGTATCTCTCTTTTTTCAATTTTTTCAGCATATTTTGGGATGAAAAATTGTGAAATGCTTGCAGTGTCAGGTATATTAGACCATTGTCAACTTCAAAGTTTTTGTAATTCTTAGGCTGCTTAACAACATCCAAGAAGAATGTGTCCTGACTATACTGATGGCATATATCCTCACAGATATTTATTCCTTGCTCTACCACTGTTATGAAGTCAGGTAGTGACATTGGTTCCTCATGGTCACATGGTGGTTCCAGGTGGTCTATGATGTTATTCTGACAGGTGTCATTTCCTTTGGGTGATGTGTCCAGTTCTGTTGTCCTGTCACTGTTGTCAGGAACCATTTGTTCAGCAGGTGAGTCTAATGTCTCTGGACTCCCACCCTCCAGTGATCATGTTGGTCCTTCTGGCAACTTAAGGATCACTCATTTTGCATTAGGAAATGCCTCGTGTGCCTCAGATTGTTTCCTTGTCACACCAAGGAAAATTGGAGAGCCTGTGTACAGGGGTGCTGTCACTAAATTTAGCATCAGTTTAGATGGTGCATGCTCCTCCTCAGCACTGACAAATTCACTCGCTGCTCTTACAGTGCCCTTCAGTTTGTCAGAATAGATTTGACTCAGTGCATCTGCAATGACATTCATCTTTCCAGGAATGTGAGTAATTTCAAAGTCAAAGTCAGCTAAAGTTTCCAGCCAGTGAGCTTGTCATGGCAATAATTTTCACTGTGTCTGGATCCATTCAAGACCTTTATGGTCGGTGAAGATGTGGAATTTCATTCCTTGCAGTAAGTGTTGAAAGTGCCTTAGGGACTCTATGATTGCTAACAGTTCTTGTTCATGCATGGGATAATTTTGCTGTGCAGGGTTGAATTTGCCTGACCAGAAGGCTACAATATTTCCCTTCTCAAGGGTCTCACCCTGCCAAAGTATGCCACTACCCCCCAACAGGCATGCATCACATGAGAGGTTTATGGGCAGGTGACCCAGTGAGTAATCAATTGCCTTACACCATGTTTCTCTGTGCTGATGAACTAATTCCTTTACTAGGTCAAATGCTCACTGCTCTGTGAATGACCACTGCCATGGTGAGTTTGGTGCGGCAAGCTTGTGTAAATGACCAAGTGGGATCCTGATGCCTTTGCAGCCTGGCACGAGGTATCTGACTGCACCAATGAATCCTGCCAGTAAGTCTTTATTGGTTGGCATCTTCCAACTAACAATTTTATCAACTTTGTCTGGGTCTGTGAATTCCATCCTGGTCGATAATGTGGCCCAGTATTCATAGCTCATCCACGAAGAATTGTAGTTTATGTTTGCTCAAATAAAATTTGTGTTTCCATAGGATATCAATAATGGTCTTTACATGGGTGACATGATCCTCTAAGGTGTCAGAGTATATTACAATGTTGTCTAGATAGACATCCATGAAAACTCCAATATGTGGTGTGAAGATGTGATTCATCAGGGACTGATAGGTAGCACTGGCATTGCAGTCACCTATCTGCATGACGTGGCTTATCATCGTCCCATTGGGAGTGGTAAATAAGGTCTTTGGGACATCCTCAGGTCTGACTCAAATTTGTTCATATGCATCTTTACCATTGAGTAGGGATCTGCAGGGGTGAGAGACTACATTATGGAGGATGGCCTCCATATCTGGGAGTGGTGAGGCTAACTTTTGAGTGTTAGCATTTCATTCACAAGTATCAATGACAGTGCATAGATGGAGGCTGCTGTCCTTTGTAGCTTTCTTTAGCATTAGCATAGGAATCGCATTAGTACCACTACTGAATTCCCAGTGGCCTGTTCGAATGTAGTCATCATGCTTCATGTGCCAGAGAGGCTTAAGGGGTTCTGGACAGCGGGAAGGTCTCCATGAGTAGGCTTTATTCTTGTCAATAAGAGGAATAACATGATTGATATCACAGAGAGGGGGAAGTGGGGTATCGATTGCTTCTTTACAGATATCTTTTGCATAAGCTCACAACTCCTCTCAGAGTTTTTCCCTCTCATCTCCCATAACTTCAGCTGTGTGGGACTCCAAAGCAATTGTTTGTACTCCTCAAGTAGGTAGTGATGTGTCACTTTGCACCATCACCTGCGCTGGGTTGAATCCAAGCAGTATCTGATGCTGGAATAGGAATGGCATACCCAGGATTAGATCATATGAGTCAATGTTTGTGATGTCCAAGGTTTGCTGCTCATGGATGTTTTGATAGGTAATCCAGGGAGTTGTCATAGCTTTGACCTTGCTGCATGACCCTGAGACCGCAAGTTGGAGGTTCAGCAGTCTGTCTAGTACTTCCAAGTTCAGTTGTAGTTGATCAACCAGGGTAGTAGAAATAAAGTCAGACAATGATCTGGAGTCAAGCAATGCTTGGCATGGCTTGTTGTTAATGCAAACCACAACAATGGTCGGTTTTGGGAGCAGATGCATGGCTCCTTTGAGTCAGGCAGCATTTCATTTGATCATGTCAGTTCCAGTGGGATAATCTCTGCTGCTGTTTCTTGACATCATAGCTGCACAAGTAAGTGGTATCTCTCTTAAGCAATCTGGGATAGTGGGCATAGGACTGTGCCAGCATGACTCTCATCTGTTGAAGACTAATTCATCATAGCACTTCATTTTCTGCAAATGTAACCAGTGAATGATATCAAATTTGGGATCAATGAGATTTTCATAATACATGACGTGATTGTCGAGCATGTAATGGTCTGAGAGTAAACACTGCAAGCATTTCACAATCTTTCTTGAGAAAACATGTTGAAAAAATTGAAGAAAGAGATACTCTTTTCTGACACATGTTCTCAAAGAAGAAAGGCAATAATAACACTGTGTTTTCTTTGCATGATTCACTAAAAAACATTGATTGATGCTAATACCCATTAGTGTAGAACCTAATGGGCATTACCATTAATTCATGTTTTTTGGCAGAAAAGACAAAGAGAATATTACATTATATTCACCTTTTTTCTTTGAAAACAGCCAAAATAAAAGAGTATCTCTTCCTTCAATTTTTTCAGCATATTTTGGGATGAAAAATTGTGAAATGCTTGCAGTGAAATATGTGTCTGGACTGCCATAGTCCTCTATCATGAATCATCCAACTTGGAAGGGGGAGTTTCCTGGGTCAACTGCTTTGTCAAGGGTTAGTGGCATGGCATCATATAGGATAGATAGCACCCATGCCTTTACAAGATCTCTTTTCACTTGTCAAAGTTCTGTCATCTCTGAACAGGTTGTGCTGATAGCGAAAAGTCCCAAGTCAGTGCCTTCTTTGATAGCAGCAAGCCTGACTTCTGCTGGGGATAGGTCAATGTTGTTTAGATGAATGTGAGGTCCCTTCCTTTTTCCCTGAGTCTGCCACCATTTAGGGCAATTCCATTCTATATGATCAGTACCTTTGCAATTGAAGCACTTTCCTTCAGCATGAAGATGTCGTTTGCATTCTTTGTTGCTTGAGGCTGTCTGCTGAGAGTTAGAAGTCTTTGGAGGGTTGTGGTTACTCATGGGTTGCCCATTATTAGCAGTATTGCCAGGTACATTCATTGCTTTAACAGATGCAGCACTCAGCTGATCTGTACTTTGCCTATGAGATGTGTAATTTCAGTCACATGGTTGCTGAGGCCTACAGTTATGATCCTCATTGATAACACATTTTGCCTTTTTGTACCTTACACACTCTGACTCAAGTGTTATAATTGAGATGGTGGTGGTGTCATAGCCATTTCTGGTGAGTTCTGTGCATAAGTATGGTTGGCACTGTCTCCAGAACACTAACATGATATCCTTGTTGCTGATATCTCCAACAGTGTCCACTATTTCTTGAAGCTTTCTAAGGAAATCAAGTACAGAGCATCCTTCTTGGTGGCAAGCATCAAATTTATCATGCTGTTGCATTCAGAAGTCCACAGGAAACATGTAGTCAAAGAGCTCCTCAAAAAATGTCAACAGGTTATATTTCTTTTTGAGGTCAAGAACATATCATTCATAGAATCAGTAAGCATGTCCATCAAGATACTTTCCTGCAACCCTAATACTCTTCTTTTGGTCCAGGTGGGCTTGTTTTACCCAGTCATGCAACTCGTGACACCACTTCTTGAATAAGCCAACCTGTATTTCGCCACAGTAAGTAAACAGTGGATCTTCTTTCAAGAAAGACTGCTGATATTTCAATTTGTTTAACTTAGCACTGTAGCACTGTTTCTTCTTGCATTTATGGGCCTTAGTTCAGTCTGAGTCATCAGTAAGTACAGATGAGGGTTCTTCGTCTAGGAAGTCTGACCCAAATGAGAAAACATCTTCAGATGACAATGATGAATCATCATCAGAAGATCCTGATGAAGGGTTTGGCATGATGGGTCATCAATATGGTGGGTTGTCATTAGGTCCTCGTTGTCCCTGTTCTGTGTTGTCTGAGTCTGAAGAGCTACTTGTTGGAGTATTATGCAACCAGCCATTGTTGGCACATGTTTGCTAGCTTACATAATCTCTTTGCATCGCACATAGTTACTAGATAATTTTCCTAGTCCCTCAGTAGCTTGCCAGACTACTGAGGGTGAGTACCATTTACTTAGGTTTATTCCTACTTATTGACACCCTGTAGATACCTACAGGTACATACTAATAATACAGTAGCTTGCCAGACTACTGAGGATACCTACAGCTCTCCTACAGGTTCCCTCTGCAAAGCAACAACCTCCTTTAGGTTATGAGCCCTGCCTAGCGGCAGAACCTGGAGAGAAGAAATGGCAGTGAAGAGGTACTTCACAGGGGAGGGATTTGTCTATATCCCAGAGCTCAAGAAGAATGGATGGAATTGGATGGAATACCGCAAATGTATTCTCGAAGTCGCCAGTACACAAAATCTTCTCGGACACTTAGCTGGTGTGGAGCAGAAGCCGAAGGTCATTGGAAACGAGCGAAACGAATGGCTGCGGCAAAATAGCAATGCACAGTCCATACTTATGTGCAACATCCCCGATTCACTATTTTCACACATCCGACACTTCGAAACGGCTCACGAGATGTTCGACTACCTAGCGACAGCATTCCGAGACTCTACCCGAATTCCCTTACCTGCCAAGAAGCCTGTCGAAGCTTCAAGTGGTGATGTGGCAGAAGATGAGCCACCGAGTACCAAATATCTACCAGAACAGAATGGCAGTGCATTCGAAGCACATGCCAGTGGTGACAATGTGCAAGATGAACCAAAAGAGTCACGTGCGAAGCCAAACGAGTTATCAATGGAGCTACCAAGATGGGAGAGGCTCGAGGATGGGCTTATGGAGGCAAGAAGCGATGACGAGGCTGAGGCTATAGAAGGACTGGCCCAGCGGGTTCCATCACGAAGCATCGAGGTCAAAGACCACGAACCCGATGTGCCAAGCGAGTCACGCATGGCACAGAGTGAGCTGCAGGAGCAGCCAAGTTCAAGGGCAGGAGAGCCACTTGAAAGCGAGCACCCGGAAGTGCTAAATGGAATGGTCAAGGAGCCATATGAGGTCGAGGACATTGACAGGGCAGTGGAGCTAGCCAGCAAGGCAGCAGGACATGCCAGTGGAGTTGACACGAGCGACGAGATGGCCCACGAAGACCTACCATCGAAACTGTGTGACGGAAGCACACCAAATGACTTGCCAGGTACACGAAGATTGCCGCTCGAAGGGGAGCAGGCAGTGTGTACGAGCGGCAGTGTTGAGGATACGTCAACGGCACCAGCTGGGTGCGAGGACAGTCTGCACGAACAGCCAAGGCTCGTAGATGTCAACCATAACAACCACAGATGTGGTACAAGTATGGATATGACTGCCGACAAGGCAGAGAGCCCAAGTATGCCTAACGACGCCGAAACAATCCCAACCAAGCTGGAGGAAGTTAGCGACGAGTCTCGAAGAGTCAGTGACAAGATTATTGTGGAAGGAAGTCTGGGCGCGGAGGCCACAGACATAGCCGCGAGCATAGGAGTCACGACTCAGACTCTGTACCTAAACCGAGATGGTGGAGACACAGAGGTCTGCTACCAAATATCTGAACCCACGAATGCTGGAGTGGCGAGCTGTGTCAAAGCTCAACCCGCAGGAGCGCACTCGCAACCTGAATACAGCCCAATGTGGAATGTGCCAGAGACTACCAACGCACTGCTCGAAGGAGAGCAGAACGGCTATGCGAGCAACAACGTCGCAAACGGGCAGGGCCACAATAACGGGCCGCAACTTACTATCCACGACCCAGGTGGATACTTAGGGCAGCCGACAGTCTGCATGGCGAGCAGACAAAATGCCGAAATGAGGGAAAATGCCGCCAACAAGGGGAACACGAACGGCAGGGCCAGTGCAATGGGCAACGAGACCATTGACTCACTCGGAGCCAGCAAGAAGGTACTACCCACAAGGCGAAGTCAGCCTGGTGAACGGGAGAGGCCACAGACAAGAAGTGCACCTTCTTCACCTATAGAATGCCCTCGACAAGTCTTTGAAGCCCCACATCAACGCGGACGACTCAAACAAATCCAAAGCATAATTAATGGACATGGAGTGCCGCTCGAGGGGGAGATCATAGATTGTGCGAGCGACAGTGCCGGGGAATCAGCAAGCAGCAAGAGCGTGTCGAGTATGCCAGTTGGGCATGCAGACGAACCAAACGGCTATGCAAAACACGACGTACCTGATGCACAAAGAATGCCGCTCGAGGGGGAGCAGGTTAGTTGTGCGAGCGGTGGTGGTATGAACACAGCTGCAAACAGGCACACAGCTGAGCCCAGTGGCCATGCGGATGGACGAAGAGGCCTAACGGCAACTCCGAGCACGTCAAACAAAGAAGAAATGGTTGCGGTGGTACCGCAGACATGCAATGCCAACGCCGGCACATATGGAAGTGCACAACAGCACATGGACGAAACAGACGGTCTGGGCAACCAAACGAACATGTCGAGCAACGAGTCAGACACACCCAGTATTGCCTATGGCATGAAGACAGCTAGCGACGCACGTCAGAACGTCAGAACGTGTCAAACGGAGTTAGACTCACCTCGAGAGCCCGAAAACGAGTCGCCTGACCCTACTATGCTGTGGAAGCAAGTCGGCATCGGAGACGCCAACATATCCCTACCACGAAGCACACCGTTCGAGATGCCGAGCACTCCGAGCCAAGACGCTACCTATGGGCAACCTCAAAAGACAGATGGGGAGTTTCCTACCAAGGATGTTGAGGGGGAGACAGCTGGTGGTGATGGCAAACGAAGCAGTGGTGATGCTGTAGACGGCACAATGAGCAGCGGCGACATCGACCCAATGCGAGTCGAGGTAGCGATGCTGGCTGGAGATAGTCAGATCGCGTGTTGCGAGCAGAACATGGGCAACAACTTACCTGAGTCGCCCGGTCCATCCACGAACTCCCGAAAACACTCCCGCGCACTCATCCGACTGAAACGCCAACGTGGAAGAATCAAATCCGAGGCTAGAAACGTCAGTACAACGCGAAAGGTCAAGAATGCATGCCAAGAGCACGGCAGCGCGATGCGGTCGACTTTGCGCAATCGAGAAGGTATTGGAACATGTCTAGTCCCCACCTACAAGTGCTGGAAGCAGGGGGAGCGTCAACGACCTACCAGAAATCGATGCAATGTCAATCCGAACGCATTGGGACAACCCAGAGGGCCAAGAGGTCAAGGGAAGGTCCAGCAAGCACTTGGACATGCTGAGACGAATGGGATATGGCACCAGACAGGTGACGCAACGAGCAGCATGCGCTGCGACTCGAAACGAGTCGAAACGAGACTGCTAGCTGGAGACCAGGCTGGTCAGCACAAGCAGCAGCGGCGGAAACCAATGGACGTACCTGGGCCACCCGCAAGCCACCGAAAGCGTTCCGAGGAGGTCGGCAGACCCAAGCGTCGACTCGGAACAATCAAATTCGAACCTAGAAGCGTCAGTAGGACTCGAAAGGCCAAAACCGCCCACCAAGGAGGCAGTAACGTGATATGGCCAATCCCGCACCATCGAGAGGGCATCGGCACATGCCAGGACCTTATTACCGAGTTCAGAAAGCTTACCGTCGACTTTGCGAAGCCGAGCGATTATCGATACACGCCAGAGACAATGGGGACGGCCCCGAAGCGTTGCAATCAACGAAGGGACGACGCGTCAATCACGCGCACCACGTGACTTACCAAATCGGGCAATCGCGCTCAAATTCGAAACTCTCGTGTTGCAAACACAAGCCGTGCACTCGGAATTCAAGTTTCTGAATCATACATTTGATTATACATTTGGTATATTTCATTTTATATTTTTTGGATTATGTTTCTACCTTAGAAGAGTTCCCCCATGCCGTTTGAGGGGGAGTGTTGGAGTATTATGCAACCGGCCATTGTTGGCACGTGTTTGCTAGCTTACATAATCTCTTTGCATCGCACATAGTTACTAGATAATTTTCCTAGTCCCTCAGTAGCTTGCCAGACTACTGAGGGTGAGTACCATTTACTTAGGTTTATTCCTACTTATTGACACCCTGTAGATACCTACAGGTACATACTAATAATACAGTAGCTTGCCAGACTACTGAGGATACCTACAGCTCTCCTACAGGTTCCCTCTGCAAAGCAACAACCTCCTTTACTACTGTTATCACTAGGGTCCCCATGCATTGCACAAAGTATGGTGCTTTCACATGGGAATACAGACAATGCTTGGGCAATGTGAGTTTCCTGTTGGAGTTTTTTGTGGTGTTGTGTTATACTCTATCAGCAAGAATGTTTTCCTACTTACATAATCACCCTTTAGTTTAGCCAGAATTTTTTCCCCTTGTACCTCAGTCTTCGTCCAACTCGAAGCCTGAGGTACAGTTTACATTCTTTACTTTAATCTGGAACACAGTACTAATGACTACTTAGATATATACATTCTTTTAGGTTGGTACTGTAGTCTTCATCCAACCCGAAGCCTGAGATATATACATTCTTTTAGGTCATCCAAGTTTTCATCCTTCTTAACTCACAAAAGGTTATGAGCCCTGACTGCACGGCTCTACTTCCAACCTTGCAAATCTAACTAGAGGGTCCTTACAACAAGGCTCTAGTACACAGAAATGTCAAACCCTACTTCAGCATCTGTGGCAGGTAAAATCCCTGCAATATTGTCAGCCTCTATGACATCTGGAAAAGTGACTCAAGGCTCGAGTTGACTATATGACATTCCCCCTTTCAACAGCGATGGGTCAGACTTTCAGCATTGGAAAGCAAGGGTGGAAATGGTACTGGATGTGCATGGACTATGGTCTGTGGTTGGTGGTGTGGACACAACAGTGCCCGACTCCAAGGCACAACCAAATGAGTATCTGGATTGGGAGACAAGGAACAGGGAAGCACGAGCACAAATTCTCCTCACGCTGAAGGATGAACCTCTAAGCAGAGTGCTGCATATGAAGACTGCAGCAGAGGCCTGGACAAAACTTAAGGAGAGATACGAGGGGAAGGGAAAGCAGACCATTGCTTACTTGATTGGAGAGCTCTTCCACAGCACCCTCACCGAAGAATCCTCACTCGAAACTCAACTGATTGCCATGCAGCAAAAGGCATCGATCATACAGTCACTGGGTCAATCACTAGATGACACACTAGTAGCTATCGCAATGGTCATTTTGCTCCCTCCATCTTATGCCATGCTTCGTACCATCCTCATGTCAACAAATGACAAGCTCTTGGTGGACTCAGTAATAGCCCAGGTCCTGATCAAAGAGCGCTCGAAACAATTATCGAGTGGGCAAACAGCCCTTGCAGCCAAGACTGGAGACAAAGGAAAGGGTAAAGCGGTGGACAAGAAAAAGAAAGGGAAATGTCACTACTGCAAAATCCCTGGTCACTTCGAAAGAGACTGCTGAAAGAAGAAGGCAGATGAGGCTGCAAGAAATGCACAGACAGGTGAAAAGGACAAGGAAAAGGAGGAACCGAAGGCAAAAGACAAGCTGTCAGCCAAACTCGTGCAGGTTACGTCTGAAGACAACACAGAACACCTTGAACTCTTCATGGCACAAGCAGGAGGCAAACCAGGCATGCACAAGTGGGTGGTTGACTCAGGAGCATCAGCAAACATGTCATGCCAATGAAATTGGTTCACCTCTTTTATGCCATTGATTCCCCCTCAGCTGGTCATCATCAGAGATGGTAGATCTATCCAAGCTGTTGGAAAAGGTCGCATAGAACTCAGTATGAGTCTCCCTGATGGATCCAAGAAAGGGATTATGCTTCGTGACGTGTACTTCGTACCAGACCTGGATACGAACCTTGTTTCAGTGCCTGCATTGACTGCAAGAGGACTACAAGTCACATTTGGGGATAGCACCTGTGAGGTGTTAGCCAATGGTCATATCACAACTGTGGGAACAAAACAAAAGTCATTATACATCCTTGCAGCGAACCCATGCATAGGAACACACTCTGCATGCATAGTGAAGGGACCTGTAACATTACTTGACCCTATGACCATGATATCTGCTCTTGCAACACAAACTAAGACTTCAAGGGCAACACTTGAGACTTGGCATCGTCACCTAGGTCACATAAATCTGAAGTCAGTGCTTGCACTGGAGGGAAAACAAATGGTCAGCGGAATGGAGATAACTGGTTCAAAAAAGGTCAATGACACGCTGTGCAAAGCATGCCTCACAGGAAAGCAAAGTCGGAAGGCAATCACAGCTGAGTCGAGCACTGAGAGCCCAAGTGTCCTGTATCGGACATACTCGGATGTGTGCAGACCAATGGAGACAACTGCTCGAACAGGCCACAAGTACTTCGTGACCTTCATCGATGGGCACTCGCACCACCTAGTCATTAAACTGATGAAGACGAAGGGTGAAGTGCTATTGCTACTAAAGGAGTATTTGCAAGAGCCAAGGCAGAGACTGGTGGACACCCTAATTACCTCCACAGTGATGGTGGAGGGGAATATAGCTCTTGGGATTTTGAAGCCTACCTGAAATCGAAAGGCATGCATCATGAAAAGACAAATCCCTACACTCCACAGGAGAATGGCATCTCTGAACAAATGAATAGAACACTTGTGGAAAGTGCTTGGGCAATGCTTAATGATGCCGGACTCCCTAACAAGTACTGGGGTGATGCAATCACTCATGTGGCATATGTCATCAATAGGTCACCGACATGTACACTGAAAAATGGTCTAACTCCTTTTGAGGCCTACAGCGGCAACAAGCCCTCACTCTCACACTTGCGAGTATTCGGATGCAAGGCCCACATCCATGTCCCTGATGAAAAGAGGAAGAAGTTGGATGTCAAGTCAATAGAATGCATCCACATCAGGTTTGCAGAAAATAAAAGCACTTACTGGTGTCTCCACAGGCAAAGTGGGGTGGTAATCGAGTCAAAGGATGTAGTTTTTGAAGAAGGGGACCCAGATGGACCAGAATGTGTCCTAATTGACGAAGACACTGAAACTGGGAACCTGAAAGAGAGCTCAGTGCGAAGCATAGACCTGAAGGTGCAAAAACCTTACCAGGAGGAGGAAAATTGCTTGCCACACAGCAAGGACTTGGCAGATCAAGATGATCTTGCGCAGGCCAATGACGAGAGTCACCAGGATGTTGGGAACGAAGAAAATGAGAGGTTGCATACTGCCAATCCTGCTTGATCGCTCTCGGAGCACACAGAACCCCAAGTTGATGGAAATCTGAAAAATGACAGAAAACAGCTTGAGGTACAGGCTACCATTACTCCTAGTGGGTCAGAAGGGGCTTCTCGACCACCTATATGACGTCCTAGCCAAGCGAGAGGGCTACAGATGCCATACCTGCACCCAGTTCCCCCTGCAGCCATCAGAAGGTCTTCCCAAGCTCGAAAACTGCCTATTCGAGATGATGACCCAAGGTACATGGTCAATGCTTATCAGAAGAGAACTTTACCGAAGCGCGAGGGTGACTTACTGGTCAGCGAGGTCATAGCTGGGCTTGACGGCCCACAGGGAAGCAGAGAGGATGACGCATGGCCAGCTGAAGCCAGTGTGGCTGTGCGTGAGAACAATCAACAAAATGAATACACATACCACACTGGAGCCACTGATGATGGTGAACCTGTTGGAAATAGCGGTGTCGGTTATCTGGGGGCGGTACAGGCTTATCTTGATAAGCTTATCTATGACATCATATATGTGTACACATATCGGTAGTATGTAGATAACGCAGGTGTATAAAGCCAGGGACGATAGAGACTGAGTCTCTATCAAATTATCCCTGATCTTGGCCCCATCTCTAGTGACACCTGCTGAGCTGTCCCTGAGCTAATCCAATATTCTTAACATAATTTGATCACCCCTACCATGTCATCCTACCAGCAAACCCTAAGCCGAGCTCAGGTCCAGGCTGTGGACGAGTCTCGATGCCTCCTAGACGAAACAATACTCAACCGCCCTACGTTCGACAATGCCGTGCCAAGGTCGATTGTGAACTGGGTGGTAACCCTGTTTCAGTTCCTATTGGCATTCCTGGATGCCGTTTTCCAGGAGATCATGGCCTGCATCAGCAATGTCGAGGCGGACACCCTCACTTCTGGGGGAGCACCCTCGAATGTCGCTGCGGCAGCCCGTAGTGGACCTGCACCTAGCGCCACTGCCCGGCCCACCAAGAGCCCCCGGTGTGCCAAGTGCCACGCCCGTCATCATAGCACAGAAGAGTGCCTGACGAAAGACCCCGCCGCGATGAGGAAGAGAGTAGCAGGGAACCAGAGGAAAAAGAAGGACGCACATAAGCCACCCCCTATCCCCATCTCCCACCCTCTCTATCCCTTCATCGCCACCACCACCTCTTCCCCTACCCCTCAAGACATCGCCTTGGCAGCAGATGCTGAGGAGCTATGGAGGAGACGCTGCCAGTCAGCCCATGATAGGAAGAAGCATCGCGCTGCCACCACAGCTACCCCAGGTAGCTGAGCTCTGCTCGCTTCTGGGGGAGTGTTGGAAATAGTGGTGTCGGTTATCTGGGGGCGGTACGGGCTTATCTTGATAAGCTTATCTATGACATCATATATGTGTACATGTATCAGTAGTATGTAGATAACGCAGGTGTATAAAGCCAGGGACGATAGAGACTGAGTCTCTATCAAATTATCCCTGATCTTGGCCCCGTCTCTAGCGACACCCGCTGAGCTGTCCCTGAGCTAATCCAATATTCTTAACAGAACCGACTACATTCAAAGAAGCTATGGTGCATGCTGACTCGGATAGGTGGTATATGGCCATGCAGGATGAGCTGGAGATGTTTTGAAAAATTGGGCTGTACGAGGAGGTCGATCACCCTCATAATTGAAAGACTATTGACTCAAAGTGGGTATTCAAGATAAAACGAGGTCCCACTGGTGATATCGAGCGCTACAAGGCGCATCTTGTTGCATGAGGCTTCACACAGACCCAGGGCATTGACTACACAGAAACGTTTGCCCCCATAATGAAGTTCTCAACCATTCAAGTCTTACTTGCACTCACAGCTCAGTATGACCTTGAAATCCACCAAATGGATGTCAAGTCTGCATTTCTCAATGGCAAACTTGATGAAGAAATTTATTTGAAACTCCCTCCAGGTTTCTGTGGTACTGGCAATAAAGTATGGTGTTGTAGGGAGGGAAGCCTCCCTACTAGGTATTTTATTTTATTTCACTGTTTTTACTTACAGATATATTCTGTTCTTATTTCCTTGTCTTTTTACTTAGTGTTTGGACGCATTGTTGGCTTATGTAAGCCAACAACTACTTACAGTACATTGTACTTACTTATAAGAGTCAGTTCGGAATGTGTAGAAAGTAGTTAGCCAAAATAGTGGGCAGCTGCTATTCTGGTTAGAGCACCAAGTGAGGTGAAACTCAGATCAATCTCTGCTAGAATGTGAACAAAGCTGATTTGGGAACTGATTGGGAATTTCAGTCGATGCTGGATCCCAGCCATGGTCAATCTATGACCAGAACAGCGACAACACCTTCTCTGCTACATGACACTCATCCTCAGCATCATCATCTGCACCTTGACGAGCATAGTCAGTGTCTCAATCCCTCCTCCCTGCAAAGATCCAGAACCATACCATACTTCGATCCTCTCTGGTGAAGGATGGGTCATTGAACTGCTCACTGGCCATCCAGAGTGCATCTGCAATGAACTTGGCATGCACACAGATGTATTCCACCATCTTATTTCGATCCTCAGACACCAGGGTCACACCAACTCCAAGTTCATTTCATTAGAAGAACAGCTTGTGATTTTTCTATACATAAGTGTTACAGGTCTTTCCATAAGACATGTTGGTGAGCAGTTTCAGCGTTCAAATGAAATGATATCATGGTACGTCCTTTGATAAATTCCGGCCTTTTAACTCATTTTTCTAGTAGCTACTTCCACAAAATGGTTACGATTTTTTCATCATCACCATTCCACACGATGCTTATCACTCCACTCGATGCCAACACGGTCTCATCGAAGCTATGATCTAACCCAAAATTCTGGCCATATTTCAAGGATGTACTTGGTGCCATCGACAGTAGCCACATCGCAGTGGCCCCCCCCCAGTTATGCAGCTGCTGCATATCAAAATCGCAAGGGTTTTTTATCCCAGAACTGCCTTTTCATATGCAACTTCGATCTGATCTTCAAATATGTGCTCATGGGATGGGAGGGGTCAGCTTCGGATGCAAGAGTGTATGACAGCATGCTAGGACATGGTCTAAAGATACCCAAGGGCAAGTACCTCCTTGCCGACCTTGGGTATCCTTCCAAGCCTGGACTACTCGTTCCATATCGTGGTGTGTGATATCATTTGGCTGAATGGGGCCATGCAAACATACGGTAAGCATTTTTATTTTATTTTATTTTATTTTTTAATGGAAAACAATGAATTAAATTCAGGCCAGTTAACAAGAAGGAGCTGTTCAACTTGCAGCATGCCTCGGCATGAAACATTATCGAACAAGCATTCAGCATCCTGAAAAACCGATTTAGGATTCTCCTTCTCGGCCACCCATATACACTTGATGTTCAGAGATGCATCCCTGCAGCATTATGTGCCATCCACAATTTCATTCACATTCACGAACCCGAAATGGTCAGTGATGGTGACGAGAATGACATGGATGAGGAGTTCAATCATTTCCAATGTGATACTGATGCTGATGAGGATAGTGACGTTGAGCAATGTGATAGGATTGCAGATTGTATGTGGGAGGACTATCTTACAATTCGACAAGCATGCAAGATGGACGATACCAATGACAACAATGATGACGTTTCATTGACATGTAATAGTAGCTACAATTAGCTTGAATACATGTCATTAATACAACAGCGAGGAGTGAGAGAGATATGCAAAAGTGAGCAGGAAAACAACATGAATTACATGAACTCAGACTGATCATAATATGGAGTGGAGGGAACATCGCTGGTGGCAGACTGCACAGCATCTGACCCACCTGAGGTTTCACCCAGCTGTGTACAACAGTTCCTCTGGAACCAGCTGATGGCAAAGTGGTGTCAAACAACCAGATCAGTCAAGTCCATATACATCTGTGAGAGTGCCTTGTTGCTGAGAAAAGTGAGAGCGAGTTTGGCCTTAATGGTAGGGTCAAGCACTGCATCTGTCATGAGAACACTTGATGCACAGTGGATGACATTGTCAGGGGGAGTGTCATGAGAAGTAGGAATCATGATGGGGGCCTCAGGGGGGGGTGCAGTAGGGGAAGACAGCAGGATCTCCTTGATCTCACACATAGTATCAGTTGCATGGAGGAGTATGCCAGTCATACCAGTCAGTGCCAGCGCAATGGAAGGCTCGGTCTTTGCAGCTTTAGACTGCCTACTGACAGCTGCTGATGAACTCAATGAAGACACCCCAGAATGTGCAGATGTTCGCCCCTTGGATTTTCCCTTCAAAACCTTGGAAGAGATGAGGGTCATATGGGAAGTGGAGAGGTGCACACCGGGTGATGAGCCCAGAGCAGCGACAGGAGATGGGGGAGCAAAGGTGGGTGGGTGTGAAAATATTCCAGAGGATGGGGTCAGGATGGGGGGAGATGAAGGGAGGGTAAAGTTGGGCAGATCTGACAATGACCCCAGGGATGGGGAGAACATAGAGGCATTGGACTGTGCATGATTGTAAAAGCAGGGGTTAGGCCTGACTTGATTCAGTATAGAAAACATGTCCTCAACAGCAGAGGACTGCATGGTGGGGTTGGTCGAGGATATGTTTCGTCCAAGCTGCAGCAAGTCGTCGAGTCCAAGTTCTGGGTACATCACATCAGGTATCAGAAATTGGTTGGCATACAGGTCATCAAAATCAGCATCAGCACCCTGGTCAACAGACATACTTTCTGATGGTGCGAAGGCATAGGCACCAGTAGCACCAGAACCACTGGGGCAAAGCTCTAACATTTTGTTGTAGAAGGGCCAACCTTTGTTTCGGAACTGGCTCATTTCTTTACTCTGAACTGGAGTTTGTACACATTTCTTGAATATTTTTTTGATACTACTCACCTCGGATGAATCAGTCACAACAAATGCATCCCATGCTTCTCATTCAGCCTGACTTTGCACATCTGCACCATGTGTTGCATGAAAACTGCAACCAGAGCGACAGTTATAAGCAGTTATCGCTCTCCAAGTTCTTTTGAGCTGTTGATGCATCCTGATTAGCAGCACAAGACAGATGAATGGAATGAGACTTACTGAGTTCCATTTCGACCCCACCATGGTACCATTCTTATCGGGGCCAAGTTGCTTCGCTACCTCTGCATAGACACTTGCTGGGAATGAGGACACTTGACCCATCCTCGCCTTGTTCTGGATCAAGAGATCAAGCATCCAATTTGTTTTGTTGACTGACCAGTGTGCACGAGTTCTCTTTGGAGCACTCTGCATGCTCATGATCTGAAAGGTCTTGATGCTGCAGAGTACGATGAATGCACTGAGGCCAAGGAGGAGATGATGAATATGCCTGATGTTGAGCTGGGATCGAGGTTTGTGATAGAAAGCCATCCTGGGAAAGTGAAGGTTCAGGCTCTGAATATTCAGTTGAGCTGCGCCGAAGATGCTGCAAAGTCTTGAGAATGATTAGCCGGAATAGCAGCTGCCCACTATTTCGGCTAACTACTTTCTACACATTCTGAACTGACTCTAAAATAATAACAGCTACACTACCAGAGATGAGAAGCCAGAAATAAAGACGTAGAACCCTCAGGAGAATATTTCCCCACTATCAGACACTCGTTAGACGAATCTCAGCACTCTTTTGGACTTTTAGGGCATGTTTTCAGTCTTTTCACCACACTCTTTGACCTCTACCAGGCATCTCTAGCCTCCTGGGTCGAACTAGGACCCCCTGTCCAACAGGAGCCTATTTTAGTCTCCTTCCACACTCCTTTCTAAACAATCTTTACATCTGGAGCCCACCACAAGGGGGCTGTTTTGCTTGGTAACCCCACTTCTTCCCCTACCTCTGCACTTGCACACGTGTTTTCTCAAGAACCGACATGCTGGACCTCTCGCCTTTCAGGATCCTCATTCTACTCGACGAGACCTTTCGAACGGTGCCTGTTTCATCGCATCCACTTCGGTACCTCCGGAGATATTCTTATTTTTGTGGAGAAAGGCTCTGCAGGACGAAAATTGGTATAACTCAGGACCGGGTGCGCCGTTTCGCATGTTTCTTCGTTCGCCCACTTCTCCTCGCACGCCTCTACCATCTCCCGAAGTTTCATAGAATTCCGTTGAGTGGTTCTTCCCCAGCACACTGCCATCCTCCTCCCCTGCCACAGCTTAGCTCCCTGGCATCTCCCCTTCATGTTTCAAGCCGTTTTGAGTTGTAGGAACTTCTCCCCACTGTCTTAGAGTCAATTGAAAGCCCCTTCGAGACCCCCTCAGCCACTTCGAGACCCAGATGCTTTGACGCTCCCAGACACATTCCAGCCCCTTTGAGACACATTCGAGATGTAGACGCTTCGTTTTCTTGAAGTAAGGCAGATGGACTCAGGTTTTACCTGTGAGAGGGAGTCTCAGACTTTAAATGAACAAGTCTATATTGTAGTACTCTAACCTGTGAGAGGGAGTCTACACATTATTCAGTAATGTAAATATCAAGAAAACAGAATAGAATTTACCTCAGACTTTAAATGAACAAGTCTGAGGTTCGCTGAAGGGAAAAACATTCAACCTAAGTTAAGGTAAATTATGTAAGGCTGTGTGGTGACAAAGACAAGGAAGACAAGGTGAAACCAGTCAAACTCCAACACGCCCACTCAACAAACTAAGCCTTAAAAGATAAGTCCCATACAAGGAGAAAACAAAAAATGTTTGTCTTGAGAGAGACCCTTTGTGAGGACATCCGCAACCTGCTCCGTAGTAGGTACATACTTGACAACGAGTTCCCCATCCTCAATTTTCTCCCAAACGAAGTGGTGTTGAATAGAAATATGTTTCGTGCGATCATGAAACATTGCATTACTTGTTAGCATGATCGCGGATTGATTGTTGACAAAAAGAGGAGTAGGGGGGACCATTGCATCTGCATCTAGTTCATGGAAAAGAGTGCGAAGCCAAATAATTTCTTTTGTAGCGGTGGACATGGCCATATACTCGGCCTCAGTGCTTGATAGCGCTACGGATGTCTGCTTCTTAGAAGACCAACTTACTGCTCCGCCAGACAGCAAGAAAACATAGCCAGTGACCGATCGATGGTCATTTATATCTGCAGCCCAGTCTGCATCTGCATAACCAACTAGGGCACCTGGGATAGACTTCGAATAGGTAAGATGGGCATCAGCTGTTTTTCGTAGATAGCGGTATACTCACTTCAGTGCAGAGAGATGGCGATCACCAGGACAGGCAGCATGCCAGCTCAATATGCCCACTGTGAAAGCAGGGTCGGGATGCATAGCCAGCATCGCATACATCAGGGTGCCAAGACCACTTTGGTATAACTTGAGGTCACACTCCGGAGACTTCAGCTTTTTGAGTTTGAGGTTTTGCTCGATTGGAGTAGTGACCACATGTCCATCCTGCATTCCCATGTGCTCGAGAATAATCTTGACGTAGCGATTCTGAGATAGCTCAATAGTCCCTTTGTCCCTGTCTCGTAGAATCTCCATTCCGAGAATCCAACGTGCTTTGCCCAAATCTGCTAGGTCATACTCCGCAGCCAACTGCTTTTTCAGCCGCTCGATAGCCTCACGGCTCTTCGAAAGTATGAGCTTGTTGTCTACATACACAGCGACAATTATGAGTATCCCATTTTCAACTTTGAAGAACAGGCTGTGGTTGGCAAAGCTGCAGGTGAATCCAAGAGATTCGAAGACTTCTCTGAGTCTGGTATACCATGCTTTCGGAGCTTGCTTGAGTCCATACAAAGCACAATAGAGGCACCATACAGTATCATTCGAGTTCCTGAATCCAGGGGGAGGATGAAGGTAAATTTCCTCTTCAAGCTTCCCATTCAGAAAAGCGGACTTCATGTCCATCTGATGGATCTCGGGATCATGCTGGGCTGCAAATGCGGGTAGGAAACGGATGGTGGAGAACTTAGCTACAGGCACAAATGTCTCCATATAATCAATGCCATAGACCTGAGTGAACCCCTTCGCTACCAAACGAGCCTTATATTTTTCAATATCGCCAGTCGGCCCTCGTTTGATCTTGTAAACCCATTTTGAGTCTATGACCTTTCGGTCGTGCGGGCATGGTACCTCCTCATACAGCCCGATCTTCACGAAATTCGACAGTTCTTCGGCCATCGCTGCATACCAGCAGTCAGCGTCAGAGCACTGCATTGCCTCAGAGAACATGTTTGGTTCATTGTCGCATGCTGTGCTTGCTTGGTAAGCGGTGTGTACTTGTTGTGGCTGACCTAGCTCATCTCCGCATTGCCTCACCGCACGCTCGCCCTCTACAGCCGCGTCGTCCTGTGCCGTTTCTGACCTTTCGTTTACAGCGCTTTCGATGGGTAGTGTACCAGGCTCGTAAGCATTGATGAAGAAGCGTTGATCGTCGTCACGCGTTGGCTGACGACGCACCCGAGCTGATCTTCTGACTGCTGCTGGCGGAATTGGCACTGGATATGGACCTGGAGGCCGTGCGGCTGCTTCGCTTTGCTGCGGGAGCATATGGAGGGGTCGTTGGGGTCGTGCTAGGTGCGTAGCTTGAGTTGTTTGCTCTTGGAATGGTCCGAAATCAATTTTTTCAGCTTTTTGAGGCATTTTTGATTCGGATTGCGAACGTTTTTGATCGCTGGCCATCGGCGCTTCGTCTAGGCTCCCGAGAGGGTCCATGACACTCTCCCAGTCTCCCCCTTCGCTTTCCCCTTCATCGGAGCTCTTATCAGAGAGATCTGATGCCGTTTTGCTCGCAGGAAGGTGAGTTTCACCTCGCGCGCCTTTTCCATTGGTAGCAGACACTTGAGCCTTCATTTCCTTGGTTACCAGGTCAATTTCAACTCGTTCGAGCTCACTGCCATCTCCCTCGTCAAAAACGACATCGCGCGTTTCAACAATTTGTCCAGTAGGCCGATGAACACAAGTGTAAGCCTTTTTATTTGTGGAATACCCTAGGAAGGTGCATTCAAGGGACTTGACACCTAACTTATGTCGCTTTTCTTCAGGGATATGGGCATGTGCAGTACAGCCAAAGACTCGAAGATGGGCAACAGAAGGTTTATTTCCGGAGTATGCTTCATAGGGCGTAGAAAATTTGTCGAGCGCTTTCGTAGGAAGACGGTTTATGATGTGGGCGGCATGTAGTACCGCATCCCCCCAGAACTTGTTTGGTAGACCTGCGTCGTTGAGCATCGCACGTGCACACTCAATGAGCGTTCGGTTCATTCGTTCCGCAACGCCGTTCTCTTGTGGTGTGTACGCATTCGTCTTTTCGTGATGTATGCCCTTAGACTTCAGATAGGCCTCGAATTCCTTTGAACTATATTCACCACCACCATCGCTGCGGAGGTAGTTTGGCTTGCATCCGGTTTCGGCTTCTGCACGCACGAAGTACTCCTTTGTAAATCCAAATACTTCGTCTTTTGATTTTGCCAACTTCACCACTAGGTGGTGAGAATGACCGTTGATGTATGTGACAAAATACTGGTGACCGGTCCGTGCTGTAGTTTCCATGGGGCCGCATACGTCCGAGTAAGTTCTGTGAAGAACATTCGGATTTTGCACATCTGACTTTGCCGTTATGGGCTCGCGATGTTGCTTTCCTTTCAGACAAGCCTTGCAAGTAGACGCATTATGATCTTTAGAGCCAATTACTTCCATCCCTGAGACCATATCTTTTTCTTCGAGTTTAAGGACATTTTTAATATTTGCATGCCCGAGGCGTCGATGCCAGATCTCGAGGGTTGCTTTAGACATGGTGGTGCGGGAGGTGAAGGCGGACAGGGGAGTAGTGGGATCGAGTGCTCCTGGTGCGTTGACTATGCATGCAGAATGACTGCCGGACGTGACGCTTGCTTCCAATATGTACAGGGATTTCTGTTTGGATGCCAGCGCTGCCACCTTGTCTCCAGCTAGTATCTTGCAGCCGTGTTCTCCGAAAATAACCTGCAGGCCTTTTGAGGCTAAGGCCGGTACAGACATCAAGTTTGTGTTGAGATCAGGTACATAGTACACATCTTGTAGCAGGGTAGGACTTGAGCGACCATTGTCCAGTTTCATGTCCATTTCGATTCTCCCCTTGCCAGTGGCTAGGATCGACCTGCCATCACCGATGATGACTGGTTGTGTCGGAATTAATTTTTGGAAGGAGGTGAACCATGTGCACTGACAGCACATATGTGCTGAGGCACCGGAGTCGATGACCCATTCTGATGCACCTGTACCAGAACAAGTACGCGCCATGAAGAGCTGGAGGGAAGTGCTGTCTGCATCCTCCACTTGTACGATTTTCGCTGACAGCTCGGTTTTCTCTTTTGACTTGTCGCTTTGCGAGGTTGACTGAGAGGTCGCCTTCGCCGCTTTGTCTGCTTTCTTCTTATGACACTCGTTTTCCGTATGCCCAATTTTTCCACAGGGTTTGTAAGTACACTGCTTCTTTTTTCTCTTCTTGTCCATTGGCTTAGACTTCTTGCTAGTAGTCATCTTTGCAGCTAGTGCTGACTGCGTCTTGGTGGACAGTTGAGACTTTTCCTCAATTAGGACTTGGGCTTTGACTGCATCGACAGAGAGCTTGTCATCTGACGCCATCAAGATAGTACGGAGTGTCGAGTATGACTGCGGAAGAGATATGACCATAGCTATTGCTACGAGCGAGTCGTCGAGAGGTTGACCAAGGGATGCGAGTATGTGAGCCTTCTGATGCATAGCATTCAGTTGGGTTTCCATGGGTTGTTCGTCTGTGAGGGTCCCACGGAATAACTCGCCGATGATATAGGCAATACTCTGTTTGCCTTTACCCTCATACCGCTCCTTCAGCTTGTTCCAGGTTTCTGCCACGGTGGCTGCATATAGGACACCGCTCAGAGGTTCGTCCTTGAGTGTGAGCATTATCTGCGCACACGCCTCTCTGTCCTTATTTTGCCATTCTTCATGTTTGTCTGGGTGGGTGTTAGGGTCCGGAGATTTTGTTTCGGAACCAGCAACAATGTTCCAGAGTGCTCGAACTGACAAGACCTTTTGCATTCGAAATTTCCACATCTGATAGTTAGAGCCATCATCTGTGAGAGCTGCTATGTTGTAGAGTCTGCTAGATCCTTGAGAGACCTTAGCGCTTGCAGACGCTGACGTGTTTGAGCTTGCAGATGGCCCAGCCTTTGCCTTTGAGGCAGATGATGCAGGTGGCGATGACATATCTTGTAGCTAGTAGTGGTACCACTTGTTCGAATATGATTTGAGTATGTTAGAGCTCGGGGCTCATAACCTCTTGAAGTAAGGCAGACGGACTCAGGTTTTACCTGTGAGAGGGAGTCTCAGACTTTAAATGAACAAGTCTATATTGTAGTACTCTAACCTGTGAGAGGGAGTCTACACATTATTCAGTAATGTAAATATCAAGAAAACGGAATAGAATTTACCTCAGACTTTAAATGAACAAGTCTGAGGTTTGCCGAAGGGAAAAACATTCAACCTAAGTTAAGGTAAATTATGTAAGGCTGTGCGGTGACAAAGACAAGGAAGACAAGGTGAAACCAGTCAAACTCCAACACATTTAGACACACCCACTCTGTTCGTAACGTATTCCAGATGTATACCATTGTTTCTTGTGCATTTTGCAGTCAAGCGAGGCTGCATATCAGAGAGTCAAGCTTCGAGTCACATGCGGTGACTAAATTCAGTTTTTGGTGGTCGAAACCACTTCGTGACGTGTATCAAAGTCCCCTACACCCCCCCCCCGCTCGTTTCGTGTACAAGAACTCTCCCCCACCAAACCCCATAGATGTTTGAGGTCATATCGAGCTGACCACCTCTTTCGTTTTTTCCTTCTCGAGACTAACCACAGACGTTTGAGGCTCATTCCACCCTCAATATCACTGTCAATTATTAACTATAACACAATATATATTCATTTGACCTTTGTATATGCTATTCATGATGGAAGAGGCATGCAGACCCTGTCGAGCCCCACTGGCATCACACCTGGAGTTCTCAGGGCAGGCACAGGACCTGCCAAGTTATCTTGAGGATGTCATGGAGCATGGTAAAGCCCAGGGGGCAACAGATACCTTGTCGCTCATCCAGTTCGCTATCAACAGAGCACCACCCTGCACTGGAAAGCTCTGGAGCCACCTTGTGGCCAGTGCACCAATTCTCAAGTGATGGGAGAATTTCAAGGCCCTCGTAACTCTCCAGTATCCTGAGATCAAGCCAGTCGAGGATGTTCTCAAGTACTTTGAGGAGTTCTATGCTTTCCTCAAGGGGACTTGTCGCAGCGACCTAAGCTCAGTCCTGGCCCTAGGGGACTACCTTCGTTGTTTCCAGCTTTTGTTCTTGGCCTTGGTGAGTCAGAATGTCATGGAGTTGAGCCAGCAAGCCCAGCTGTTCCTTCGAGGGCTCCCACCACTGGTCGAGTCTGAGGTCTCAAGGAGGCTCACATCGAGGTACCCTCTGTTTAGGTTGGGCTACCTATGGCCCATTGAGGTCATTGTTTGTGTTACAAAGGAGGTTATCGAGGATGGGGTAGGCTGCTCTGCCCCTCATCTAGCTTTGAAGAAACCCTTGCCAGCCCTCGAGTCCTTCAAGGAACCCTCTCAGTACTTGCCCTCGCCCTCGATCAGTCACCACTCAGATGCCCCTGTGGAGTACTCTCAGTCTCGTTCTAGAAGATGCTCCCAGGGAGAGGTGCACTCAAGCATGAAGCTTCCCCCTCATTCCCCCTTTGAGGCATTCCCTCAAACTTCAAAGAACTCCCCTCCCTCCCCCGAGCTTGCTTTGAGCAGCTCGTCTCCTTGCCAAGTCACTTATGCAGGCTTGTGGTGCACTGTGGCTCAGCCACGGCAGTGTGTCCCAGATAAGCAAGCTGGTGACTTAGCCTCAAACTCACTTCATAGCTCAAGAGAGGATCAGTGGTTGTATGCACACTCAGTAGGTGGTTTAGAGCACTTGAAGGTTCATTGCCCTTGTCTTGAGTCTACTTCGAGCAAGCCTCGTGACCCTCGCCTCAAAACCTCTTCAAGGACTCCTTCAAAGCCACCCTCAGATCTCGAGCCACCCCACCAAGCCTCGTTCCTTTTTCGAGAGGCTGTGATTTCGACTGAGAGGCTTTCCCCTACCGCTTTTGAGTCACATCCGAGAGTGTCAAGTGGAGTTTCACCCCTTCAAGAGTGTGTGGGTTCGAGTGCACCCCCCCTGGCCCCTCAAGAGTGTAGTTTCTGTTTCTTCTGTGGTCGAGAAGGACATATTTGAGCTCAGTGCAAGGTCTGCGCTTCGTACTTAGCTGCAGGCCGGTGCCAGATACTTCGGGGTTGTGTTGTATTGCCTACAGGTGAGGAAATCCCTCGTGAGGTGCTTGGGCACACCCTCCAGGCTCATTTGGACTTCTGGGCCCTCACTCATGGCCCAGGAATTCTAGTTACTCAGTTACTGTCTCCCCCTTCGAGTTCCAAGTCAGCCCTGCCCCTCACCCACTCTCGATTTGATCCTGAGACTACCTCCAAGCACCCTTCAGGTTCGAGAGCCCCTGTGTCCCCCTCGAGGGCAACCCAGTCACCTTTGAGCACCTCCCAGGCTCTCGATAGGAAGCATTGAAGCTTCAAACCAGGCCTGAGTTGAATCCTGAGGCTCGTCATAGCCTCTCGAGGGCTCATTTCCCCCTCTCGAGCCCCTCCTGTCCCTTCGAGCCTGGTCCTACCCCCAAGTCGAATCCCAAGGCTCATCGGAGCCTCTTGAAGGTGTGTTTCCCTCTTGCACAGCTCTCTGTCCCCCTCAAGTTGCCTTTCGAGGCCAGTCTTGCCTTCGAAGCTACTCCCTCGAACCCCCTCATTTCTCCTCAATGCCACTCTGGCACCCTCTCCTGTGGGTGTTGGGACCTCTTTTCATTGGTATTTCATTTATTTTATGGTCTCTTTCATTGTTGAGTTCGCATTTTTTGAGTTTTGATTTAGAGTTTTTGTTTCAAGGAGGATAGCCCTCATCTTGCTATGTGATACAGCCTGGTATGTGATGACTGGGGACAGTCACTATTTAAAGCCACCCTCGGATGTAGGGAGGGAAGCCTCCCTACTAGGTATTTTATTTTATTTCACTGTTTTTACTTACAGATATATTCTGTTCTTATTTCCTTGTCTTTTTACTTAGTGTTTGGACGCATTGTTGGCTTATGTAAGCCAACAACTACTTACAGTACATTGTACTTACTTAAAATAATAACAGCTACACTACCAGAGACGAGAAGCTGGAAATAAAGACATAGAACCCTTGGGAGAATATTTCCCCACTATCAGACACTTGTTAGATGAATCTCAGCACTCTTTTGGACTTTTAGGGCGCATTTTCAGTCTTTTCACCACACTCTTTGACCTCTACCAGGCATCTCTAGCCTCCTGGGTCGAACTAGGACCCCCCATCCAACAGGAGCCTATTTTAGTCTCCTTCCACACTCCTTTCTAAACAATCTTTACAGCATCTGTGACAAGCACTGTATGGGCTGAAACAGGCTCATAAAGCCTGGTACAAATGACTCCGTTCTGTGTTTGAATCTCTTGGTTTCACTCGAAGCCATGCCGATCACTCTCTCTTCTATAAGGTCAAAGATGGCATAGTCATCATTGTTGTGGTCTACGTAGACAACAAACTAATCCTCTCAAAGTGCACCAAGGCAATCGAGAAGCTAAAGCATGCACTTGTAAAGGAGTATGACCTGTCAGACCTGGGAGAGGCAAGATGGATCCTTGGAATGGAGATCATATGAGATTGTGACAAGTGAATTATAGAGGTATTGCAGAGGCACTATGTTGAGGACATCCTTGAACATTTTGGGATGCATGAGGGTCATGCAGTGGCCACACCCATTGATCCTAACTCGAAACTGGCAAAATTAGAGGAGCCAGAGTTCAATAACAAGACTTATCAAAGTGCACTTGGTGCACTAATGTACGCTATGCTAGCGACCCAACTGGACCTGGCATTTTCAGTGGGTGCATTGAGCCAGCATGCTGCCACACCTGGAGAGGCTCACTGGGCAGCCCTCAAACGAGTCTATCAGTACCTACAGGGAACAACTGATGCATGCCTGACATACTCAGGTGAATCAGCAAAAAATGTCTTTGGCTATGTAGATGCAGACTGGGCCTCCAATATAAATGATCGACAGTCAATTACTGGCTATGTTTTCATTCTTGCCAATGGTGCAATCAGCTGGTCTTCAAGGAAACAGACTTCGGTTGCACTGTCTAGCACTGAAGCAGAGTATATGGCTGTGTCTGCAGCAACAAAGGAGGCAGTTTGGATTTGGATGCTAGTTCGTGAGCTTGACATGGCATCCTCACTTGAACCGACCCTTCTCCTACTTGACAACCAATCAGCTATGCTGTTAGCGAAAAATTCCATGTTTCATGATCGCACGAAACACATTTCAATCTGACACCACTTTATTCATGAACAGCTGGAGACAGGCAAGATTGCTGTGGACTACATTTTGACAAATACTCAAGTGGCCAATGTCCTTACCAAGGGGCTCACACAAGAGAAACATGTTCAGTTTACTAAGGGTATGGGTGTTGTTTATTAGAAACCATTTGTTTGCTGAGTGGGTGTGTTGGAGTTTTTTGTGGTGTTGTGTTATACTCTATCAGCAAGAACATTTTCCTACTTACATAATCACCCTTTAGTTTAGCCAGAATTTTTTCTCCTTGTACCTCAGTCTTCGTCCAACTTGAAGCCTGAGGTACAGTTTACATTCTTTACTTTAATCTGGAACACAGTACTAATGACTACTTAGATATATACATTCTTTTAGGTCATCCAAGTTTTCGTCCTTCTTAACTCACAAAATTTCCATCTTCAGGTTTTCTTTATTTGTCTGCCATTGTGGCTTTACAGTCTTCTCACAATTCAGTAGTTCTGACAGCTTTATGGCTTTGGAACCCAGCTTATTGTTAGTAGTAGGTTCTTCTTGTGTCTTGTTGAAGACATTAGTTTCAAGCATGCCTGAGTCAATGACTATTTCCCTCAAGCATTGTTTCTGCTTGGCTTTGAGTCCCAAGGGTTCTGGCTTTACAGACTCACACTTCCTCTGTTGCTTTAAGGACTCAATTATGGCCTGTTGCTGGCAGATCACCACTTCAGTGCTGTCGAGCTGCTCGACCAAGCCAGCCTCTTTCAGCTTTGTAATCATGTGTTCAGTAGGTTCAACTATCTCTGGACCATTTTCATTGATAGATAATTCTTTTGCAATTTCAACAGGAGTGGGGGCCCTCCACTTTTCCTTTAGGTCTTTAGTAAGTCTTGGCATGCTTCTTTCTGAAGCTGGTTTACTTAGTTTCTTATCTTTCTTGGGGATATTCGCACTAGGTATTCCATACCACTGCAGGACAGAGTTCCATAACTCTTCCTTGTTCTGTACAAGGTCTGACCATAACAGCTTAGGGCTAAATTTATTTCCATCCTCAGATTTTGGATCAGGTTCATCATGCATCCATGCAGGCCAGCAATTCTGGTCTAATAATACTGAGGTCCTTATTATCAATACAGTACTTTTCACAGGCGAGTGTGGCTTCTCAAAGCCCTTGCCTGTTCCTGCATGTGCATCAATGTCCTCTCCAGTCAATACTGGGGGGTCTGGGGCACAGCTGCATGGCATGCTCCTGAGCTCATGGACTGGCTGCTCGACAGCATCTCTCAGCATGTTGTTCACACTTTCCTCAGGGTTTCCAAGGTCAGCATGGCCTAATTGGACACTGTCCCTTGTCCTAACAAAACCTGAGGGTTCGTGAGCTGAGGGGTTAGTGGATTCAGTAGGTACTTCTATTTCATGGTCTATACCAGTAATCCCACTGAATTGGATAGGGCCACCTTGTTCTGGTTCGAAGGACCAGAACCAGTGCCATATTTCTTTGTTAATTGCTTTGGGGTTAAACAGAGAAGAAGACATCAGTAACAGGTTTGGCAAAGTGACTATGCACTGGGTGATCAAGCCAGTAACAAGTGGGCAACATCAACATCAGGTTCAGTTTTAAAGAGTAAGCAGAGAGTTTAAAGGCAGTTCAAAATATGTGAAGGAAAGGGTAGTTTTCGGCCACACAGTAGTTGATTCTCAGCAGAGTGAGGCTTAGAGGGCTTGCAATAGAACTGTCCAAGGTCTCTGTTTGAGAACAACTGAAGAGAATACATCAAGTACTAAGGGCTTATATACATTCAGAGTGCAGCAGGAGACAAGCAAGTATCTAAAAAGAGAGAATAAAGAGAAAGAAGGAAATAGTAACAGGAGTGTAAACTAAGTAAATTCCGAGGCAAAGTGAAGAGGTATATTCCGAGGCGTTACGAGCCGCGATTCGTTACATATATATCCGTCTTACTCATCAAATGGATTGTCCTTCAACCTCATGTCCGAGGAAAGGTCGTCGTATTTCTGGTCCCTAAGGTCGCCCTTGTCGAGCAACAAGCTGCATTTATTACTAGTCAGACCCCACTGAGGGTTCGCAAGTTCCACGGTAGACTTGACCTGGAGCTATCGGACAGGGCAAATTGGAAGGCTGCATTCGAGGGCGCAGACGTAGTAGTTATGACAGGTAAGTGCTGAGTTGCCGAAATCTGGCTCACCCTCGTCGCTTTCTACCTCTGTCATGGGCATGTGTTGATGCGACGATGCATGCAGCTCAGATATTTCTAAACGTGTTGACACATTCCCACTGGAGTATAGACAGGGTATGTCTTCGTCATATCGTCACGATGTTTCGTCGTTTCTCTTAGTCGCACGTGTTCAGGTTTCGCTTATAATATTCGACGAGCGCCACCACACGAGGGAGAATCGCGCGTATAATGGTATTATGCGCGAATACTTCCAGGTTGATCCTGCCGAGCGACCGAAGATATTTGGCATGACTGCATCACCGATACGGAACCCTAAAGATGCTGAAGGGTCACTTCAGACGCTAGAGAGAAACCTGGATGCCACGGTTATTGCCGTCAGAGAACACGTGTCCGAATTACTGGAAAACTCCCCGTGACCCGTCGAGGTGAGTGAGCTAGTGTGTGCGACCGTGGCACTAACAAAGCGACCCGGACCTGCAGCTCATTAAAGAGTACTACCCTCCCCCCGACCACTACTTGTACTTGAATCCCAACCTGTGGGATACCCTTAGCCATTTCCGCTCCGACGATGTCGACATCCCCTGGGACAAGCTTCTTATGAAGTACCATGTCACGCGCAACAGCTTGGGCCCCTACTGTGCCGACTTATTCATATATCACGACCTTCGCCCACGCATAAGCCAGATTTTGTATCAAATTGAGACGACCTGGAAAGAGCAGCTAGGCGATCCGCTGGCCTTGTATGATGAGGAAAATTATGGCATTGCACCGATGGACGTCGATGGTGCTGTAAACATGTCCAAGCCTCCAGTTCCTGTTGACCTTGAACAAATCGACGCCATTTTAACTGACTTCCAGCCTTGGTTCGATTCTTCCCCGCCCTCGCATTCATCCTCACTCTCGCTCTCGCGCTCATCATCATCCCCGCCCACCCCCACTTCCACTATTCTGTCGTCCACTTCCATGGTCCCCATGCCCCACCAATTACCAACACTTCAATGCACTGTACCAATAACAGTTCCCCTTGCTTGGTGCTCACCCAAGATGAAAGCCCTCACCGAGGTGCTCCTTGAGTACTATACATCCACGTTCCATGGTATTGTCTTTGTCGAGCAATGCCAAGTTGCGGCTTGCAATTCATTGGGAGTGAAGTCGTCAAGGAGCTCCTCGAGAGGCGGTGACGGGGGTGGTGAGGGCGTTTCGGGCTTGGTTTCTCTGGGCGGTATGACACCGAATTTGCGGAGAGCATCGTTACTGGCGACGGGTTTCCAGATGACTTGCGAGCGTACTACCAATTACTCACAATTCCGTGTCTTCGTTTGGGTTCACCGCCATGGTAGTTCGGGGTTGGTGATGTCGGCGCTTGAGTATGGTGCCGAGGGCTTGTGGCACTAACTCTCATCACGAGCATGTCACAGTCTCAGGTTTTCGTCCTGGCACCTCTCCTCGTACATACGAAATCCTGTAACCCTGTGTGGCGCGCCGGTACGACATGCATATTGACCTTAGCATGTTCTATCCAACGAATCGAAGGTCTTCAAGCGTAACTTATTCAGACGGTCGATGCATTAGTTTACTTAGTGCCGGAAATACTGCCTTAACAGCTAGGCACAACAAAGGCAGGGGGAGTGCTCCTGTAAAAGTCGAATGAATTATTTGCATTTAATTCTGACACTAGCAGCCCACTTTAGGCATCGTACATTCTATTCACCCGTTGCACGCTGTCTGGAAAGACTGGCAAAAAAATGAAAAGACTGGTGCTGTGTCGAAAAAAACAATAAACCCACCCTCACTTTGGCTGAGACCTTTTGTGGATCAGCATCTTCCAGACCTTTTTGCCCATGCGGGATCTGTCACTCGGGTCCACCGGGACAAGAAGAAGAGGCAGGGGGTAGGTTTTGTCGCCTTCGGTCGTTCTCCGAACTCTGGACACTCACCCCCTTATGTGTCCGAGGTGTACTTCACGAAAGTGACCACGGTGACCTGTGTTGCCGAGTGTCCTCACGGCGACGGAGGAAGTAAATGTAGAACGGTAATAAAGGAACTCTCAATTGCATGTCGGCTGCGAAATTTACTCACCTGACCTAGTAGGGAATCAGGTTTCTTTCCACCAGATAACAAGTGAATTATTGAAAGTGGAGGGCGGCTAGGTCCTACATAGCGGGGTGCCCAATGATGTCGGAAACTTCTAAACCTCCCTTGCAATCGTTCTGTCGTTGGAATCCACGCCACTTACATGCCGGCAGGCTCTTACCGTTGGCCCACCATCATACCTCGAGGAGCTGAAGATTTTCGACACCCACACCCTTCCCATGCTTGGAAGGCACTTACTAGTAGCCACCACTAACCCTGTGACCCGCAGTGATGCGGCAGCTTCGAATCAAACTTTGTAGGCATACCTCGCGTAGCACATAACTCCATCTGGTGTTTTGGCAGTTCTCTTTTGACTCGGGAAGTGCCGCTGGCGCCGGCGACAACCTTGCTTGAAGGAGGTAAGTGCAAAGGGCCCATTTCACGGCCCTCGTTTGTGTGTACCCAGGACATATGTGACGAAATACACTACAGTCCATATCACACATGAGTATACAGAAGTCCGAACACATGGGTACGTAAAATGCAGACAGGCACGGGCCGGAGAGGAGTACAGATAGTCCGAAATCCATGACGTCTATAAACATGATAATGAAAAGATAAGCGCCATAAACGAGAGGTAACGTGCACAGTGTAAATGGCAGCAATGCGCAGGAAACGCGGAAACGGAAACATGGTAACCACAGAAAAAGAACAGACAATATGAGTGAGGGGTGTTAAACCTTCATAATTTTAGTGGTGGGTGCATTGTCGTCATCAAGATGATGTTGGAGTTCCCTCTTGCGAGAGGCGGAATGGTGGTTTCGCCTGAGGCCTGCATGATTTCCTGGGGCTGTATGGTTGTTGTTTGGTACACTACATGCCCGCTACTTATCACCACATCCTCCCTCATAGATCTTGCCTGCCATCAATACGCATGTGTGACATAGATCTCCTTGCCCTACTTACATTGCTGCTGTTACCGCCGTCGAGTCATGAGTGGCATTACCAGATGTGTACAGCTGTGCATGCTCGAAAAGGAAGGACTTTTATGGTGCGACAGAAACCTTGCAAACAAGGTAGTTCCGATATGGGGTCGTGGTCGCACGAGTAGATCATTTCCAATAGCCAACCTGCATACCGGAGGAAACCGATCACTTCCGCCGACCGGATCTAGGCAAGTGACACAGGAATGTGGATATAATGGTTTAAATCTAGAAACCTCCAGGCCTCATACAACAGATAACCCCGCTGGGAGCGGTCGCGCAGAACACTCAAACACATTCTAGATTTGAACTGTTACATCCACATTCCTGTGTCGCTCGCTTAGATCCAGTCTGCGAGAGTGATCGGTTTCCTCCAGCATGCAGGTCGGCTAGCGATAGGAAATAATTCACCCGTACGACCACGACGTCATATCAGAATCGGAAGCAAACTGCCGAAATACCAGATGGAGTTATGTACTATGCGAGGCACGCCTACAAAGTTTGATGCGGAGTTGGTGGTGGTAGCTACTAGTAAGTGCCTTCTAAGCATGCGAAGGGTGTAGACGCCGAAGATCTTTCCTTGGGCACAGTGGTAAATAATAGTAACAGCCTGCCCAGCATGTAAAAGGTGTGGATGCCAAAGGTGGAGCGATGAGCACCCTGCCATTGGGACCTAGTCGCCCTCCACTTTCAATAATTCACTTGTTATCGGTGAAAAGAACCTGATTCCCTACTAGGTCGGCTGAGTAAATTTCGCAACTGACATGCAATGGAAGGTTCCTTTATTACCGTTCCACATTTACTTCCTCCTTTCAATCCGTCAAGTAACTACAGGGTGCCCTCCAAGGGCGCTTACACAATGGTTTTCCTTATAAACAGATGGGTGAGTTTCTTTCATGAAGCAAGGATGGATCCTGAACACTCCAGCCCGACTGTCCCCTGCTATGCGCTTGACGACGCCGAGGGGAACACTTACTCGTCACCCGCTCAACCCGTGCGTTATCCTTTCCATATCATCTCGTGGACGCTCAAGATAGGAATAGGAACTTATTTCCGACGTGGAGGATATTGTCTGTGAGGGCGAAAGAGTGTGTCGTACGTCACTACAAGGTCAGCCGTCGGCTTCGTTCCTTCTTTGGTCGCAGCCTGGCAAGGCGGAAGGACTTGTCGGCGAGTCGCATTCGTTCGGTGACTCTGTGCAATATATCTCGGAACCGAGTCAAGCGGTATATCCTGGCACACCTTATGCGCCAAACAATGCCACTTCGGAAATGGAGTTGGGATTAGCGCGAGCGGAAGACGCTTACACCGTCGTCCCTCACAATGAGATGCAGGTGGTAAACCGTGTATACGAATCGAGATATGGCGTAGGAGGCCCTGCAAATGTGGGTAATATTTCCTTGTTTCCTTGTGATGACGATTTCTCATGTCATGTTACTATTCAACATCGTATTTACAGGAAACTCAGTATACCAACTGCCCGCTGGCGAGATGCCTCTATACTGGTGTAGAGGGCACACCGTGTCTGCAAGAGATAAGCTGTGCCACGGTTCCGACCCACTTTGCTGGTCATAGCATAGAAAAAAAGTCTCGCAAGGAGGTGATACATTGCAAGTGGAAAGGATGTGTCAAAGCAATTTCTCGACATACGTTTGTACGCCACATCCGAGTACACCTAGGACACATAAGGTGGTGAGTGTCCACAGCTCGAAGAACGATCGAAGGCGACGAAACCTAAACCCTTATTTACCCGTTGAGCTCGAATAGCAGGCCCCACGCGGGCAAATGAGGTCCGGAAGATGTTGATCCACGAAGAGCTTCAGCGAAGGTGAGAGTTCCTGGATTTTTATGTTTTCGACAAACCGTCGCTCCCCCTTTTGTGTCTTTCCAGACATCGTGCAACGGGTGAATAGGATTGTACACATGTATTTAGAGCTGTGTCCGAATTATGGTATCCATGCAATGTTTTTTTTTAAAAAAAAATGCTCCGCTGTCTGTGACTGCAGCTTAATCTCTTTCAATATTGTTTTCTGCCCGTTGTCTAAGGCCATGATATGGTCACCGTCACTCCACCTTCGGTCACACGGGTGTGACAGAAAGTGGTCGACCCGCCGGGGTAGTGGATGTTATAAGCATGCTCGGTCCTCTCATCTGACCACCTCCCATAAATATTCAGGCTGGTTAACAAGTCGATCGTCCTCGTAATTATCATCCGTGTTGAACTTGTGCCCCCGACAGGTCTGTTCAAGCTCAGGACCGATGATCATCACGAAGACGATCAAGTCGTCAACCAACTTGGCCAAAGCTCATTCACTCCGTCATTCCCAAGTCTTATTATCGCAGTCCAAGCCCCAGAAATCCCAGAAACAACAACAACCTGCTACAGATGTCACGACAACGACGACGCCGACGACCCCCGTAGAGGCGTTTATGCCCCGAAAATATCAGGAAGAAATCTTCATCCGTGCTCAGTCTAGCAACATCATTGCTGCACTTGACACCGGGAGTGGCAAGACCTATATATCCGTCTTACTCATCAAATGGATTGTCCTTCAACCTCATGTCCGAGGAAAGGTCGTCGTATTTCTGGTCCCCAAGGTTGCCCTTGTCGAGCAACAAGCTGCATTTATTACTAGTCAAACCCCACTGAGGGTTCGCAAGTTCCACGGTAGACTCGACCTGGAGTTATCAGACAGGGCAAATTGGAAGGCTGCATTCGAGGGCGCAGACGTAGTAGTTATGACAGGTAAGTGCTGAGTTGCCGAAATCTGGCTCACCCTCGTCGCTTTCTACCTCTGTCATGGGCATGTGTTGATGCGACGATGCATGCAGCTCAGATATTTCTAAACGTATTGACACATTCCCACTGGAGTATAGACAGGGTATGTCTTCGTCATATTGTCACGATGTTTCGTCGTTTCTCTTAGTCGCACATGTTCAGGTTTCGCTTATAATATTCGACGAGTGCCACCACACAAGGAAGAATCACGCATATAATGGTATTATGCGCGAATACTTCCAGGTTGATCCTGCCGAGCGACCGAAGATATTTGGCATGACTGCATCACCGATATGGAATCCAAAAGATGCCGAAGGGTCACTTCAGACGCTAGAGAGAAACCTGGATGCCACGGTTATTGCCGTCAGAGAACACGTGTCCGAATTACTGGAAAACTCCCCGCGACCCGTCGAGGTGAGTGAGCTAGTGTGTGCGACCGTGGCACTAACAAAGCGACCCGGACCTGCAGCTCATTAAAGAGTACTACCCTCCCCCCGACCACTACTTGTACTTGAATCCCAACCTGTGGGATACCCTTAGCCATTTCCGCTCCGACGATGTCGACATCCCCTGGGACAAGCTTCTTATGAAGTACCATGTCACGCGCAACAGCTTGGGTCCCTACTGTGCCGACTTATTCATATATCACGACCTTCGCCCACGCATAAGCCAGATTTTGTATCAAATTGAGACGACCTGGAAAGAGCAGCTAGGCGATCCGCTGGCCTTGTATGATGAGGAAAATTATGGCATTGCACCGATGGACGTCGATGGTGCTGTAAACATGTCCAAGCCTCCAGTTCCTGTTGACCTTGAACAAATCGACGCTATTTTAACTGACTTCCAGCCTTGGTTCGATTCTTCCCCGCCCTCGCATTCATCCTCACTCTCGCTCTCGCGCTCATCATCATCCCCGCCCACCCCCACTTCCACTGTTCTGTCGTCCACTTCCATGGTCCCCACCTCTCACCAATTACCAACACTTCAATCCGCTGTACCAATAACAGTTCCCCTTGCTTGGTGCTCACCCAAGGTGAAAGCCCTCACCGAGGTGCTCCTTGAGTACTATACATCCACGTTCCATGGTATTGTCTTTGTCGAGCAACGCCAAGTTGCAGCTTGCCTTGCGAAGATCCTTGGAAATGTGCCGGAATTACGAGGGAAGATCAGGTGTGGGGAATTGGTGGGACACGGTGGTGGCCATGGCAGTGGACGACACAACGGTGGAAGTGGGAGTGTCAGGGGAAAGGCAGCGGTTTCTGTAAGAGCGGATGTTAAGGGTATGGGATTGGCGAGACAGCAAGATACAGTGAGAATGTTTAGAGAGGGAGAACTTAACCTCTGTGTGTTTTTCTCTGTGTGGTCATCAGCAGTTTGACTAACGTACCTCAGTAATCGCTACGTCGGTCGCAGAAGAGGGCCTTGATTTCCCGGTAGGTCTAGGCACAAGTTTGGTTGTGGGTTACTGAAATTTGGTCAGGCCTGTGATCTTGTGATTCGCTTCGACCCGCTACATCATATGGTTGGGTATGTCCAGTCGCGCGGACGTGCCCGTACCAAATCTTCCAGCTTTGTTATTATGGTTCAAGCCGGGCACACGGCACATCTGAGCCGTTACACTATGTTCCAGTCCTCGGAGCCGGAGCTTAAGCGTGTCTACCAGACGCGTGAGGGTCCCACACGGCCCACTTCCCCTGATATATCCTCTGATTCTGAAGAGGGAGAGCTGGAGGAAGACGATCCTGAAGACCTTGCGGTCCGCGAGCGTTATATCGTCCCGTCCACCGGAGCAGTACTTACGTACGGGAGTGCAATTGGCCTCATTAACTACCTCTGTTCGTTAATCCCACACGATGCCTACACTCCACCACCGATGCCCAAGTACTCGGGTGACTACGCGGCTGTGTTGGAACTTCCCGCGAGTCTTCCGTTACCTATCGACAAGTTGGTCTACCGCGGACCACCGAGAAACTCGAAGCGGGAAGCGAAGCGCGCTGTAGCCTTCTTGGCTGTCAAGACGTTGCATAAACTAGACGTTTTTGATGATTATTTGCTGCCGATCACGGGTTCGAAGGGGCGGAGTGAGTACGACGCGGACGGACGGAGGCTGATGGACGTGTCGAGTATTCCGGAGGCTTTGGATGTTCGAGTACGGGAGCCATGGACGCTAGGACCGCGTTTACGCATGCATGTCATCACGATTGACGACATCGACGCAGCAGGGCTGGTGACGGGCACGGAATTGCCAGCACTCGAACTGATGACTGAAGGCCATACAATCTCATTGCGCTGCACGGATGAGCTTGTGTTCGATGCGGACGAAGAGTTGGAGAAATTGCGTATGCTTGAAGAATATACCAAAGCCGGGATTTGGTTTTGTGTCACAGGACGTCCTATCATATTGCCCTTGACTTGCTTCGTTGTGCCGCTCACAGAACATAATTGTATTGACTTCGAAGCTATGCAGCGCGTCATCGATGAACCCCATGGTACCTATGACTGGACAGGTGTCACCGAGGCTGACTATGACCGTCTGATGGTGATGAACAGTAACCAGTACGGACGAGCTTTGATATTACACAATATCCGGAAAGATCTCACTGCACGTTCTGTACCTCCTCCTGGTTCGCGCGAGGCGACCCATGCAACCTATGAGGACTATTTTGTCGAGCGTTGGACGCGCAAGAACCGTGAGGCATTTGTCCCCACTGACTGCCCCTTGATCGAGGTCCACAGTCTCCCGCGACGTCCGTCGGGTTTATATCGTCCTATGCGTCGACAGCTGGATGTAGACGCTTTCAGAGCGCACACTGTGCCTATCGGCTCGATCGTCCCCCAAGGTGCCTGCAGACGGACGCATTTCTCGGAAAGCGTGTATCGGGCATTTTGCTTCCTTCCGCGCATATGCAGGCGTGCAACGGATCTCTACCGTGCCCGCGAGGCTCGCTTCCAACTTGGCCTGCCTCCTATCGCCGACGATCTCCTTATCGAAGGTTCCGCCTTGCCGACTACGAATGCGAAGTGGAACAACCAGCGCCTGGAAACGTTGGGGGATTCGGTGTTGAAGCTCATCACCACGGTGCATGTCATGAACAAGTATCCACACCGCCACGAAGGGCAGCTCTCGCAATTGCGACAGAGCAGCGTATCCAATCGGACCCTCCTTGCGCGCGCCAAGGAGATTGGGCTTGAGCGATTCCTGACGTCGGAGGGACATAACGTACATGTATGGCGATACACGATCCCCGAGGGAGAGGACATGTGGTCGCACATGCTAAACTCGTGTCATACTGTGCAGAGATCCTTCCCCCGACGTAGTCTACAGGACTGTATGGAGGCCACGCTCGGCGCTGCGTTTTTGACAGGTGGAATTGAGATGGCCTTGCATACGGGTGGTGCCCTCGGTGTATCTGTAGGCAGCACGATCCCATGGAGTGTGAGGTTTTCGCGCGAACCCGAATCGTCGCCTGTGCCACCTCTCTTCTTAGAACTGCAGGCTGTGATGGGATACGAATTCCACAGGGGCGAACTACTCGTTGAAGCCGTTACGCACCCATCGTTCGCTGCATCTTCCGGAGCTTCGTATCAGCGCATGGAATTCCTTGGTGATGGTGAGTTCAGAGCCATACCTTTCAAACCTAGTGCTCATGGCTCATCTGAAATGTAGCTGTGATTGATCTTGTGGTGATGCGCCAACTGTTCCAAAGGTTCCCGGACGCAACGTCCGGCCAATTATCTGCTGCAAGGTCTCGTGCTGTCTGTGGTCCCACGCTGGCCTCCATCGCAGTCAGGCGCCTCGGGCTGCACAAGCATTTGCTCATCAACAATGCTGAACTCAGCACAGCAATAAACCGGCATGTGCCGCTGCTCGAGATGCTTATGCCAGAAGACGTGATCGTGAAAGGATGGAAGTACGACCCGCCGAAGGCGCTAAGCGACGTGCTGGAAAGTTTGATCGGCGCGGTGCTGATTGACAGTGCCTACAACTTTGAGCGGACAGCTGCGGTTGTCGAGGTGGTAATGAGTGACATATTAGACGTGCTCACTACGAATCTCCCGCGTGACCCTGTGTCAGAGCTCATGGTGTGGGCTGCCACTGCAGGGTGTAAACGAATTGCCTTCCAGCAAGTGTCATGATTCTGATTTCTGACATCCTTATCTGACGTCGTACCCTTACATCACAGGAAAAGCCAAAGTAATGTGGAGTTGCGACGTAACGATAGTGTCTCTGTGATCGTGCATGATGTTGTGGTGGTCGGGCCTATTACAGCCACAAATCTTTCGCTCTCGAAAGGGCTCGCCGCAGAACGTGCACGTAACCTGCTGAGCGATCCCAGTTTCGAGATGAATCTTGCCCGTCTATGTAACTGCGGGAAGGCAATTCCGGATCGACCTAGTCAGTCTGAAGATTCTATGGAATCGGCCGACGAGGAAACGCCCAACCTCACGGACGAGACCGAAGAGGGTTTCGCGACTCTGGCTAAACAAAAGTTAGACGAGGATTATACTCCGGCTGAGAACGAGGAGGTTGACGCCGATGATACGGAAGACGTGGAAGAAGCAGGAACTGAAGTGAACGGGGATGCGATGGAGGAGTAACGAGTTGTTATGTGTTGAATGGACCTGCCTAGGGAATTGATTTCCTGGGGCTCGAAGATCTTTGGCGCAACTTTTGGAAGCCATTTGGATCGTTATGAAAGTTTGTCCAAGGCTGTTTCCTTACTTCTGTACACGATTTTGTTTTATTAGTAGATATCTTGCACTGCCCAGCACTAATGCCATCTTGTCAATAGGCCAGTTACACAAATAAGGCCAAACACAACTGTTTCGAATTGTTGCTCGTCGTCGCGTTTCAGTGGGATAGCCAAGCGCAGCACCACCGCGCCCTCCTTAACCTTTGATCTCCTCCTCAACCATTCCGAATCTCAACATGGGGGATGATTACCCCTCCACGTTCCGTGTGTATCCAGGTTATTGTTAGGCTGCTTGTTTCTGACTAGCTACGGTAGGCTCGGAACCCATGAGTTCGGTGGAGCTCTATATTCCAACGGAAGTAGCCCATGACACAGTCACAGAGTTGGGAGAACTCGGTAACGTGCAGTTTAAGGATGTTCGTGTAGCTGTTACTGTCTGGAGCTTTTCCTCACATCACTTTTCAGTTAAACCCCAACGTAAATCCTTTCCAACGCTCGTTCGTTGGTGAAATTCGGAGGTTCGAAGACATGGCACGGAAGATCCGTTTCTTCATCAACCAAATTGAGAGAGAGAAGGATCCAATTCTGATCCGTCCCCTGTCTGATTCGGCACCTCTCATCACTGTTGGACCTCGTGCTGCCTGCACCATTGACGAACTTGACGAAGTACTGGGAGAGCATGAAGCTCGATTGTTGCAAATGAATGAGAGTTACAAGACACTGAGTGAGCGCACGAAGGAGCTTATCGAGGCTCGGCATGTCCTACGGGAGACCGCGGTGTTCTTCGACAAGGTAGGTGACACTAGCGGTAGACATATGGGCTATACCCATACACTTAATAGGCAGAAACCCAGCAAAGCGAGGTTCGATCATCTTTCGATGATAGTTCCGCTCCATTGCTCCAATATGACGACCGCGAGACTCAACATTCATCTATATTACAGTTCGAGTTAGAGTGAGTCGCACCCGCCAAAAAATTATCCCCGTCTATACCAACTGGTTGCAGATTTGTTGCAGGAACGATAGAAAGATCCCATATCCCGACTTTGGAACGTGTTCTCTGGCGTCTTCTGAGAGGCAATCTCTACATGAACCATACGGACATCGCAGAGCCTTTTGTTGACCCCGTCACCGGTGTGGAAACGCGCAAGAATGTGTTCATTATTTTTGCGCACGGTGAAGCTATTCTTGCAAAAATTCGCAAAGTGGCAGAATCCATGGGTGCAACCTTATACCCCATAGATGCGAATGCAGACAAGCGTGCCGACTCACTTCGTGAAGTCACGGTTCGCTTGGAGGACCTCCAAACCGTTCTGTACCACACTGGCCTTACTAGACGAAGTGAGCTGGTGACAATCGGTGAGAACCTTTCTCGATGGCAGGACGTTGTCCGCAAGGAAAAGGCCATCTACGAAACGATGAACCTGTTCAACTACGATGTTAGAAGGAAGACGCTGGTTGCCGCAGGATGGTGCCCCACTCGGGATCTTATCATCATACAGACAGCCCTGAGGCGCGCGACGGTAAGCTATTATATACACTCGCTTTTGCGGCGAACTGAATCTCCAGATAGGAGGAGTCGGGAACGAACGTTGTGCCCATACTGCACGAGCTTCCTACCAACAAGACACCACCGACCTTCGTAAGGACGAACAAGTTCACAGAAGGCTTTCAGGCGATCATGGATAGTTACGGTATCGCAACCTATCAAGAGGTCAACCCCGGTTTATTTGCTATCATTACGTTCCCCTTTCTCTTTGCCGTCATGTTCGGTGACGTTGGTCATGGCCTTATTATCCTATTTGCCTCCATTTATATGATCGCCAACGAAAGGAAATGGGCAAGAAGCAACCTTGGAGAGGTGAGTACGCGGTTTTTGTATTTCAAGGTTCGCGCGTGGCTAATGCATGGCTAGATCACCGCAATGTTTTTCTCGTAAGCCGCACTGAATTCGTTGAAGCCTTCGCTCACACTGTTGCAGTGGCCGGTACATTATCCTCCTCATGGGCCTGTTTTCCGTCTATACTGGCCTTATGTACAATGACGTGTTCTCCCGGACTCTTTACATTTGGCGTTCTGGGTGGGACTTTGTGGATGTGAATGGGATCGAGACTGGAGTCCCCAATGGCCATGTCTACCCATTTGGCCTAGATCCCGCCTGGCGTACAGCGGACAACGGTCTGGTATTTGCAAACTCCTACAAAATGAAAATGTCCGTTGTCTTAGGGGTCATACACGTACGGCTCTCCTTACGGCTCTTCACACCAGTAAGCTAATCACATCACCCAGATGACGTTTGCCTTGTGTTTGCAGCTCCCCAATCATATCAAGTTCAAACGGCCGTTGGAAATCTACACTAACTTCATCCCGCAGATGATTTTTCTTCAATCGATCTTTGGTTATCTTGTCGTGTGTATTCTTTACAAGTGGTCGGTCGACTGGACAACTCGAACGACGGAACCTCCTTCGTTACTCAATATGTTGATCGCTATGCTTTTGTCGCCTGGGAAGATTGATCCCCTTACCCAGTTGTACCCTGGACAAGGTTTCGTGCAGGTGGTTTTGGTTCTACTTGCCGTTGTCTGCGTCCCATGGATGTTGTGTGCAAAGCCGTATTTCGAGTGGAAGGAAATGCAGAAGATCCAGAGTCAGGGGTATGTAGGGTTGGATCATCACGATGCGCTTCGCCATAGCACCGATGAGGTTCTGGAACACGAGGAAGAGGGCAATGGTCGGGCCGCGATTGAGCAAATGGAAGAAGAACATGTGAGTGATTGTATTTTTGATAGTGATAGTGAAGTGGATCGGTGATACTTTTTTTGACAGGAACAGCATAATTTTGGCGACGTCGTTGTTCACCAGGTCATTCACACAATCGAATATTGTCTGGGCTGCATATCGCACACGGCCTCATACCTTCGGTTATGGGCCCTGTCATTGGCTCACGCTCAGCTGTCTGAGGTACTGTGGTCGATGACATTAGAGAATTTCCTGGGCATGCCTGGCATCACGGGAATTATTGCGCTTGCAATCATAGGCTCGTTGTGGTTTGGCACCACGGTGTTCATACTGTGTATAATGGAGGTACGCATTTGATGGGAACGTGCGCGGGGAGCGGAGCTGACCGGGTCATGTTGCTGTGGCTTATTTGTCCAAATCAGGGTCTCTCGGCATTTTTGCATGCTCTCCGATTACACTGGGTCGAAGCGAACAGCAAGCATTACCAAGGGGAGGGTTATGTACGTATTCCGACAATGATTCTCAACGTGTGCAGCGCGTGCTGATCGGCGGCTCTCTCCTCTTTTACAGCCTTTCACACCATTGAGTTTTGCGAAACTGGAAGAAAAGGATTGAGATTTCGACTCATTATCACTAGCAGCGTGCGATTTGTTGTAGGTATGATACCAAACAATGAGGACCATTTCTTCGTAATACACGTTCGGAGAGGGTTACTAGCAAGGTAGCAATGTTTGCACCTCATATACGTAGCTGCTCCCAGGCCTGTGCTAGGTTTGTTGGGGTCCAATTGTTGTGTGACACAGGATGGCACCGGATCTGATCGCCATATCTGGGTTATGTTTCGGACTCCGCCCATTCTACACCTTATTTACGAGTCTCCGTCCTCCTTTTTTTTTTCTTCAGACCCCCTCTCAGTTCCTTTTTTTTTTTTTTGCTCCTTCTCTAGAGGTCAGCCCTTTCCTCCTCCCTGTTGCCTCCCACTGAGCTCCCTTGCAGGCATTTCGGCCATTCCATAGACTTAGAGCGTTCTTTGAACCTTTTGCCAGGCCTTTGTTTGCTTAGTCGCACCTAGAAGAAAATCCAAGACTCGCCCTTCATACTTTCAACTGTTAGCTCCATTCCCCCCTCCTCCTTTGTGGATCGCCGTCTGACCGTTTCTCTCATATTCAGAAAAAATGCCGGCTGTCACTGCTACTCTTGCCGTCCCTGTAACCCCTGCTGCTCTCAAGGGCTCCATCGAGGGTGTCGACGTCGCATCCCTCTTCGTCGCTGACAAGGCTAGCCGCCTTGCAGCCTCCAAGACTTTGGCTTCCGCCATCCAAAATTATGGACCAGGTGGTCTTACCGCGGTTGGATTCACTGATGCCGCCGTCAAGGCGCTTGGCGACAAAAAATCCCCTGCTGCTCGCGAAGGCGCTGCTACCGCCGTAATTGCTCTTGCAGAAGCCGGGTCAACCAAGGCGCTTGAGCCTATTTTCATAGATTCTGGTCTTTACGATGCTCTTATTGAAGCGTTTGCTGATAAAATCCCTGCCGCTCGCAATGCAGCTGTTGAGGCTGTCCGTCAGTTTGCCGCTACTATGAATCCCTGGGCAACTGCTCTTCTTCTCCCCGCCCTCCTTCACCAGATTAAGACAGCTGGAAAGTGGCAAATCAAAACTGGTGCACTTGTCGTACTCAACCAGCTTGTCGCCAGTGCCCCTTCCCAGACTGCTCGGCTTATGCCAGACATTATTCCCGTCCTCTCGGAGGCTATTTGGGATACCAAGGCCGATGTGAAGAAGGCTGCCCGCGATTCGCTTACGAAGGCCTGTGCATTGATTTCTAACAAGGATATCGAACGATTTATTCCGGCACTTATCAACTCCCTAATTAACCCAGTCGAAGAGGTTCCTAATACCATTCAGCTCCTTTCGGCTACTACGTTCGTTTCTGAAGTAGATTCTGCTACGCTGTCCTTGATGGTTCCGCTTTTGTCACGTGGTATCAACGAGAAGCTTACTGCTACGAAACGCAAGGTTGCTGTGTAAGTGCATTTGTCGTCATCTATCAAGATGCGTCATTGATGTATGTATTTTTAGTATTGTTGACAACATGTCTAAGTTGGTCGACTCTCACATCACGGTCCGACCTTTCTTGCCTAAACTGCTACCCGGTCTCATCAAGATCGAGTCGTCCATTGGTGACCCTGAGGCTCGTGGAGTCGTCGGAAAAGCCATTGCAACTCTCCGTCAAGTTGGGCAGGTCCCTGAGGGCAGCGACGGCACCGATCTACCACCCTTGAAGTCCGCCGAGTCATCTCAGATGACTTCGGGCCTTACCTCCGTCTATAAGAAGGCAGGCGCCACACCCCCTTCGTCCACTGATGCCACCGTCGTGTATGTTTCGCGTCTGGCAGCCAACCTTGCCAATGCCAAGAACTTTGACGTTGCTGAATGGGAGAGCCTTGCACCGTACCTTGGTTTCGTTGCTGCTACCCCTGATCCTGTTACTATCACCCGGGACTGGGTTGTTCGCTCGGCCACTGAAGGTGATGACGACGACGACGTACCCGAGGATGAAGAAGAGGGCGAAGATTTGTGCAATTGCCAGTTCTCCCTCGCTTACGGTGCCAAGATCCTCTTGAACACAGCCACCCTTCGTCTGAAGCGTGGTCACCGATATGGTCTTTGCGGTAAGAATGGTACCGGGAAGTCCACCCTCATGCGCGCCATCCAGAATGGCCAGGTTGAGGGCTTCCCATCCCCAGATGAGGTTCGCACCTTTTACGTTGAGCACGATATCGATGGTAGCGAGGCGGATACTTCCGTTCTGCAATTTATCATCGCCGACAAGCGCATCCAAGCTACTGAAGTCGAGGTCGTCGAGACTCTTGCTTCTGTCGGTTTTAGTGACGAGCGCCAGAAACAATCCATTGGTAGTTTGTCGGGCGGTTGGAAGATGAAGCTCGCACTTGCCCGCGCCATGCTCTTCAAGGCTGATATCCTTCTCCTTGATGAGCCAACTAACCACTTGGATGTTATCAACGTTGCTTGGCTTGAGAACTACCTCGTCTCGCTCAAGAGCTGTACATCTAGTATGTTTCTGTTCTACTTGGCAATTCTTCTTTCTCATTTCCTTTAGTCATCGTGTCTCACGATTCTGGTTTCCTCAATAACACGATCACCGATGTCCTCCACCTTAACCGGTTCAAGATTAAGAGGTACCGCGGTAATTTGGAGAATTTCGTTAAGCAGGTCCCAGAGGCCAAGTCTTATTACACTCTCGAGGCTGCCGAAGATTACAAGTTCAAGCTTCCCGACCCACCCCTTCTCGAAGGTGTCAAGACTAAGGAGAAATCGCTGTTGAAGATGCGCAAAGTTGGATTCCAATACCCTACGTCTGCTGTTCAGCAGTTGCACGACATCACTCTACAAGTCTCCCTTTCTTCTCGTGTCGCCGTCCTGGGACCCAACGGTTCCGGAAAGTCGACACTTGTCAAATTGCTCATTGGTGACACTGAGCCGAACAGAGGCGGTGAGATTTGGAAGCATCCAAACTTGGTTATCGGTTACGTTGCCCAGCACGCATTCCACCACATCGATAACCACCTTGACAAGACCGCACTAGAGTACATGCTCTGGCGTTACCAGACGGGTGAAGACTTGGAGGAGATGAGCAAGGCTAGTCGTCAGATTACCGACGCCGAGGTACAGAAGATGAAAGATGGTTCGCTCTACATACACGAGGGCCAGAAGAGGATTATCGACGAGATTATTTCTCGCAAAAAGCTGAAGCAGTCCTACGAATATGAGGTATCTTTCAAAGGGCTTTCGTCGTCAGAGAACGTTTGGATCCCCCGTGACGAACTCGTCAAGCGCGGTTTCGAAAAGGCGAGTCAGCTCCGTTCCTTCATTCCTTAGCCAAGGCTGACCAGTATTTACTGCTATCCAGAAAGTACTCGAGGTGGACACCCGTGAGGCTCAGCGCCTTGGTCTGTTGCGACCTCTCGTCCGTAGGGAGATCGAGAAGCACTTTGCTGACTTTGGTCTCGAGCCTGAATTCGTTTCACACAACACTATGCGAGGTCTGTCAGGTGGTCAAAAAGTTAAGATCGTCCTTGGCGCTGCTACATGGCGTCGCCCTCACATCATTTGCTTGGATGAACCTACCAGTAAGTCCGACATTCGGGTGTTTGCCATGATATGAAATAACATGTGTTTCTCTAGACTACCTTGACCGTGAATCACTTGCTGCCCTTATTGCAGCCTTGAAGGTCTTTGAGGGAGGTGTGCTTATTATCACGCACAACAAGGATTTCTCCGAATCCATCTGTACCGAGTATGTGTTTCCATTGTGGAATGGAAACATCCGTCTCATGTGTCTTCGTCAGGGTCTGGGCCATGCGTGACGGCCACCTCGAGGCGTCTGGCCACAACTGGGTTGAGGGACAGGGCTCAGGTCCCCGTATTGACAAGAAAGATGGAGAAGAGGAAGTTCAATACGACGCTATGGGCAACAAGATCGATGTCAAGAAGAACAAGAAGCTGACGTCTTCGGAACTGCGCAAGAAGAAGAAGGATCGTATGGCTCGCAGGAAGCGGGGTGAGGAAGTGTTCAGCGACGAGGATGAATGAGCGCTTGAGCCTCGCTGCTACTCCCTCACTTTTTTGTTGTATTTTTTCATGTTTCCCTAGCGGCGTGCAGTGTAATCGGTCGACCTGTTGTTGTTTTCACATACCTTCTGTTGCTTAATCTCTACATAATCGGAATTTCACGATTTCTCATGGCTGCACTATCTTAGCTGGTGGAATGGATTTCAGCAATCTCCGGTAACTCGGCAGTACGGAAATGAAATTTGCCGCGCATTCATTTCGAACCAGTTGCCAAGTTGGGCCGACATAGTAGGGATCCTTGCCGTACTTCGTTGGCAGTGCTGTGAGTTTTGCCCGTCGACGCAGCGACTGCGCACCCTTGAACGCCTCTTCCTTTACGACCATATACGAAATGCCCTTCCATGATGACCAGCACTATTTGTATTCCAGAGATGCCGCCTCCGACCTCACTCCAAACGCAACTCAAAGAGTCACATTGATCGTAGCAGGATGTTATGTTATTGCAATCGCCATTCTTTGGTAGGTGTCTTCGTATTTCTTATTCCTTTGAGTCTGATTGGTCCCGGTTGTCAGGCATGTGCCATTTCTCAGTTGGATAAGTACGTATGAGGTCTGCGGTGTTGGAGCAGTAACTGATGCCGCCCGCCACCCCTCGCAGTCTATCCTTTCAAGTACGTTGATGTGAGACTTACACTATTGGTACTGGCGAGATGACGAGTTTTCAGACTACTTACTGTCGGGTTTCACGAAGTAAGCAACCCTTTGCGTTACGTCTCGAAGGTGGCTAGTTTGACGGACGGACACTCGTTAGATGAGCCACGCGATCGCAGGAATGTTAACGTGTGCCACTATCCATTCTATAGAATTAGACCGTCAGTGGTCTTGTTAGTGCCGCAATTTATGGCTAATATGGCATTTACAGCTGACGAAGGAGGCGAGACCCGGATGTCTGGCGGTATACCCTGGATCAGTCTTCCCGCGGGATACCTTGGCTCCTCGCTAATAGGCGCGTGCCTCATCGCGTGCGGATTCGATACCAACGCCAGCAAAGTCGCCAGTCTCGCACTCGCAGTCTTTTTCCTGTTCACACTCTGGTGGGCGAGGAGAAATTGGCTGTAAGTGACTACCTTATCGTGGAATGGTGCACGCATTGAAAATTCTGTCTCCAGATCATGGGTCTTGATTCTTGGCATGTCAGGCTTGATCGTCTTGTTTTGGTTTGTTAGCGGTGGTGAAGCTCTACGGTATTTTGTGAGGATTACCGCTTTTTCGGCTCTGAGCAACACTCGTAACCTACTTCCCAGATCTTGTTCATTGGCGTGATGTCAGATCTATATGTGATTTGGGATGTAATTGGTATGTTTTCCCTTCATGCTATTATTGATATCAAGCAATAAGTGGTGGATTGTAGACGATACCATCGAACGCAAGGTGAACAGCTCTGATGCATCCGCCTTTGCACGAATTTGTGGATGCTTCCCCTCCCAAGGTATGTACTTCCACATTTTTTCGGGCCACCGCTCCCGTCTTGACTGTCATACCAAAGTTTGGGGAGTTATCTGGCTCATCATAGCAATCACCTTCTTCGGTGCTGGCGTGCTAGTTGGCATCGTCGCATTCAAGGTCGTTAATTTACTTTTGCGGCTAACACAACTGCTCACTATTGCATAGGAGTCAGCTGCTCAACAAAAAATAGACGCATCCCATTTCCTTCCCGTCCCGGGTTCCAGCGGCGCCATTCCCGGTGCTTCGGTTCCGACATTCCTTCTCGTATGCGTCACAACACTCGTTTGGAGTCTTCTTGTGTGACACTACCCAGCAATGTTTGTATACCCAGAGTGCAGGTGGCTTTTGAGAATGGCTGAATTGTTATCCATGATCGTGATTTGCGGTGATTCCTGTTAGAGCAGCCAGATAAAATATATCACTGTCGTATGTAGCACTCGCCCTCTTGTCCAGCAGCGATTTGTTGTAATTCACTAGTCTTCGGCTTGGACTTGGTTGACTACCTCTCCAACTTGGTTTTCATGAGATGCTCTCATTTGCAAAAACTTTGCAAGAAGCTAGCATTACATACGTAACACCCTTAATCATTCCATTTTCCAAGTCCCAGCATGGACTTCGCGTTGCTGGACTCACAACTACGCATTGATGAAGCCGTAGTGTCTGGCACATTTAGGAATAAGACATTAACGGGTTCATAGCTTTTCGGAGTCGCCAAGGCGATACAGAATGGTTATCAATACATCACACTACCTTCTCCGGTCATCGTAGTCTCTCTCATGTGACCTTCGCCGCCTTGGGCTTGGAGAGCCTCGTCTTACACTTGGAGAACGATACCTGTTACTGCCGCGACGCCTGTCACCGTCCCTCGAATAGTACCCTCCATCCCGCTCCTTTTCGTAGAGGCGGTCCCGCGAATCATCCCTCCTGCGCCGATCATAGCCATCGACACGAGGTCTGTCACGTTCCCGTTCTCTGTCTCGTTCACGACTATCTTCCCGGGGTCGACGCGGAGGTGGGTCATAACGGCGATGGGGTGGGGAGTCTCGTCTTCCTGGGTAGTTGCGCGAGCTGGCAGGGCTCCGAGCGGGACCCCCACTATAGTTCTTGCTATAGTCCTTCCGTGGAGTAGGTGAGCGTCGTGCACGCCGTTGGGAATTGAATGATGAATTGGTGGCAATGGACGCTGTGTCCGACTCCGAGCTCGAATCATCTGAGTCCGAGGATGAATCCGAGTCGGAGTCGTCCGACGAATCTGAAGATGAAGACGAGGATTCTTGCTCGAGCAGCGCGCGGCGTTGTTCCATAATGAGGCGCGGAGCATTCTGAGATACCTCAGCCCTCACGACAATAAGGACGTAGAAGTGAAACGTACCGCGAGGTACTCTCTCATCTCCTCCGTCACTACACCGAGACCGATACTTGTGAAGTAGTTGATAGAGAAACGGGTGTTTTTTGGGTTGTCCATAGGGAACATATCCTTACATGCCGCCTTTATTTCCTCATCCTTGAACCGCTCCGCAACAGCCTTCAAGCCCATACTCTCCGTCACTTCCTGCATCATGATCTTGACGAAAATACGGGAACTCGATGTCGTATCGTCCTCGTTCATTTTGATGCAGCCAAGGTTGACCCAGGAGATCGCATCACTGGCGAACATGTGTCCGAAGAACCGCGCGATGTTGCGGAGTCGGTTTGTCTCGTATCGATGAATAGTATGGTAGTAGTTGTCGAATGCTTGTTCGATACACTCCATCCAAACACGATTGAGACGACTAAATCGTTCCCCAACGAGGCCATAAAAGGTAGAGTAAGAACGCTCTTGTGAACAACACTCGATAATCATATTGATGAGCTCGATCTAATGGACAGTCATGAGAGTGATTTTGGGGCCATTAAGACTATGACACTTGCCTCTTCTCCTTCCTTAAGCTGAATTTTCAGGAGTTTGTGGACCGCTTCTTCGTAGTTGAGAGCATTCATGATCGTAAGGTAAATCGTTCGTCGCAGATTGACCAAGTTCGTCCCTGTCTGATCCAAGATACCCTCCTGTTCGTCGACTGCTCAAGGGTTAAAATCGAGAGATTGCAAGGAAAGGAATGACATACCTTCGTCCTTTTCTTCTTCCTCGCTCGACTCCTCTGAACCAGATTCATCCTCAGAGCCCTCACCAAGAATCTCGGCTTTTATTGCTTTGTACTTCTCCTCATTCTCCACGTAGTTGGCGTCATACTTGAAAATATCTACACAGACATTCAGAACACTAACCCTGGTAACAGACCGGTAAAACTTACTGAGCCCTTCCTGCACCTGCAACTCCTCTTCAAGACGTATGTGGTGGGTGATTTGTTCCTCTTCCTCCACGAGGTCCAAGCCTTCTGGTATGATTGGATTGTCTTTGTACTTGTCTTTCCGGACTTGCATAAGCACCTCTATCATATACTGTACGCGGTGACTGATAGTTCCCTCATTGAGGACGTCGCGGAAACGGTCGAAGACGAGAGCATTGGCCTTTGGTGAATTTTCTACCAGAAACGCGCCCACTTCGCGCATGAATCCAACTGCAATCTCGATAGAGTCGTCCGTTGGGCGCTCGAGAAGGAAAATGAGCGTTTCGAGCGCAATGATTTCATGTGCGACAGCTTGATTGACGAGGTGAGCGATGAAGGTTGTCGAAGAATGGCACACGGTCTGTCCGACATGACTTCAACGATGCGAATCAGACAAGAAGGAGGGTTGTGACTTACCTTGTCGTTACGCTTAAATGCGCGTCGAAACTGGCTGATGAGCCGGGCCAACACGAGTTCACCGACTTGAGGAAGTTTCGTGTTGATGATAGCCACCAGAGCTGCGAATACAGGTGTGAAGGGCAAGCTGGCTGCTTGGGCCTTCATGACGCTGCGTGCAAACAGTCCGCGTCCACGTATGAGGTTTTCCGAAAACAGTTCAGGGACGACTTGCTTGATATTAGCTACGTTGACTCGGTTAACAATACCAGTGATTGACTTCCGCAGTGCGTCCCAGGACAGTCGCTGGTACTCCTGGCTGGATTTGTCCGTTGCGGCGGCGGCCTGCATGGCACGAAGTCGAGCAGGGGGGATATAAACACCACCGGATCGAGAGTTGCTGGTCAGCTTTTGGAACTCGGCTTGCTTGTCAGCTTGCTCTTGTGCAGAATCCTGTTCGTTTGGTTTGGTGGTCTTCTCGAGCTCAACTGCTGCCATGCGGGCGGCTAACTCCCTCTCTCTCTGTGCACGCCGCACTGGATCTACATCTTGAACCCTGGGTAAGTCCAGTTTCACCCGCGGAGGGGGCGGTGAGCGTGACCTCCTTCTGGTTGGTGGAGGACCAGCAGAAACATCAGAAGACCGTGAACGCGACCTGGGCAAATGTCAGCTATGAATATTACATCTATTAACACCAAAAGTACCTTTTTCTTCGTACAACTCTGTCAGAATCCACCGGGGTCAATGTCACTGCCGTGGCCATCGTCGTGGGTCACCAACAACCAGCAACTCGAGACTTATTTGCATTTGTTGATTCGACAGGACACAGCCACACACTCGCTTGCTTATTTAGCAACATTATGTAATGCTGTGAGGGACACCAAAATCAGAGCCACCAGAGGTGACATCAAGGCTAACGCGGAATGAAGACGTACAGCATTTGAAAAGTAACATCGAATCGCGTTTTGGACGGTGTGTTGGGGTGCGTCGCTAAGTACATACATACATAATTGCTTCCAGTCCGAACCGCCAGTATACTCAGTACTTCAATTTTTCCCACGAGGAGCACTATGATAAACCATCAAAGAAGAACGTTAGTGCTTGCTGTGTCTACGCCGTGGTGATCTATAATCATGGCTGCGACACTTGGTGAGGGCCTGCCCTGCAAACCCACCGCAGTCTCGGATGTCTATGGGCGATCGCTGTTCTGTAGCATCACTGCCATGCACTCTTATATCTGTTCCTCATTCGAGGTATGCTCATCTTTCAACTTCATTGTCTGGGACTTCTCGTCGATAACCAACATACATAGGAATTACAATTCACTGACTACCAGCGGGGGGCTCGTCCGTCATGGCAAGAGACGGATGTCACCTTCTTTGGGATGGGTCTTACTCCAGAGCAGCGCGGTATACTCGGTATTACTGCAGTTCTGAGGGAGCAATTCCTTCTCAAAACACTACGTGCCTCCCTCACGTCTGGTGATTTCAGAGACACCGTCTTTTATCTGTACTCCCACAAGTCATCTCGATTTGTCCAGTCTCCTCTTCTAGTCTTCGCAATCAGTAGTATGTTGGTGACCGCAGCTCTCTACTTCGAGACGTGTAGGTCCGTCATCTTTAGAAGTTGACTTGATGTTAGAAAGTCACAGTATTAAATGGGGATTTCGCTGAGGCGAACATCAGTCTCCGTGACAATTCAGGCTCTGATCATTCATTGGATGAAAAGCTGCCCTTAGAAGAGTACGGGTACGAATGTGACAGTGACCTGGATGACACCGAAGAGGACCGAGTCGGTGATAGTGACCAGTACGGTCAAGGCTATGAAGATACTGGTGAAGTCGGATCGGAAAGTATTGGACCAAGTCCCGAAGCTTCGGTGGGTCATAGCTAGCTCGCTGCATGCGTGCTAACGCTAGACATATAGATGGATGATTTCGGAGGACCTATGTCAACAACACCTAGTAAACCCTGTAGCTGTCTTCGGAAAATTTATGTCAAAGATATTGCATTCAAGACGTGAGCTCTACCACACCGAAGGTTATTCTCAGATCTGAGTGGAATAAGGTGGAAAGCATTCGTTTTCTACACTTACACTGGACGGATATCATTTGCCCCTCTTCGATCACAGCCCCCGCCGAATGCATTTTTCCATCGTGGCTCAGCTGATCACGCGCCAACGTGCTCTCCAAAGTCCATGTATCGACTTGCCGACAAGGTGTGTGTGAATCTCCTGACAAGTTACTTTTTTTTTATAATGCCATCTTCAGTGTGACTTGAAATACCTTAAGGCACTGTCCCAAGGTGACATACGATCCAAAATAACTACACGGAACGTTGTCCCAGAATTATTCTCAACCTTTGCTTCCAGGTAGTCATTCTCAACAGTCGGAAGTCTATCTATAAATTCAAACTTTCCCTACAGGTATCCAGACATACGAAACAACCTGGTTGGATTCTACGCGGCACACCGCGATCATCCAGATGTTACAACTGCAATGCCTTTGTGGATCGGGAAAGTCGTGCGAGGGGAATTGCTGCACGCTGGGGATGCTTTGAATGCTATAATTCGAGCACTGACAAGTCAAGCACAAGTACGACCTTCCAATTAAGTAAAAGATGATGTACAGTTGTTCTCCATGTAAAGCGGCTATGGACCGCAGAAAAACACAGGATTGGAGCCACTTTCACAAAGAGTATGTTCTTTTTCTGTGATTTGGAAACCTTTCCTTTGGATTTCTTAGTTGTGTCCATTTGACATCGCAACACGACCTCGTTCTAACTAGGAGAAAACGCACCATGATAGAAACCGAACCATTGTAACCAACGAAGCGTCCTACAAACGTTCACTGTGATGCAACGAATACTGCAGATGGGCCCCAACCCCTTTGAGCGCATTGTTGCAATACAATGGAATACAATGCTCGATACAATGATCCGCGGGATTAATTACAATCAGAGCTCCGTCATTACCCTCTCCACCATCCACTCTTGCGCCTTTGGGTCGGAGAGCACAGTGGGAAGCTTGATTTGGCCAACGCCAATATTCATAATTTCCCCTCGCCACCGCCGATAATCTGCAAATGTTCCGGGCTTTACGATGCGGATCGTGGGAAAATCAATTTCATTGGCGTCGAACGCAATTTGATGCTCTTCGCTTGTCGCAGCAAGGGCTGTGAAGGCCTTCTGTCTCGCCAATTTCGCATTTGGACCTAGGTTGCATGAGTTTGGTGAGGTGAACCGGCGAGACATGATAGTGTGCACCTATATCGCCAGTGATTGAGACGAGAAATCCCAGTGTCAGGGGGAACGTGCGGTCGTCAACAACCGTTGTGAACTCCTCTACTTTGACGGTGTCCTCTCCACTAAATCCATAAACCACACTGAGGAGGTCGGCGTCTGTGACCAGGGCATGTGGAAGCCTGATTTCCAAACTTCACAGTTCCATGCGAAGGTATTATAGTAAGGGAGGGAAAACAAGCGACCAAAGAAATTCTGCTTACTTCTTCCGTCTGGAGTACCTAAACACTGGCAACCCGTTACGAGGGTCGAACCCGACGACTTGGATGATGTCGTCTATAAGGTATCTCCACAGACCATCTTGGGTCGTTGACACAGGCTGATAGAGATTCCCCGGCCGAAGGTCCCACTAGTAGGCATGGATCAGGATATGACCAAAATGAAGACGAGATGCATACCGCTTGAAGGACACCTCTATGTGTTGGGTCGCCTGTCATATCAAGAAACTCGATGAGGTCGTTGGTTGAAACAACGAAAGTCTCGGTATCGTCAGAGTTAAGGTTTCTGCCTATAAGGCATTCTGTGCATATATACCAAGGGTTGTGGATGGCTACGTTGGGTCCAAGGACCGATCTTATCTAACTGAGGTGAATCCACCGTTTTGTTATGAAGGATAGACACCCTTACCTGAGGCAGTTGCGCAGCGAATGCACCGCTACATATGCCAGTGAGGAGCTTCAGACTCGGCCAAACACGCTGTGCCCACCCAGGAAAAGAAAGTGGAGGTCCTATTTGCTGGAGTTCGTCTGCTCGCTGTGGGTCTGCATGCATGTTAAGCTGGTGTAGTCAGATTTCGTCACAGCGCAGCACTATTCTCATTGCTCACCTGTAGGTAAGTCCGGACGTGGTCTATTTGCTCAAAATCTGGAATAGTCCCATTTCGAATACTCGAAATAAGTGTGGACCACTCTTCTCGGATGCGGTGCACCATGTCCATGAAGGTTACTACGAATGTCATAGTAATCCCTTCCACAGATGGATTCGCCAAAGTGAACAGTGCATGGATCAACAGGAAAGACCGATGGTGGATGATAAATCCTGTTGCCCATGGAGTTACCTGGCCCGGAACTACGCAAGAAATATCAGGCGCAAATCATCAGAACCAGAAAGATGTTTTGACCACTCACGTATGGACGCCATGCGAGTATCATCTGTTTCGATGGACCAGTCGTTTAGTGCGCGCAATATCCCAGTCGACTCGTTGTATAACGGAATTCTCCTCACGACTTCCCCTGAATCCGTCACGACGTCAACCGGGTCTCTGTATGCAAAGGTATAAATGAGTGAAGTAACCGCTACGCGCAACGGCGAGGGGCCACCAGTGTAGGGTTGAGATCGAAAGTACTTCGCGAACTGCTTGCATTTCTTGCCAGAGGTGGAACTTGAGAGAGGAATGTGAACGGGAAGACCTGGTGCAAGCATATCCTCGACTTCGGACAATCTGCAAGGGCCGGAATGGAACTTTTCATAAAACGGGCGGTAAGAATCGTAGTCTGCAGGAAGGACAAGACGACGAAAGTCGGAGAGCACAGATTCGTCGTTCTGTACGTCCTTATCTTCGATAGCCAGACGGAAATCAGAGAGTTGGGAAGAACTGCGAGCATAACGGGTATTGATGTTGGTCGCTACCAGATTCACCAAACGGCGGTCCGTGTCCTCCTTCAGGACCACTTCAAGCTCGGGAGTCAACGCAGTAATCGGGTGAACCATACTGGTGGGCATTGGCGGTCAGACTGCCCACGATCAGTTTAATGATTTTGAAGAGACGTCCCATATCAACTTGAAGGTGATTATATAGATGATACTTATCCCCGCAGGTCGAAAAAATGACTGGTCACGCGTAGGATGATTCACGTTAACGATCTTGTTCGGGTTAAGGTGGGTAGATCGAGGGTAGACCCTGGTAATGGACCTACGTACGTGAACCAATAACCGCCTCGGCTGTCAGAAATCAGGATTGGTGGCCGGTTGATACTGTAAGAACCATACCTTCTCTTCAATAAAGTCTTGCTGGAGCGAATGAATTCCTTCGTCATGTGGTCGTATTGGCACGCAGTTGTACAGATCAACTGGGCCGTATCAGTTCACACTGATTCTCTCTGCTAGTCCCCATGCATCATCTTACATGATGCCATAGCATATTTCAGGCACAACCTTATCAGTGACCTGATGCCAATCAGCAAAAGTGGCTAAACCTAGCTAGATCTAGTAAGCCTTGGAGGAACCTGGTGGTTCTAGCAACACCTAGCTAGTCATTGCAAGGTCATGCTAGATCTAGCAGAATTGAATGAGAGTTGAATACACACCATGCCAGACCTTACAAGGCCTAACAAGAAAGTGGTGGGTCTAGCAAGACCTAGCAAGACCTAGTTCATCTACTGCACAATACAGAATCTATTGGTACAAGAGTACAAGCTTCTAGTGTGAAGTGACTTAGAAAAAATTTGGCCTTTCTGGCACTTTCCAAGAATTTCAATCTCAGTGTCAACTTCATGTTATTCCCCTTTCATGTCTTTCTCCTAACTCCCACCATCTGAAATGTCTCCACCTTTGATTGAGGTTGATTCTGGTTGCAAGGACAAGCTGATAAAGGTTAAAGCTGGTGGATTAAGAGATATACATGTCTGGCTAAGTCAATTTGCATGCATATACTCTTATCTCTAACTTCCTGTGTCCACATTGCTACCAGCATGAGTAACCTGACCTTGTCAATGTGACAAGTCTATTATGAACAAGAAAGTCTGCTGCAAGACCATTTTCAGTTCTCCACTGGGGTCATACAGGCCAGTTTGCATCATCTCAGATGCATGCAGTGATCATGCAGCCATTCATACTCTAGATAGGTCTCTTCTATGTTGGGGAGTATTGGCATGTGACCTGACCTTGCTCTCACAGTCATAGCATCCTGGATTTGGGTAGTTCAGTTGATCCATGGATTCTGTGGACTGCATAATTCAGTATGGAGTTGAGGAGGATCAGGTATGTCATGAATCAATCCAATTTTGTTTGTGATTCAAATGGGTGTTCTCAGGGTTAATAGAACCTGTCACAGGTATTGTCACCTCACAATCATGTTCAGGTATGTCCAGCCCACTTTGGCTTGTCAACAATAACAGACAAATTACACATATCCAGTGCAGTGCCAGGCTTGTGCACACAGACATGTAATGTCTCTAGGTTTACACCCTTGAACTACTCTCTTTGTACTGTAACCTTGCTATCTGTGCACTGATTTGTCTTATCAGGCACTTTGAATGCATGCACACACTCATCCAGCCATTCAGGACCCATTTTCCTAGCCTCAACCACTAGTAAATCAACTTGCCAGTCACCAGTCATCCTCCACATGTCATGTGTCTATGCCCCTAGTTTTGCATTTCACTCATGAAGTAACCATGCCAGCAGGCTATGAAGAGTAACAAAGTCTCATCATATGCCTTCAAACATTTTCCAGTTTTTGTGTCTGTGCTCTGTAGCTGTGATTGTCATATATTGCAAGTGTTAATACAAATTGTGATGTAGCATAAAATTGGGACTGGTGTGATCTAGTAAGGAAAATGGAAGCCAGTAAAGTGCAAGTTTTGAGCATTGCATGTGACATGTACAAGGTCTTGCAAGCCATTGCAAGGCCTTGCTGGATGAATATACCTATTTAGATGTAGCAAGATTGGCATGTTGCTTGCAAGATATTGCAGTGCTTGCTAGAAAGTGTATTTCCAGGCAAGCACTGCAATATCTAGCACTCCTTGTACATCTTGCTAGGCCTTACTAGGTCTAGCTAGGTGCAGCCACTTCTGCTGATCAGTGGAATGTTAGATTGGAGCAACAGTGCCTGCATATGTACATACATACAGTATTTAAGATGTGCCACTTGATAACGGCACAGGCGATAGGAGAATTGGGCAGATTCTCCTTCGCCTCCGTCCAAACTGCTTTGAATCACCAGGGACAACGTGGCCATCCTTTGGATTTCTTAGTTGTGCCCATCTGACATCGCAACGCGACATTGTCCCAAGGAGAAAACGCATCATAACAGAAACCGGACCATTGTAACCAACGAAACGTCCTACGCAAACGTTCGCTGTGACGGATGCATGGAATTCTGCAGATGGGTCTTTTGAGCATATCGTTGCAGTACAATAGAGTACAGTGTTTGATACAACGATTTGGGGAATTAACTACAATCAGAGCTCCGTCATTACCCTCTCCACCATCCACTCTTGCGCCTTAGGGTCGGATAGCACAGTAGGAAGCTTGATTTGGGCAGCACCAACATTCATATTTTCTCCTCGCCACCGTCGATAATCTGCAAATGTTCCGGGCTTTACAATGCGGATCGTGGGCAAATCAATCTTATTGGCGTCGAATGCAATTTGATGTTTTTCACTTGTCGCAGCAAGGGCTGTGAAGGCTTTCTGTCTCGCCAACTTCGCGTTTGGACCTAGATCGCATGAGTGTGGTAAGTTAAACCGGTGACACGTGACATTGCACCTATATCGCCAGTGATTGACACGAAAAATCCCAATGCCAGGGGGAACGTGCGGTCGTCGACAACCGTTGTGAACTCCTGCACTTGCACGGTATCCTCTCCACTAAATCCATAGACTACACTGAGGAGATCGGCATCAGTGACCAGGGCATATAGAAGCCGGATTTCCAAACTTCACAGTTGCACACAAGGGGATAATAATAAGGGAGGGAAAGCAAGTGACCAAAGGAATTCTGCTTACTTCTTCCGTCTGGAGTACCTATATACTGGCAGCCCGTTACGAGGATCGAACCCGACAACTTGGATGACGTCGTCTATAAGGTACCTCCACAGCCCATCGTGGGTCGTTGACACAGGCTGGTAGTACTTTCCCGGTCGAAGGTCCCACTAGTGGGTATGGATCAGGAGATATCCAAAGTGAAGATGAGGTGCGTACCGCTTGAAGGACATCTCCATGTGTTGGGTCGTCTGTCATATCAAGAAACTCGATAAGGTCGTCGGTAGAAACAACGAAAGTCTCGGTATCGTAGGGGTTGAGGTTTCTACCTATAAGGCATTCTGTACACACGTGCCAACGATTGTGGATGGCTACGTTTGGTCCAAGTACCAACCTTGCCTAACTGAGGTGAGGTCCACCGTTCTGTTATGAAAGATAGATACCCTCACCTGAGGTAGTTGCGCGGCGAATGCACCGCTACAAACGCATGTGAGGAGTTTCAGACTCGGCCAAACACGCTGTGCCCACCCAGGACAGGAAAGTGGAGGTCCTATTTGCTGAAGTTCATCTGCTCGCTGCGGGTCTGCATGCATGTTAAGCTGGTGTGGTCAGACTCCGTCACTGCCGACGTCGTTCTTATTGCTCACCTGTAGGTAGGTCCGGACGTGGTCTATCTGCTCGAAATCTGGAATAGTCCCATTTCGAATACTCGAAATAAGTGTGGACCACTCTTCTCGGATGCGGTGCACCATGTCCATGAAGGTTACTACGAATGTCATAGTAATCCCTTCCACAGATGGATTCGCCAAAGTGAACAGTGCATGGATCAACAGGAAAGACCGATGGTGGATGATAAATCCTGTTGCCCATGGAGCTACTTGACCCGGAACTGCGTAAGAGATGTCAGAGGTGATCAAGCTTGAACAACTCGTACGCTTACGTATAGACGCCATGCGAGTGGCATCTGTTTCGATGGACCAGTTGTTCCGTGCGCGCAATATCCCGGCTGACTCGTCGGATACAGGAATCCTCTTCACAATTTCCCCAGAATCTGTCACAACATCTACCGGGCCTCTATATGCGAAAGTGTAAGGGAGCGAAGTAACTGTTACGCGCAATGGCGAGGGGCCACCAGTGTAAGGTTGAGGTCGAAAGTACTTCGCAAACTGCTTCGATTTCTTGTTCGTGGTGGAACTCGAGAGGGAAATGCGAATGGGGAAACCTGGTGCAAGCAAATTCTCGACTTCGGTCGATTTACAAGGGCGGCAATTGAACTTTTCATAAAACGGGCGGTAGGACTCGTAGCCTGCAGGAAGGACAAGACGACGAAAGTCGGAGAGGACAGATTCATCGTTCTGTATATCCTTATCTTCAATAGCCAGACGGAAGTCTGAGAGTTGGGAGGAACTACGAGCATAACGGGTATTGATGTTGGTCGCTATCAGGTTCACCAAACGGCGGTCCGTGTCCTCCTTCAGGACCACTTCAAGCTCGGGAGTTAACACAGTAATCGGGTGAACTATGCTGGTAGGCATTGGCGGCTCAAGGTCAGAATGCCCACGACCAGTTTAATGATTTTGAAGAGACAAGGTGATTATATAGACAATATCTCCATAGGTTCGAAATATTTATGACTAGTCACGAGGATGACTCACTTTAACGATCTTGTTCGGTTGAGGTAGTAGATCGAGGGTGGACCCTGGTAGACCTACGTGAACCAACAACCGTTGGGGCCAGGCACCAGGCCGGCCTTTGACTGTCAGATCAGGATTGATAGGCCGGTGGATATAACAACCATACCTTCCCTTTAGCTGAAGTCTTATTGGAGCGAATGAATTCCCTTGTCGTGTGGTCGCATTGGCATACAATTGTACAGATCGACCGGGCTGTATCAGCTCACACTGATTCCCTCTGCCGATAGCATAATTTGCGGCACAACTCTATCAGCCACCTGATGGAACGTTAGATTGGAGGACTTCAACTGTGCCTGCGGTATACATACGGTATTTAAGATGCGTCACTTGATAATGGCGCAGGCGATGGAAGAATTGGGCAGATTCGCCTTTGCCCCTGTCCAAGCTGCTTTGAATTGCCAGACACGACATGGCCATCCTTTGGATTTCTTCGTGGTGCCCATCTGACATTGCAACACGACCAAAACGCATCATAACAGAGACCGCACCGTTGTACCCAACGAAACGTCCTACGAAAACGTTCGCTGTGATGCATTGAATTCTGCAGATGGGTCCTTTGAGTATATTGTTGCAGTACAATAGAATACAAAATGTTCGACACGTCAGAGCTCCGTCATTACCCTCTCCGACATCCACTCTTGCGCCTTAGGGTCGAAGAGCACAGAAGGAAGCTTGATTTGGCCTGCGCCAACGTTCATAGTTTCTCCTCGCCACCGCCGATAATCTGCAAATGTTCCGGGCTTTACGATGCGGATCGTGGGCAAATCAATTTCATTGTTGTCGAATGCAATTTGATGCTCTTCGCTTGTCGCAGCAAGGGCTGTGAAGGCTTTCTGTCTCGCCAAATTCGCATTTGGACCTAGATTGCATGAATGTGGTGAGTTAAACCGGCGACGCGTGACACTGCACCTATACTGCCAGTGATTGAGACGAAAAATCCCAATGTCAGGGGGAACGTGCGATCGTCAACGACCGTCGTGAACTCCTGCACCTCCACGGTATCCTCTCCACTAAATCCATAAACCACAGCGAGGAGATCGGCGTCTGTGACCAGGGCATGTGGAAGTCGGATCTCCAAACTTCACAGTCCCACACGGAGGGATAATAGTAAGTGAAGGAAAACAAGTGACCAAAGGAACTCTACTTACTTCTTCCGTCTGGAGTACCTAAATACTGGCAACCCGATACGAGGGTCGAACCCGACGACTTGGATGACGTCATCTATAAGATATCTCCACAGCCCGTCGTAGGTCGTTGACACAGGCTGATAGAACGTTCCCGGTCGAAGGTCCCACTAGTAGGCATGGATCAAGAGATGAACAAAATAAAGACAAGATGCATACCGCTTGAAGGACATCTCCATTTGTGGAGTCGTCTGTCATGTCAAGAAACTCGATAAGGTCGTCGGTTGAAACAACGAAAGTCTCGGTATCGTAGGGGTTGAGGTTTCTACCTATAAGACATTCTGTACACGCATACCAAGGGTTGTAGATGGCTACGTTTGGTCCAAGGACCGACCTTATCTAACTGAGGTGAGTTCACCATTTTGTTATAAAAGATAGATACTCTCACCTGAGGTAGTTGCGCGGCGAATGCACCGCTACATATGCCAGTGAAGAGCTTCAGACTCGGCCAAACACGCTGGGCCCACCCAGGAAAAGAAAGTGGAGGTCCTATTTGCTGGAGTTCGTCTGCTCGCTGTGGGTCTGCATGCATGTTAAGCTGGTGTAGTCAGATTTCATCATTGCGCAGCACCATCTCATTACTCACCTGTAGGTAAGTCCTGACGTGGTCTATCTGCTCAAAATCTGGAATAGTCCCATTTCGAATACTTGAGATGAGTGTGGACCACTCTTCTCGGATGCGGTGCACCATATCCATGAAGGTTACTACGAATGACATAGTGATCCCCTCCACAGACGGATTCGCCAAAGTAAACAGTGCATGGATCAACAGGAAAGACCGATGGTGGATGATAAATCCTGTTGCCCATGGAGCTACTTGACCCGGAACTGTGTAAGAGATGTCAGATGTGATGCTTGAACAACTCGTACGCTTACGTATTGACGCCATGCGAGTGCCATCTGTTTCAATGGACCAGTTGTTCTCTGCGCGCACCATCCCAGTTGACTCGTTGCATATTGGAATCCTCTTCACAACTTCCCCAGAATCTGTCACGACCTCTATCGGGCCTCTATATGCAAAGGTGTAAGGAAGTGAGGTAACCGCTACGCGCAATGGAGAGGGGCCACCAGTGTAGGGTTGAGATCGAAAGTACTTCGCAAACTGCTTCGATTTCTTGTTCGTAGTGGAACTCGAGAGGGGGCTATGAATGGGGAAACCTGGTGCAAGCAAATTCTCAACTTCGGACGATTTACAAGGGCGGCAATTGAGCTTTTCATAAAACGGGCGGTAAGACTCGTAGTTTGCAGGAGGGATAAGACGACGAAAGTCGGAGAGCACAGATTCGTCGTTCTGTATATCCTTATCTTCGATGGCCAGACGGAAATCTGAGAGTTGGGAAGAACTACGAGCATAACGGGTATTGATGTTGGTCGCTATCAGGTTCACCAAACGGCGGTCCGCGTCCTCCTTCAGGACCACTTCAAGCTCGGGAGTTAACGTAGTAATCGGGTGGACCATGCTGGTAGGCATTGGCGGCTCAAGATCGGATTGCCCACGAGTCACGACTAGTTTAATGACTTTGAAGTGATGTTCCATATCAAGGTGATTATATAGATAATATCGCCACAGGTTCGAAAAAATGACTAGGAGTCACAAGGTTCCCGTTAATCTTGTTCGGTTAAGGTGGTAGATCGAGGGTGGAGCCTGGTAGCCCTGCGTGAACCAACAACCATTTTCGCTGTCAGGAATCAGGGTTGATAGGCTGGTCGATATAACAACCATACCTTCTCTTCAACTGAAGTCTTACTGGAGCGAACGAATTTCTTCGTCATGTGGTCGCATTGCGGCATTGGCATGCAATTAATTGTACAGATCGATGTATCAGCAGTCACGCTGATTCCCTCGGCCAGTCCCCATGCATCATCTCAAATGATGCCATAGAGTGACTTAGATAGCACATTACCGCACACATACGGTAAGGTGCGTCATTTGACAGTGCCGCAGGCGCACAGCGCGGCAGGCGATGGGAAAATTGGGCAGATTCGTCTTCGTCCAAACTGCATTTACCATGTACGAACACAACGCCAGCACTACACCTTGTCAGTTTGCCAGGATGACCGTACATAGCCGGGTCAGACGGATTTGATCGATTGTCGTACTGGGTTCAACCCCTGGGTGCGATTGCAGTAAAATGTTCCCCATGATCGCGCATGGTGATGACGAGTTTAACGTCGAGATGGGTGGGGATGTCGTAGGTGTAAGACAGCAGATTGAGGCTGGGTGGTGTGTTGAGAAGCCACTGAGGGTGGCGGAGTGGTGGCTAGCATTGTCCGGGACAATGGTGTCGTTACTACGGCACCCACGCGGTTGTGGTCTTTGCGGACCAGATCCAGGTCGGCGAATGTCAGCAAGATGAGTACCGACAGAGGTCAATGAGGAAAGAAGATTGGCAGATTTCTTTCGTGCCTCAGTTGCGTAACTTCTCGCCGTTCTTGCGAGTCTCGTCCGATACTATTCGCCACTTAGTGTTCTGGATCAAGAGAATACACAGATTTCCTCTGTGCTGTCGGAAACCCTGGTACAGTTCGATAGTCAGGTAGTCCCCAAGGGATTGGACTGCCTTGTATGTATCACGCCCGCCGTGGTATATTTTGTGGTGGATTTTGCAGAATGCCTGCTCACTTTTGGTGCAAAAAATATGATACGGTTTCAAACACGCTCATCACACCTCACTCCTCGTCGTTACTGAGCCATCAGACGACGTTCGTCTGAAGTACCAGGGGTGATCATAACAGTCAGACGCGTCTCCTTCAAAGACAATTCCGATTACTCGCTCAAGTTATCGTGGGTGATGCTCAGGTCGAAATATCCATAGGTTGCTGATTCCACTGCTCCGAAAGCCAGCCAGAGCATGCCGGGGTGCATGAAGGCAGACGTATGCAATTTGGGGCCTTTGATGCGCCCCGTGTCAAGCCTGGCAAGTACCTCTTAGGCAAGTTTTGCCCAGGTATACGATGTACTCTCATTTATTTCCTATATTCCGGTCCAGCGCCCCTGCCCCGTATCTGTTTTCAGCTGTGCCAATGCCAAACATGTCCATGATCTTGATTTTAATCGACGTCTAGCGGTGTTTGCGACACAAAAATCAGCGATACGAAACTTTAACAGGGCGTGGTTGGCTACTCGTGTTGTACAACGCTTTGCACTGCATTCAAGCTCCAGCTTTCATGTTGCGCCACTTCATTGGTGTCATAGTGGATAATTCCATAGTGGATGCATCGTTATTGTTGCCACGAATCGTTCGCCCCGCTCCGAGCATGAGCTCGTTTGCACACTGCAGATGGTCGAGGTCACCGTGCATGCGGTCTCGCAATGCACTAGGATCTCTTCGTTACTGGAGATGCAACTGTATCTGGCGGTGGAGGCGAGGAAGGAGGCTTCTTCACCAACATGTGCTATATTGAAACGTTGTACGCGTCCGCTTCACTGATCCGATAACAGTGTGATGCAGCCGTTCTGAGCAGTCGCTTATACGGCGACCATTGACCACTTGCTGACGACATGGAAAATCATCTGATTGGATTTTATGTTACAGACTGCAATCATCCCGACGTAACGACTATGATGCTTGCATGGACTGGGAACGTCGTGCGAGGGGAATTGCCGCACGCAGAGGAAGCTTTGGATGCTACAATGCGGACCTTGGCACGGGAATCTTCGCACAGGTACGACTTTGTCAGAGTAGTTTCTAGCTGCATGTAAACAGCGGAGCGGCTATGTACCGCGATACAGAAAACCGGGAGACTGGAACTGCTTTCGCAAATAATATAGGAGGTTCTCGTTTTGCGGCTTGGGCCAAGATTGCTTGCGTTTGTCACTCTGATATGACAGCACGTCCTGATGTCCGCGAGAATGTATCGTAATAGAAACCAATGTAGCCAACAAGGCTTCCTACGGGAAAGCTGGTTATGTCGCATTGAATCATGTGGATGGTTCCAACCCCCGTAGCACATTGATGCAACATAAATGTTGCTGTTTTCAATACAATCAGAGCTCCATCATGACCCTCTCCGCCATCCACTCCTGCGCCTTGGGATCAGAGAGCACAGCAGGAAGCTTGATCTGGCCAACGCCAACGTTCATACTTTCTCCTCGCCACCGCCGGTAGTCTGCGAATGTTCCGGGCTTCACAATGCGGATTGTGGGTAAACCAAGTTCATCGGTGTCGAATGCAATCTGGTGTTCGTCACTTGTCGCGACAAGAGCTGCGAAGGCCTTCTGTCTCGCCAACTTCGCATTGGGACCTAGATTGCATGAGTTTGATGTGTTAAACCGGCGAGACATGATACTGTGCACCTATATCGCCAGTGATTGAGACGAAAAAACCCAACGTCAGGGGGAATCTCCGGTCATCAACAACCGATGTGAACTCCTGCACTTCCACGGTATCCTCTCCACTGAATCCATAAACCACATTGAGGAGATCGGTTTCTGTGATCTGGGCATGTGGGAATCGGATCTCCAAACTTCACGGTTGCGTATTAGGAGGAGAGGAAAACAAGTGATCAAAGGACGTCTGCTTACTTCTTCCGTCTGGAGTACCTAAATACCGGCAACCCGTTACGAGGGTCGAACCCGACGACTTGGATGACGTCGTCTATAAGGTATCGCCACAGCCCGTTGCGGGTCGTTGACACAGGCTGGTAAAACTTTCCCGGTTGAAGGTCCCACTCGCAGGAAGGATCAGCAGAAGACCAAAATGAAGACGAGATGCATACTGCTTGAAGTACTCCTCCGTTTGTCGGTTCTTTTGTCATGTCAAGAAACTCGATGATGTCGTCTGGTGCCATAACAAAAGTCTCGGTATCCTCAAAGTTGAGGTTTCTACCTATAAGGCATTCTGTACATACATACATGGGGTTGTGGATGACGACGTTTGGTCCAAGGACTGACCTCGTCTAGTCGAGGTGAGACCGACTATATTTTATATAAAAGAGGGGTACCCTCACCTGAGGTAGTGCTGCTGCAAACGTACCGCTGCAAACGCCTGTGAGGAGTTTCAGGCTCGGCCAAACGCGTTGGGCCCATCCAGGACTAGAAAGTGGAGGTCCTATGCGTTGCAGTTCTTCTGCCCGCTGTGGGTCTGCATGCATATTAAGCTGATGTAGTCAGTTTTCGCCACTATGTAGCACCATGCCGACTACTCACCTGCAGGTACGTCCGGACGTGGTCTATGTGCTCGAAATCTGGGATGGCCCCATTTCGAATGCTTGAGATGAGTGTGACCCACTCTTCTTCGATGTAATGTACCATGTCCATGAAAATTGTTACAAATGTCACAATAATTCCCTCCAGGGAGGCATTCGCCAAACCAAATAGGGCATGAATCAACAAGAAAGACCGATGGTGGACGATAAATCCTGTTGCCCATGGAAATACGTGACTTGGAACTGTGCAAGGGATATGGAATATGAATGATTACGGCTCGAAAAACTTGAACGACATGTCGACTTACGTATGGACGCCATGCGAGTGTCATCTGTTTCCATGGACCAGTCGTTTAGTGCGCGCACTAACGCAGTCGACCCCTTGCATACAGGAATCTTCTTCACAACTTCCCCGGAATCTGTTACGACATCTACCAGGTCTCTATATGCGAGGTTAAAAATGAGTGAAATGGCTGCTACGCGCAATGGCGAGGGGCCAGGGGAGGGATAAGATCGAAAGTAGTTCGCAAATAGCTTCGGTTTCTTGTTCGTGGTGGAACTTGAGAGAGGAATGTAAATCGGAAGACCAGGCGCAAACATATCCTCAACTACGGATAACATGCAAGGGCGGGAATTGAACTTTTCAAAGAACGGGCGGTAAGACTCGTAGTCTGTAGGTGGAATAAGACGACGAAAGTCCGAGAGAACGGATTCGTCGTTCTGTACATCTTTATCCTCGATAGCCAGACGGAAGTCAGAGAGTTGTGAGGAACTACGAGCATAGCGGGTCTTGATGTTGGATGCTATCAGGTTCCGCAGACGATGGTCCGTATCCTCTTTCAGGAGCGTTTCAAGCTCGGGAGTCAGGGTAGTAATCGGGTCTACTGTGTTGGCAGGCATTGGTAGGTCAAGGTCAAACTGCCCGTGACAGGTCTGATGCTTTAGAAGAACCGTTCCATATCAAGGGGGGTTATATAGATTTCTCCGCAGGCCCACAGTTCCTTTTCCCGAAAAAATGGCTAGTCACGAGGAATATTCACGTTGATCTCGTTTGGTTACGGTGGAGGAGGGTAGGCCATCGGCATGCAATTCGCATCAGTTGACTAGTCAGCTGTGACTGGTTCCCTCGAGTGCTTGCATTGACCCCGACAGTGCCCGCCGCCGACGGCAAGGTGTGTCACCTGACGGTGGCAATGGGAAAATTGCGCAGTTCGAGCATGGTTCGCGAGCCAGGAAGCTCAAAACCTTTGTATCCCTTTGCGTTGACTTGACAAGGCGTAGCCTGTCGGAACGCGGAGCCTCCACCCAGGGGGTTTCGGAAATAATTAGTGATCAGGATCAGGAATAGACTAAGCCGACTACGAGCCCATATACAAACATATGTAAATATCCCACCAGCCCGGAATCTTGGACAGAAAGAAGGTACCGTAAATGATCGGAGAAATCGGACGGCGCCAACGATGAAGCACCCGACCAGTGCCACAGTAAGGATTCCCGGATAACAGGTGCCGAGGTAATAGTGAGAGAAGGAATGAGGCCATATGGATGCATCATCCGAGAAGAGACACGGCCACACGAACAGCCTAGTAGAAGCCAGGACCCCGACTTCTGTGCACTCCGAGCAGGGTTCAGTAGTTCCTATTGGCCTATTGACTGGTGAGGCCTTGAGGTATATACATCTGTTTGTACCTGAATTACTGTGGCGTATTAGTCAGCTGGGCGTTGTCGGCCGAGTTTATCCATATATTCCAACTCGATACCGAGCTAATGGCGTTGGATGTGTACCCAGCATCCACAGAGGCTCGTAATGTAAGTGGATATGTCGCCAATGAAGCTACACTCTCACTACTGAATATACAAGTGATTCGACGTGTGGGACACTTGGTAGCAATGACCTCGTTTGTCTACAGTACGTTTCAATGCATACCATAGGCCCAGATCACACCTCACCGCAAAACCACTCCCCGGGACCTCCGGAGGATAGAGTCCGTCTGGACAGAAGCGTCCAGTGTTGGCACTGACATGTCTGGACAAAATATCAGAACTATCAGGTATCTGGGTTCCAAAGGCACGACCAGAGAGTCCTCGGGTCTCTGGCTGTGGAATGGAGGGACTCGGATTACCGAACATGGTACCTTCCGACATGCGCAAAGATAAGTTGGATGGAGATAGCAGCTACGAGGCGTTACCTCCCTGACTGCGAAGCATCTTGGGGACATTGGCACCGCCCCTCCACACTTAAGTATTCCTGCATGCGGTGAAGCAAATTTACGACCAGTTCATCAGGAACAATCCCTTCAGTGGCGGTAGGCAACCCCTTTGACCCTAAGGCCTTCCAGACATACGATACCACCTGATCGGACCTTGCGTTGCACAGTGCGATCATCCCGATGTAACAACTGCGATGCCTGCATGAATTGGGAAAGTTGTGCGAGGGAAATCGCCGCACGTGCGGGAAGCCTTGAATGCTATATTTCGAGCATTAGCATGAGAAGTGTGACCTTGCCATCGAGTAGAGGCGAGATACAGCTGTCACCAGTGTGAATGCGATGAAGAAAAACTAGGGATTTGAACTCCTTTCACGAAGAGATCTCTCCTTTCGCCCCTTGGAGGCTAAGCGCTAATCTTCGAACTGGGTGTCGTTGTTCCTCTCACATCGCAACACATAATAAAAAGACAACGAAGTTCTGGACGGGAAATTATGCAGAATGGGACCCAATCCCTTTGGCTCATTGCCGCAGCATAGCAGTTGCTGGCCGGATGATTAGCTGCAATCAGAGCTCCATCATGACCCTCTCCTCCATCCACTCTTGTGCTTTAGGATCGAAGAGTACTGCCGGGAGCTTGATCTGGCCACCGCCAACGTTCGTATTTTCTCCTCGCCACCGCCGATAATCTGCAAAGGTTCCAGGCTTCACAATGCGGATTGTAGGCAAACCAAATTCATCAGTATCGAATGCGATCTGGTGTTCGTCACTTGTTGCAACAAGGGCTGTGAAGGCCTTCTGTCTCGCCAATTTTACATTGGGTCCTAGATCGCATGGGTTTGGTCAGTTAAAACGGCGACCCAGGATGCTGTGTACCTATATTGCCCGTAATTGAGATAAAGAATCCCAGTGTCTGGGGTAACTTGCGTTCGTCAACGACCGTTGTAAACTCCTGCACTTCCACGGTGTCTCCTCCACTGAATCCATAAACCACGCTGAGCAGATCGGTTTCTGTGATCAGGGCATGTGGGACTCGGATCTCCAAGCTTCACAATTGCACACGACGAGATCATAATAAGGAAAGGAAAGCCAGTAGCCAAAGGAACTCTGCTCACTTCTTCCGTCTGGAGTACCTAAATACTGGTAACCCGTTACGAGGGTCGAACCCGACGACTTGGATAACGTCGTCTATAAGGTATCGCCACAGCCCATCATGGGTCGTTGACACAGGCTGGTAGAACTTGCCTGCTTGAAGGTCCCACTGACAAGAATGAATCAGGAGAAGACCAAAATGGAGACGAGGTGAATACCGCTTGAAGGACATCTCCACGTGTCGGTGGTTCTGACATATCAAGAAATTCGAAGAGGTCATCGGTTGAAACAACAAAAGTCTCGATATCGTCGGAGTTGAGGTTTCTACCTATAAGGCATTCTGTACACGCATACCAAGGGTTGTGGATCGCTACGTTAGGTCCAAGGACCGACCTCGCCTAACCGCGGTGAAACCCACTGTTTTGTTAATGAAAGATAGATACCCTCACCTGAGGTAGTGACGTAGCGAATGTACCGCTGCAAACGCAAGTAAGGAGTTTCAGACTCGGCCAGACACGGTGGGCCCATCCAGGGCTAGAAAGTGGAGGTCCTATAGACTGCAGTTCATCTGCTCGCTGTGGGTCTGCGTGCATGTTAAGCTGGTGTAGTCAGGTTTGGTCACTTTCGTCGCTGCGCAGTACCATTCCGATTACTCACCTGTAAGTAAGTCCGGACATGGTCTATGTGTTCGAAATCTGGGATGGTCCCATTTCGAATGCTTAAGATGAGTGTGGCCCACTCTTCTTCGATGCGATGCACCATGTCCATGAAAGTTACTGTAAATGTCAAAGTAATCCCCTCCACCGATCTATTCGCCAAAGTAAACAGTGCATGGATCAACAGGAAGGACCGATGGTGCAGAATAAATCCTACTGCCCATGGAGCTACCTGACCCGGAACTGTGCAGGGAATGTCAGGTGTGATTAAGCTTGAGCAATTGGTAAACTTGCGTATAGACGCCATGCGAGTGTCATCTGTTTCGATGGACCAGTTGTTTTGTGCGCGCATTACCCCGGTCGACTCGTTGCATACGGGAATCCTCTTCACAACTTCCCCTGAGTCTGTTACGACGTCTACCAGATCTCTATATGCGAAGGTATTCATGAGTGAAGTAACTCCCGGACGACACGGCGAAGGACCAGGGGAGTAGGGTTGAGGTCGAAAGTACTTCGCAAACTGCTTGGACTTCTTGTTCGTGGTGGAACTCGAGAGGGGAATGTGGATGGGTAAACCTGGTGCAAGCAGATTCTCGACTTCAGACGATTTACAAGGGCGGCAATTGAACTTTTCAAAAAATGGGCGGTAAGACTCGTAGTCTGTGGGGGGAATAAGACAACGAAAGTCAGAGAGGACGGATTCGTCGTTCTGTACATCCTTAGATTCGATAGCCAGACGGAAGTCTGAGAGTTGGGAAGAACTACGAGCGTAGCAGGTCTTGACATTGGCTGCTATAAGGTTCCCCAAACGACGGTTCGTGTCCTCCTTCAGGAGGGCTTCAAGCTCGGGGTTCAAGGTTGCAATCGGGTGTACTGTGTTAGTAGGCATCGACAGCTCAAGATCGGATTCAATCGCAGTGGTTATATATAGCCGTTATCTCCACAGCTATACGGTTCCTATTGTGAAGCCCAATGGCAAAATGAGCAGAATCGACAGTTTCAAGCGGTCCGCGAGCTAAGAGTAGTTCTCAGAACCTGGAATTTCCGCCCAAACGGGTCGTCGACTCGTGGCCGTGTAATGTCAAGAGTCGGTTTACCCCTCGAATACGAATACGGTGCCCCCGAGTTATGCAAAAATGTCGAATAGAGGTCAACCCAAGTCGACGAACTGTTGCCTCCATGGCTGCACTGATTGGCAAAGGCCATCGTTTGGGGTGCCACCATCTGTCACGGAAGCTTTCCGCGGAGCCAAGCGACATATATGTATATATTCAGTTGACGTACGTAACGTGCAGAAGCTGAATAACAGTGAGAAACATAAGGTCCCAGTTGAAGATATAAAGGCCAACCCCAACAATGACGACAATATAACAGCCACCTAATGTCTGATAAAGTAGATGTTCTCATAGTGCATGATCTCCTCATGCATACTTCCCATGTTGCATCACATTTGGCCTGGTCCCAAGTTGAGTGGCCCTGGAATTGCATATTGCATAACGCATAAAGAATTCTATCCGATTATGCACCACTAGATTGACATTTGAGGGAGACCTTCTGCACTCCAAGACTTGTCCTGAGGGGTCTCTTATTTTTGATCAGTCAACACTGTCTCACAAACTCAGAGACCAGCAGAAACTTGAGGCACAAGTTCATGAATACTCTAATGCATTATCAATGAAGCAGCAGCACATCATTACATGACCAGATGTGGAACATGCTCTCTACTTGTGGATCAAGCATATGAAAGCAAAGCATGAATCTGTTGAAGGATCCCCATCACTTACAGTTCACCAGACACTGCCATTGACCTCTCTTGATTTTTGCAAAAGTTCACAATCACAATCAGAGAGATGGAGGGTGCACAGCTGAAGCAGGCAACATTGGACAAGTGGTTTGGCGGTGGTAGGCACAATGTCACAACATCTGTCACTGCACATTTCTGATAGTGAATTAGGATGGGTGTCGTGTTCAATCTAATGAACTAGGTGAATACCTACGATCAAAGCTCCATCATAACCCTCTCCGCCATCCACTCTTGCGCCTTCGGGTCGGAGAGCACAGCGGGAAGCTTGATCTGGCCAACGCCAACGTTCATAATTTCTCCTCGCCACCGCCGATAGTCCGCAAAGGCTCCGGGCTTCATAATGCGGATGGTGGGCAAGCCAAGTTTATTGGTGTCGAACGCCATCTGGTGCTTGCCACTGGCCGCGGCGAGGGCTGCGAGGGCTTTCTGTCTCGCCATTTCCGCATTAGGACCTGGATCGCACGAACTTTGTCAGTTATATAAACCGGCGACACACGATACTGTGTACCTATATTCCCCGTGATTGAGACAAAAAATCCCAGGGTCAGGGGTAACCTGCGGTTGTCAACAACCGTTGTGAACTCCTGTACTTCCATGGTATCCTCTCCACTAAATCCATACACCACGCGGAGGAGGTCGGTTTCTGTGATCAGGGCATGTGGGAGCCGGATCTCCAAACTTCACAGTTGTATACGAAGGGATCATAATAAGGAAAAGAACTGACGAAAAGGAACTCTGCTTACTTCTTCCGTCCGGAGTACCTAAATACGGGTAACCCGTTACGAGGGTCGAATCCGACGACTTCGATGACGTCATCTATAAGGTATCTCCACAACCCGTCGTGGGTCGTTGACACAGGCCGGTAGAGCTTTCCCGGTTGAAGGTCCCACTGGCAAGAATGGATCACGAGAAAACCAAAGTGAAGACGAAATGCATACCGCTTGAAGTACTTCTCCATGCGCTAGTTCATCTGTCACATCAAGAAACTCGATGACGTCGTCGGTTGTAATAACAAAGGTTTCGGTATCCTCGAAGTTGAGGTTTCTACCTATAAGGCATTCTGTACATACATACACGGGGTTGTAGACGACCACGTTAGGTCCAAGTACCGACCTCGCCTAACCGAGGTGAGCCCCGTTATTATCGAAAAGATGGACACCCTCACCTGAGGCAGTGCCGTAGCGAATGTACCGCTACAAATGCATGTGAGGAGCTTCAGACTCGGCCAAACACGCTGGGCCCATCCAGGACTAGAAAGTGGAGGTCCGATGTGCTGAAGTTCGTCTGCTCGCTGTGGGTCTGCGCGCATGTTAAGCTGGCGAAGTCAGATGTCGTCACTACGCAACCCCATTCTCATTCTCACCTGCAGGTACATCCGGACGTGGTCTATCTGCTCGAAATCTGGGATTGTCCCATGTCGAATGCTTGAAATGAGTGTGGCCCACTCCTCCTCCATGCAATTCACCATGTCCATGAAAATTGTTACAAATGTCACAGCAATTTCCTCCAGGGACGCCTTCGCCAAACCAAACAGTGCATGGATCAACAGAAAAGATCGGTGGTGGACGATAAATCCTGTTGCCCATGGAGCTATGTGGCCCGGGACTGCGCAAGTATCCGCAACCAGAAAACTTGAGCAACTTGAGCACTTACGTATAGACGCTATGCGAGTGTCATCTGTCTCGATAGACCAGTTGTATTGCATGCGCGTCAACCCAGTTGACAGGTTGCATACAGGAATCCTTCTCACGACTTCTCCCGAATCTGTTACGACGTCTACCGGGTCTCTATATGTCAAGATAGGGACGGGTGACAAGGCTCCTATGCGCAACGGCGAGGGGCAGGGTTGAGATCGAAAGTACTTCGCGAACTGCTTTGAGTTCTTGTTCGTGGTGGCGCTTGAGAGGGGAATGTAAATTGGAAGACCTGGTGCCAGCATGTCATCGACTTCGGATAATCTACAAGGGCGTGAGTTGAACTTGTTAAAAAACGGGCGATAAGACTCGTAGTCTGTAGGGAAGACAAGGCGACGGAAATCAGAGAGAACGGATTTGTCGCTCTGTATATCTTTATATTCGGTAGCCAGACGGAATTCTGAGAGTTGGGAGGAACTACGAGCATAGCGGCTCTTGATGTTGGCTGCTATCAGATCCCCCAAACGTCTGTCCGTGTCCTCTTTCAGAAGAGTTTCGAGTTCGGGAGTCAACGCAGTAATCGGTTGTACTGTGTTGGTGGGCATTGGCAACTTACGATCGGGCTGCCCAAAACTGGTCTGCGTTCCATATGAAGGTCATTATACGGGTATATCCACAGGTCCACGTTCCCTTCTTGAAACATGCGTCGATCCTGTGTAGTAACGAGGAGGGTAGGCTAACGTCCGCTTTGACCGCTATTATCCGGTCTGTGAGGGTTGATAAGCCAGTCAATGTAATAATCGTACCTTTCTTAAACTGAAATTTCATGTGAGGGAATCAATACTTGTTGGATGCTTTCGCCGTGTGCACGCACAAATCGACTGGGCTCCAAATATTAGCTAACACATATTGCTATTGCCCTCGGACGGCGGAAGTATTCTCCTGTGTATCCTTCCTCCCTGCACGACGCCGCAGAGATCATGAAGACCGCCGAAAGTCGCGCTCATCCGCGAGTTAAATTCCGGCCTGAAGCGAATCGGGGTGTTGACCGTCCTCGCAGGAGCTCGACGTAAAACAAGAGGTGTTACATAAATCAATCCAGAAAGGCGAGCTACCCCTAATACTTTATCTCCTACGGTCGTCGATCATTCCTCGACGGACAAATCACCGTTTACATATATTCTGCTCTACGTCTGTTCACCGTTTGTGTGGTTTCCATTTGCACGCCCCTCGACCACTCAACCCTGCTTTGCTGCGTTGGCGCGTAGCACGGATGCTGTGGTTCCTCTCATGCTGGATAGGAGTTTGTGATCGTCATGTACGTCCTCGACTTAGGTATGTGCTTACCCAATGAAATCAGGGCCAGCATCCAGGAAAGCCCTGAACGACATCAGCACCTCTGAGACATGAACTTGTTTAATGGTAATACTCACATAACCGCGCGCTCAGCTGGAACCCCAAGTTTCTCTTCGAAGAAGTCCGAGAAGGCTTTGGTCCATATAATGGAATTCTCCGGGTTGGTATTGTAGAGGCTCATCTAAGTCGAACGAGATCCAGAATTAACACTGAGAAATGCCAAAGACCATTCATCGAGGCCAGAATGAGGGCTGACGATTTGAACTAAGACTGAGGGCTCAAACCCTCCTCGGCATGTCAAGAAAGGATTGTACCGGCAGTCGATAATGAAGGCGTTCTCGTCCTTCCCGATAGTCTGAGCGGCGAACTAGGTTAATGCGTGTCAGGGTGACCTATGAACACCGATAGTGATTGACACCCATACCCGCCTGAATTCGCAGACGAATATCCTGAAAGCATCGTCCGATTCCGGCTGATCCACGGGTTGGAAGAACCGTCTGTTTCTTTTGTGTACGAGGACTCACTTTCACGTTAGTACTGAGCCAGATCAAGGGCATAGTAGGTTGTCGGTCGACGATGAGTGAGCAAGATATGTATCCGTGAGATCTCGCTGACTGGCAAAAATGATTATCTTATGTATGGGTCGGCGAACTACTAATTATCCTGATAGCAGCACCGATGTCCTCCTGCAAACCGCGCATATTCGACATCCGCGGCCAATCTCTCAAGCTCGAGACAGAAGCGGACGTCGAGCCGCTCTTGGATGGATACGACCCAAGATTGATCGAGGAACTCCATCTCGGAGGCAACACGATCGGCGTGGGTGCCTCCAGAGCGTTTGCTGCGTTCATCGACAAGACAGAGTGTCTACGCGTAAGTCGTTTCTCTCGTCCCACTTTATTTTTTTCAGCTGACTTCATGATTGCCCACCGCACACCCAGATTGCTGATCTCTCCAACATCTTCATTGGTCGTCTCATCTCCGAAATTCCTCTCGCACTTGCTCACCTCTGCACCTCCCTTCTCCCAAAACAAGCCCTAACCCTCATCGATCTCAGCGACAATGCCTTCGGAGAACGTTCCATAGCCCCACTCCTCCCTCTACTCACACACAACCGTTTCCAAACCCTCCGTCTCAAGAACAACGGATTAGGTCCTGCGGCTGGAATACAAATCGCAAATGCGCTTCGCGAATCTGCGAAGTTGAGCAAGGCAGAAGGAAAGGTGTCAAATTTGAGAACGGTCATATGTGGACAGAACAGGTTGGAAAACGGATCGGCTTCTGCGTGGGCTGCAGCGTTCGAGGAACATGGAACACTAGAAGAAGTGAGGATGCCGCAAAACGGAATATGGATGGTCGGCATACGAGAACTAGCGAGAGGGCTGAAGAAAAATCCGAACCTCAGACACCTCGACCTTCAAGACAACACGTTCACGGACGACACTGACGAGGGGCTGTCTGCTGTTGATACATGGGCAGATGCACTATCGAGCTTGCCAGCTCTTGAAACGCTGAATTTATCAGATTGCGTGCTATCACATGACGGCGAGGTCCCGTCTGTCCTGCAGAAACTCGCTTTTGGATCAAATAAGAGGCTCGTCGACCTACAACTACAAAACAATAATTTGGACGCGTCGTCTGTCGCAGTCCTGGCTGATGCTATCTCTACCCACCTCTCAAGTTTAAAGCGCTTGGATCTCCAGGCTAATGATGCAGACGAGGACGACGAAGTATATGATACCCTTCGAGAGGCACTCACAGAGCGTGGAGGAAGGCTTCTTGTCACGGAGGAGGATGAAGAAGAAGAAAAGGCGGAAATAGAGGCGGCAAAGGAAGCGGAAGGGGAGGGAGAAGAGAAAGCAGTGGCACCGCCCACCAAAGCAGACGAGGCCGTCGAGAAAGAGGCAGACGAACTTGCTGATTTGATGGGTAAGGTACATATACAGTGATTCCGTTATATACCACAACATCGCGGTAGATATAAAATATGACTGAAGTATTAAATACTGAAGGAACGCGTTTGTTGCATCGACAAAAGGACCGGAATCGATTTCTCGAACATGCATATGGGTATCATCAAGGTATATCAATCACTAACCCCTCAGTACAATTGTGTAAAGAATACCGACGGCATGACGGTCAAGTTATTAGTCTATTTGTGCAGTACGTGGATCAGCTCCATTGGCTGCGCGCAGATTGATGACGCCCCCCGCAACTGAGCTGAGCGCATGCGCATAAAAGAACGATGCACGTGAAAGTAATTCCTGTTCAACGATCCCAAGAACGTCCGTAAGAAGTAATGGCCAGCCAAATCGTCTGCGGTCTTCGATCGTGATGAGATCTGAAGCGCGAATCGCTCCACGTTCCTTGAGGTATGCGAGATTCCCAGTGTCCCGTTCATCCGTGGCGATGTAGAATCTATGTAGAATGATTAGGGAGAATTCTATGCGTGCGAAGGATGTACTGACTTATCGCCCGGCTCTGGGGGGTGAAGCTGTACGTATTCGGGGTTGACCTTTGCCTCTGGTATTGCGTAGGTGCCCAAGGATGTAGGTGAAATATTACGAAGGACCTCCCGGCCGACGTCAAGGTGATTCTTTATGCGTGAAAGGTGTTCCCCGAAGTCATCATTCATCGCCCAATGATACCTCACAACTGCGAGAAGAGTCAAACCACCTTTCTTCCGAAAATCTACGCGACAAGAGGGACTCACAATCACCACGACGCATATGCGCACCCATCCACATCCTTCCGCCAACTATATCTCGCATCCGGTCGGACATAGCTTCTGCGAGCTCTTTCACGGGATCCGTGTGGGTTATCTCATACAACACTAAACGCGCAAACTCGTCTCGTCCGGCCGTAGATGTGAACAACAAACTTGCCTTCGCACCGTTAGTATTTGATAAAGTGGATTCAGAGACCTTGCTTACGGGTTTACGTTCGTAGTGTATCTCCCCCTTGAGGAGAAGGACATCTTCTGTGAAGTTGTAGAAGTCGTCCACAAATCCACGAATTGAGGTGCGAGGCGCAACTTGTCTGATAGGATTGACGACGTTCTTGACGTAGTCCATGCCAAGCCTGGTTCGACGATGAGTACTGTGAGTCAGTATGGGGCCTTAGCCACTTACGCGCCATCAAACGTGTGGAGAACTTCCCAGCCATTACTGAGGAGTACCTCCGTCAAGCCTTCATCTGTGGAAACGCCTCCAATACCATTGGATTCTAGTATCGCACGTGCCTTTTCCCAGCCTAAGGCGAACTGTCTGCCAGTAAGCATCACTTCCAACACATGGTACGCCTTTGTTCTTGACGGTGTTTTCCATCCACCGTATTGATCCTGAGTTTTGTGCCCAAACCGTGGATCCCATTTCCCCCTTTCCTTCATGTCTTCTGGGATTCTATCCACGCGGTTAAGGCGTGGTGGATCATACCATTGGTTCTCGATGACATGCAAACTCGGCGGTTGACCATAACTACCCAATTCGCTCGGGCTTTGATGGTATTTCACAATGTCCCACTGACCCGTGCTCAGCTCAAGATCCTCAGGGAGGTTGTGTAGCCGAAGGTACTCGGCGACAGTTATGACAGCTTGTGTGCGTCGAAGGTGGGTCAAGTTGAGCATCTGAGAAATGGGTACCTTCCAGGCCATCTGCTTGTCTTCGGGGAGCTCACGCCACTCGTCCGAGTTAACGGCGTCTCCGCGGTTGACCATAGTCGCATACGCTGCGCAGACATCACTGAAGAGTGATTCAGTGTCCATACGATCAGAAAGCAGTATCAACACTGACTTGTTGTATTCACATGCTCGGGCATATACAAAAGACGGTATTATTACAGTACGGTTGAGCAATGAGCCGTGGTGGAGGGCCGTTTCGATGATGTAACGCATCTAATGGAGTATGGGTATCGTCAGCAACAAAGAACTGCGGAAACGTACGTTGTTCCATCCTAGGGTCATGCTGTAGTCCCGAGCATAATATCCACGGGTGCTGGTGACAATGGCCCGCAGAGTCTCCAAGTCAAGTTCGTCGCTGGCCAGCAGCGCATCGCTGGAGTGGTACACTGGTACATGCGGTTGTCCGCTGAGGGGTAGTGAACAGAAATCTGGTCTCCGCTGCCCCGAAGAGAGAATGAATCCGCCCAACAGACCGACAATGAGAGTGATGACAAGCAGAGCTGACGAGGGTCCATTGCGAGACATTCGCAGAAAAGACAATAACGATCGTTGAGGGCGCGTTGTTTCTGGGGAGCTACTGAGTGGCAGGTATCCTCCCATCGAAGACCATCCCGCCATGACTTGTGGACAATAATAGGAAGCAAACCGCGCGGAGAGGGGGCTGTGCACTGCCTGTCCGGCTGTCGGCACTAGGGCCTCCCATCAGCTTCCGGACAGCCCCCGCTGACAGTTCAACTCAGTTCACCAATGCTGCTGGACACGATATTCCGTGTTCCTCAGTGGAAGCAGTTGGTGTTGTCAATGGAACACTGGTATAATAAACATATGTGGTAGGGGCATCGGTGTGGCATGTGTTCTCCAATGCTCCTGGCGGTTTTGCTCACTGTGGCCGTGTCATTTACAGAGATGTGGATTACGTTGGCCACGTAGTTATGATGAATACCTGTGGTATCAGTCCCACGAAGCAATTACACCCGCTTAGTACTAATCTCCATCCTTCTCGTCCCTTTGGCTGGATGTGCTTGCTCTGCGTGCGATGTTTGCACTGCACCAGTCCGCACGGCGTCTCCTCTTCGCTCTTGCTATCATTGTGCGGTCCGCGTGGGCTGACTATTATATCGACGACACGAACGCGACGCTCACCTACTCGTCCGGGCCTAACGCTGCATGGGGCCCGTTTGCCGCAGGCGCAGAAACCCTTTCACTGCTGTTACCCAATGGCACATACCAGACAATCGATCCATTCGTTTGCTATAATCACACGTAGTAAGTCCTTTAATGAGAAACAGTGATTCATCCTGTTCATATTCGATTTCAGTCGATGTGAGTTTACTGTCTTCGCAGGAAGGTTTTATTTACTAATAACCGGTGGGACAAGATGCTGCATGTTTTTCAACAGATGATTGTATCCTTAAAATGCCTTTTACTGGTAAGGATGCATCCCGAACCCTTCAACATGGTGGTGAATCCTTTGTCAAGGCTCTGGAATCACTGTATTCGTGTATCAAGCAGGTCCCGTCGGCATCAATGCCAGTATATCTATCGACGGTGTTCGCAACGAAACCAACGTACTGAGCGCACCACCCTCACCAAACTATGAGATTGCCAACGTTTCCATGTTTGACATCCAAGAGTTGGAAACGGGCTCGCATACGCTGTGGGTGACCGTTAACGACCTTTTTGGGTCGTATAGTGGTATGATGTTCGACTATGCCTACGTCAACGAGACGTTGGTATCCGCCGCTGAGGCATCCGCTGCTACGGTTACCACAAGTCCAAGTCCAACGAGCTCTCTACCGTCCAGTTCATCAAGTTCCACTTCTACTAGTTCGGCATCAAATTCACAGTATGTCTGCCGTGGGTCCGAGGGAGCAACAAAGCTCATGTTTATCCATAGCAGTGTTAACATCGGAGTCATCATCGGTTGCGTTCTTGGCGGCATTGCTCTCGTAGCCATCGGCGCGATTGCTGTCCTATGTCTACGGCGCAGACGGCGTTCCGCCACAGTCAACCTCATGCTTGAGGCAGACGTAGAACCATATAGTCCATACACTCCATACGATCCTCCAGTCTCCCAAGTACAAACAGCATACAGTCCGAACACGGGTCCTAATTCCTCTGCGTATTCTGCCACCCCACTATCCTCTGCCTCCTCTCCACTCATTCCCAATCGCCGCCAGCCGTTGACCGAAGGCACCGACTCGACACCATTCCCCCTGACTTCTCCCAGTGCACCGCTTTCTCGGGATATAAATAGCTCTACCTCCGGGCGAGATCGTAAGACTCAGGTCATGTTGCCTAGCCCGTCATTAAGACAGTCATCGCCAGACAACAGACGAGTCGTCGAAGGTTCAACTCAAGAGCTCTCGCCGTCACTCACGGATGAACAGGCCGATTTTATCACCGGTCTGTACAATAACAACGTTCCTGCGCCGGTTGTCGCTCGTGTAGTGCAGCGTATGCTGGTCGATCGACAAGCTGGCATCAGAGAGTGGGAAAGTGAACTTGGATTGACGAGATCACACAGCATTGCTACAACTGCACCCCCAAGCTACGACACTGTCAATCGGACATGAACATAAGGTCTAGGTGTTTTCTGTTGTAGGTTAGATACCCGAAACATGTTTCAGGTCTTCTTCATCACATTGGGTGTATAAGCCTGGCTGGGATGGAACGTCTTATCACCTTTATCTGAGACACAATCTTTTGCATCAAGGGTCGAGATCTCAAGTCTTGCAACGAACAGTCTAGCACGGACATCAGAATCTCCAAGAGACCGTTGTTAACTCTATGCGCTTACTTGAAACTATTTCATGCCAACAGAGTATGATATACGTGGGTGCTCTGAGGGTAGCAGTCCCATGAAGCAATATATACCGGCTTGGTACTAACTTTTATCGTTCTCGGTTGAGCTCCGCTTGGCTGTGCGCCTGCTCTACGTGCGATGTTTACGCTGCATCGGGCTGCACGGTCCCTCCCCTTAACTAGATCTTGCTGTCGTTGTGCGAGCTGCGTGGGGTGACTAGTGACTACTACATCGACGACACTGCCGCGATGCTCAGTCTGCGCTGGTCCTACGTGATGTGTGGAAACCACTTGTTGCAGTTACCCAACAGCACATACCAGAACATCAGTTCACTTTGTTGAGAAATGCAAGTTCGGCAACATATACGCAGAATTATAGACAAGCGTCATATCACACGGATGGGACTAAGACACAACAAGCCTGCGTGATGGGCATCGTTGTCATTCTCTGTCATACTCTCCAACGTATATTATGTAATCAGAAAGGTCTCAACCTACACGGACCCAAGGTCATCTCAACAGTCCTTTGATGGGAAAGAATCTCGCATCCCGCTTACATATGATTCCGGTTTATTGTCTTCACAGGAAGGTCTTATATACCAATACTAACTCCGGGAATAACATACGGCATGTTCTTCAACTGACGCTTGCATCCCCAAGATGTCTTTTACTGGTAAGGGTGCGTCCCAGGTTGATCCCTTGAAAATAATGGCGAATTCTGTCAAACCTCTGGATTTACTGTATTCTTGAATCAAGCAGGTTCTGTCGGCACGATCAGTGCGAGCATATCAATCGACGGGGGTCACAAGCAGACCTTGAAGGTCAAGCGGGGATAGCGGAGAAATGCAAATCTGTTGAGCTTCCACGCTAGATTCTGTGGGCACGCGGTCCACTATCCAACAGGCGAAAGCGATACGAAGAGTAGTACACTGCGTTTCGCATGTATCGCCAGTAACATCCCCTGATCCGTACGCATAAGCATCGACGCTTACGCCTAGATTGTCCCAAACATTTCCGGCGTCCAGCCGCCAGAGCAGGGTCGATTTACGCAGGGCATGTAACCCGTGGTTACGGCTAGTCGACACTACCTCTGAGACTGATAGAAAACGGTGTCTAACATGACCTGCTGCCAGGGACAGGTGTGAGAGCGAGTGGTACGAGGGGATGAGTCGTGACGTCAGGAGCAGGCAGGAGAGGAAAGTAGATGTCAAAGGTCAGACAGCTCCACAAGGTCACTCCTGGTCTGAGAAAGAATGTATTCTGATCGATGGTCACCACTGTAGTTCCCCTCAGCAGAATATGATACAAAATTGCAGGTGATAATCACACGTAAGCACCATTTGGTTTTTATTGTCGTTGCTAAATCTAATATGGACAAGGTGAGTATGTGATGGTGTAAGTTCATACCCATGCCAACGTCGGCGGACGCGCGGCGAGGCCATCAAGTGAGGTTGTTCATGGTTGTTTATAGAGAGAGATCCCACAACCGGATGTCTCATTTAGGCAGAACAGTTTTCCTGTTCGCAGCTCAATCATCCCTGAACAGGAGCATGAGAGTTTCAATCCAACAGTTGATGCCGGCGACTTGACAAACTTAGTGGTCACTAACTTTGTGATATACTATCGTGAAAAACAGGGCCCCGCGGTGTATTGTTGATTTTTCTGAATTTTTCTTTTGTGCACGTTGGTGCCATCCGGACAAGAATATCCGAAGAGTCGTATGTTGGCAGGGACACAGCTGCAGTGTCCTTCCAGGTGTTTTGAGGGTATCAGTCCCACAAAACGATATATACCCGCTTGGTACTAACTGTTATCACTCTCCCCCTCCTTGAGGCAGCTTGAACTCCACTTGGCTGCTCGCCTGCTCTGTGTGCAATGTTCACACTGCATCAGTCCGCACGGCCCCTCCTCTTGGCTCTTGCTGTCATTGTGCGGGCTGCGCGGGCTGACTACTATATCGACGACACTAACACGACGCTCACCTACTTGTCTTCACCTGACGATATGTGGGCACAGTTTACTGCAGGACAAACCATTCAATTACCACTATCCAACGGTACACACCGGACCGTCGATTCACTCGATTGCTACAATCACACCTTGTACGTCCTTGGATGAGAAATAATCATGTATCCTGCTCACATTCGATTCCAGCCGATGTAAGTCTATTATTTTCACAGGAAGACTTTATTTACTAATAACCCCGGGGGACAAGTTGCGCCATGTGGTTCGGCGGAAGCTTGTATCCTCGAAATGCCATTTACTGGTAAGGACGCATCCCGGATAGACCCTGCAAAATGATGGTGAACTTTTGTCAAGGTTCTGGAATCACTATATTCGTGTATCAAGTTGGTTCCCACGGCATCAATGCGAGTATATCGATCGATGGGGGTCGCTACGAATCCAACGCGCTGAGCGCACCGCCCGCACCAAACTATGAGATTTTCAACGTTTCCATGTTTGACGTCCAAAAGTTGGATACAGGCTCGCATACGCTGTGGATGACCATTAACGACTTAGCTGGGTCGTCTAGCAACATGATAATGATATTCGACTACGCCTACGTCAACGAGACGTTGGTGTCCGCCGCCACGGCCACCACCACTTCAACAAGTTTTGTACCGTCGAGTTTGTTAAAATTCCACAACAATTCCGACTTCCACTAGTTCGAATTCACGGTATGTCTGACATGAGTTCAGGGGAGTAGCAAGGCTTATGGTTTTCCATAGCACTGTTAGCGTTTGGGCCATCATCGGTAGCATTCTAGGCGGAATTGCTCTTATAGTGATCGGCACCACTGCTGCCCTATGTCTGCGACGCAGGAGGCGTTACGCCGCAGTCAACATCATCCCTGAAGGCGAGGTGCAACCATGTAATAGAAACACTCTATACGACCCTGCAGTCTCCGAAGTACAAAATGCGGGTCCTAATTCCTCAGCGTATTACATCACCCCCTCGTCTTCCACCCCCACACCACTCACTCACAACAGCCGCCAGCCGTTGGTCGAGACCAGCACCGACTTGACACCGTTCTTTCTCACTTCTCCAAGCGCACCGCTCGCTCTGCACGCAGCTAACTTTTCTTCCGAGCGAAATCGTAAGACACAGGTCTTTCTACCGGGCCCGTCATTAAGGCAGTCATCGCCAGACGACAGCCCAGTCGTTGAAAGCTCAGCTCGACAGCTCCTGCCGTCACTCACGGATGAACAGGCCGATTTTATCACCGATTTGTACAATCACAACATCCCTACCGCGGCTGTCGCACGTGTGTTGCAGCGTATGCTGGTCGATCGACATGCTGGCGTCAGAGAGTGTGAAAGTGAGATTGGATCACACAGCGATACTACGACTGCACCGCCAAGCTATCGACCATAGGGTGTCTTGCGTTTCCGTTGTAAATTAGATACCCAGAATGTGTTTCAGATGTCTTTTCATCTTCTGAAACGCGAACTTTTCCATCAGGTCTCAAGTCTTGCAACGAACAGTCGAGCAGGCACTTCAGGCGTTCCGAAGCCCTTTGTTAACAACTCATTCGAAGCTACTTCGTGCCAAAAGCGTACGTAGTATACAAGCAGAAACTGCATCACGCAAACAATTTAGAAGACATGGACAATGCAGGAAACTAAGTTCAGAATATATCAGGGTGGACAACACCTATGTCGCTTCCACGTTACACCTCACACCCCCTATTCGCTGGACCAAACACTTTGCACAAACGAAGAGCTTAGTCCGACTCGAGGCACCACCGTGTATGACGAAGCAAATGCTTCTTCCGAGTCAGAGTCAGAAAGTAAGAGAGACGATATAACAGAGGGCGAGGAAGGTCCCGATGTGAAGGTCCATGAATCCGCATCTGTGACATCAACCACTTCGGGTGCGGTGGGTAAGCGTGTTTCTGGCTGCGCAGGGGCTGGCACTGAAACTGTGACAACGTCTGACGAAAAGTCAAGTGTGGGAAATATGAATTCGTCCTGCACACTCGGTGTGGCAAGTCCGTAGTTCGCCGTCCCGACTTCAGAAACATCATCAAGGTCCAGCTCAGATACTGAGGGAGTGTCGAATGCAGCGCTAGACGGAGATGGTGGAGAAGCGAAAGTCTCCTGAGTTTCCACCTTAGATTTTGTGGGGGTACTTGGCGTAGAGACGCGAGTCTCCTCCAGGGTGCACCATTCTTCTGCCGTCAGCCCGATAATGGCACGCACGCGGTCCGCTGTCCAACCGGCGAAGGCGACACGAAGAACGGTACACTGTCTTTCACATGTATCGCCAACAACATCCCTTGGTCCGTATGCATAAGCATCGACGCTTACGCCTGGATCGTCCCAAACATTTCCGGCGTCCAGCCTCGAGAATAGGGTTGATACACGCAGGGAGTGCAACTCATGGTTACGGCTAGTCGATACTACCTCTGAGACTGGCAGGAGACGGTGTCTAGTGTTACCCGCAGCTAGAGGCAGGCGTGCAGTAGGCGTGGGGGCGAGTGGCACGAGGAGATGAGTCGTGACATCAGGAGCAGGCAGGAGAGGGAAGAAGACATCCAGCTCGGACGGCTCCGCACGGTCAGTCTTGGTCCGAGAAATTATGGGCTCTGATCTAGGTTTGAGCTTCTCCTGGACTTTTGAAACAGGGGCACGGTTCTCTTTCGCCCGACGCAATTTGCGTACTTCTTGTTTCTTGGTTTTACCTTCCCATTCAGCCTCCCAAAGTGCACGAGTGGCGATAGGGACGTTCTCGACCATATTTTGGAAGATGGGTCGAGAGGAATGGAATGCCCTAGCTGTACCCAGACCAACTTGGGTCACGTTAGCAGGAACAGTGGGTGGTCTCGGCAGATGAGGCGCTGAGAACGGTCTAGATAGCGCGTGCTTTACGGGCAGAGAGAATCCTGCTCGTATACTCTGCGCGCTAGAATGGTAGTGTGCTGGCCGCAGCAACGAGTTGGATGCATGGGCGGGGCGCGAAGCGACTATGTGACTGTACCCCGGTGCAGTGAGATGGCCAATAAAGCGAGAGAAAAGGGTGCGTGTCTGAGAGAAGAGACGCTGTGCAGGTGTTGGCGGCGGTGGGGCATTTGGGTGAGGTATTGAGGATGAGATGTGTATCGACCTAGTAGTGCCAGGGGATGAGCCGTGCCATTGCCTGGATGGCACGCCTATGCCCTGCTTGAGATGGCGGACGCCGTGCGAGACGGCCGACATCTCGAACGACTAGTGATGGCCTTACCTGCAGCCTGCTGCCCCGTCCTTTCGGTATTTATTATCCACCGGCAGGGCATTGCGTGTTTGGTCGGCACGGCACTGTCGGAGCTCGGATCTATCCGGTCGCGGCTTATCGGCGGAGTCACGTGGTTCTCTGAAACTAAATCTTTTAGTGGCGTTTCACTCCTTTTGTGTATCGACACCTAGGCTCTGGCGAAACGATTCATCAAAGATAGCCGTCGAGCTGGCGATGGCGTTGGTGAAACTTACAGAATGCAATCCATGTAACCTCGAAACGTGAAACAGACACGGCTTTTCTTCGTCAAAGATCAATCATCCACGCTAGGGAGTTCCGGTCCGTAGCAACCTGTAGCAGCCTTACTATCGGTTGAATTCACACTGCTTCAATCGGGACCTGCATAACGGTAAGGACAGTGGATATGCATGAGCGTGGTATCCATAAATTTGTTCATCACTGCACATATGAAACAGGCGTGCACTCTCGTCTCCAGGCCACTGTTACACATCTCCTGCCACGTTCTCGTTCCTACTTGGCCTAGCGCTATCTTAGAGGGTGATGATCATCTGATCGACCCTTAGTACGCTAAATACTCTGGTATCATCCCACTTGGCAGAGAGGCGATGCCTTTACGTCTGGCTCGTATATTTTTCCAACCCTTGCTCATGTATCACTTTCCACCCTGGACTAGCATGTATGTCTGGCAGCCGTTTCTCCTCGGTTCTCTCACTCTTCTCCTGTGGACTTCCTTGGTGACAGCGGCGTTTTACATCGACAATGCAAACTCGTCTGTTCGATATTATTCCTTGCAGAACTCAGCATGGAAGCAGTATGGTTCGGACCTCGGAACCATTACTTTATATCCAGAGCCTCGCGAGTCTGTTACCGTGAGCTACGAGACGTGTTATAACGAAACCTAGTGAGTCGTTATATATGTGTAGTATGTTTAAAAATCATCAATACTTTACAGCTGTCGTGAGCTTCGAGTTCCTCCTGTCATCTGCTCATGTTAATTGCTATCAGTTGGTCGTTGTATGACGGACGACGAATGCGAGGCCCAGATCCCTTTCGCAGGTGTCTCTTTCTCCCCTTTGATTGTAAAACGATGGGGATTGATACAGTTCAGGAACTGGCATCACCATATATGTGACGAATGCAGGTTTCCAGGGAGTGAATGCGAGCCTGAGCGTTGATGGCGTGCACTCAATTAATGGCACCATTCCACCTCCGACTTCCCCCTCCTACCAAACTCCAAGGGTATCCCTACTGGCTATCCAGTCGTTAGCCTACGCGTACCACATAGCGACACTTTCAATACTGGACTGGGATGGCGGCAATACGTCGTTGTACTTTGATTACGCAATGATAGAAGACAGCACGGCTACGAGTCAACCGCTGACGCCGACGCCAACCACTTCGGCAATACCGTCCCTCCCCAGTACTTTTCTCTCCATGCCCTCGGTTACGATGCTCACTGCTACCGTGCTACTGACCAAGACCGCCAGAAAAACTACAACGAGAACTACTACGGCGGCAACTTCTCATACCTCAGCGTCTTTATCCAGCACTTCAAGCTGCAGTCACTGGTATGAACAACTTGCTGTACACAAAAATGAGAGCTGATGCACCTTGCACACAGCCTCCGTGTTGTTGAAATAGCCGTTCCTTGTGCTATTAGCGCTTTGTTGGTTACCGGTGCCATTTTCTATCTGAAATTGCGCAGGGCCAGGGCCAAGAAAGAGGCGGATGGCCGTAAACCAGAGCCCTTCACTGTCGTGCAGAGATCACCCTTACCCTTAGCACCTGCTGCCGAGGAGAAGGCACGTATACGGGCGGCGCAGTCCCGGGTACTAGGGGTACGCATAGAGGCGTGTTCCGGTGACACTCTGTCTGTGAGAGACGGTTTGTTCCCTGGATGCTCTTCGGATGTTGGCAGAGAATATACGACCGGGAGTGAAGAGTCCAGCGAACCGCTTATAAATGACTGCGCTCATTCGGCAACCTCGGTTCTGTCAGATACCGTTGTTGCCCCGCAGAGCAATCCCTTCCGACCTAGCAGCATTCACACACCCCCTCCTAGCTATAGTGATCGTGGGCTGCCGTGGGGGTGGGCAACCTAGACCCCCCACCCCCACGTACCTCGCCTGTGGCAATATATGTACTGCACTTACAAATAAGTGCATACGCTATCTGTTATTTTACCTGCAAGCTGTTGAAAGACAGATAAATACTAATACGCCAGTGCTTGGCTGTCGGATGAACAATGATTTTGACGCCACTAATTGAAGCTGCTCGCTACATATTTCCTGAGTGCATCGTTCGCGGTTATCGTATTTCACACAAACGGTTAGGAACCTCCGTAAACCTCGCAAAGCCCTAGCTAGCCTCTCTCGCCTGTATATCAATTTCGCGAGGTACTTGGAAGAGGAAGGCGTATCTGGTACTGCGGAGCCCGCCTTTGGTAAGTGCCGTGATCATCATTCACAACAACATGGGGAAGGCCATCAAAGTCAATATCAAGACAGTTGACGAAGACCTCACAGAAATCTAGTGTGAATTCACTGCGTCACGAGCAAGTTTCTTCCCCTACTTTTTGTTAGGTTTTCACGAATAAGGACCCCTCAGCCTGAAAAAAATACGAAGACCAACTGCCACGATCATGTACATTTATTGCTGGTATACTATATACTTCAGCCACCGCGACTGTTCAAATCTTGGTCACTCTACGGCAGTCTATGCTAAGGACTTGGATTGAACGCGCAAGATTTTCATCGTCACGGTACGCAGCCCTTCTGGGAGGAAAACAGGTGGATAGTTTCAAGGTATGTACGGCAGTCATGCGTGAATAACACTGGTTAATCATGTGTGCTGTCCAAGTAGATATTCATTTTCACAAAAGTCTGGAACTTGGAACTTTTAATGCTTGTTAAATTCGTCAAAAATTATGTACGTTTACAGCTCTAACCAGCGTTCCACTTCTCAACCTCCTGAACAAGGTAAAAAATGAGCGTGTGCGCGATCTCTTAGAACAAGCACTGGAGAAATAATAGCGCGGGTACTCGCCGATTTCAAGTACCTACCTTGTTGCAGATCCCGGTGCATGTACACCGAGAGACTTTGGTAGATGCGATCGCAAAAGCAACTGCCAACTACGGATTACCCGCGACTCGACCGATTGGCGATCGCGCCATTGAGATTCTGCCTCCCAAGCAGGCATGTCTCCGATTCGCAACTCTTGAACTCTCACGAAACTCCGGATAGAGTGGAACAGTTTTGAAATTGAAACAGGGTTTGACGATAACTTCCGGAGGACGTTTCGAATGAAACGGTATACAAACTCAATTTAACACCTAGGCATCCTATCCCGCTGCACAAACTCTGTCCACTAAGCGAAATAATGGTGCTATCGAGGAAGCAAGCCTCAGCCCGGTGACCCGTTGTCGCTGAACAGTCAGTTAATGCTACCCCCAAGGACCTTCGCTCGCAGCTGCCAAAATACCACTCCAAGGACTGGGTGGTTAGAGACGCTGCAGACAGCCAGGCAGCCAAGGATAAATATGAATGAAATACAGATATCGGGGGAGCAAGTCCAGATTTTATTGTATCCATAACGTGCTTTGTTGTTTTATCTATCTTGTATCCCATTTTTCTACCTCCACCGCACAGAGATCTTCCCACTGTACATCCCACCCATCCTCCGCAAGGTAAGGTTGCTCGACCCACTGATTCATGATATCTCTGGATGTCTCGAACGAGAGAGAGTGGCTTCTTAGCTGATTGACGAGATCATTCAGTAGAACTAAAGACTTGTGGTAGGGTGTGGTTATACCACCCATGGATAATACTGTGCATTAGATATTAACTTAACTCGTCATCGAACGCGCAGAATACGAACCGAATTTCTCGAGTGGCCAAGAAAGCCAAAGGGGTTCTTCCTTACACCATTTGGGACCCTTGGTCTTCTGAGCTTCGTGGTACAAAGCTTCCAGGTTGTCCACCACGGCTCCCATTCGTCGCAGATTCTTTTGCTATAGGTCACAAGCTGATGATGACTGACTGGAAAACACGCATAAGAGAACCCTCACGAGTTTTGTTAGGACAGCATCCAGCTGTACGATACACTTCTCCATTACGGCGAGCTTCGGTCCAACTATCGGGGACCGTGGCAGGCTTCCTGGTGGAAGGACAGCTAGCGCATTACTAGTGAAACAAAGGGATCGCTCAGACGAGACCCACTTTTTCACTATCGCATGGATATACACACTCGAGCTCCGTTCTCGTATCTACTAGCGTACGTGCAGCCCTCAGGCCGTCGATGAGAACAAGATCGTCCCATGCGTGCGATAGTGACCGTAGCTCTTGCAGTATTGTTCTAGCCTTTCTGTGGATCGTAGTCTCTGACACACGCGATGGAGAGGCTGGAGTGCCGGGCTGACGTGGCTGCGCCACTGGTGAAGACGTCGGTGTGGACGGGCCATGGAAGGAAGCCAAACGCTTGGACATGACGAAGAAAAAGCTGTGGCGGACGTTTGGTGCCTGCCATACTAATTACAACACCGTCTGGGCAGAGCCCTCACTTAACATTCAATTTCTGGTCATCATGGACGATACTGTACTGTTCAGGGCAGAATCAGAACTTGTAATCACAGAAGTAGGTCCTCATGAGCTCAGAGAACACAAATTTCATCTGATGATCTGGACTTGATCAGGCACGCAAACAGAAGGCCGATAGAACGAAGTTGCTTGGTTCGCCCATCCAACTAGGGGGCAAAGCAATAGACGTCATTGTCGAGGGTAACACCATATGGATAGCGGAAAACACGCACGTTGCAAAGAAAATCGACTTGGAGGTGAGAACACCGATGCAGCGCAATCTTGAATCTTACAATTGACGTACGCTAGTCGGGCAAAATCTTGCAGATCTACAGAGGTCATACAGCACCTGTCACCTGTCTAGGATTTTATCGAGATGATCACGATACGCGTGGCTTACAGGTTCTTATTACCGGCTCTTGGGATAAGGCAAGTAGAAAGGATCAGGTCCGCCAATTTCTCTAACCCGGTCATACCGTAGACGATCAAAATATGGGACACTAGTGTGAGTGTCATCTTTCTGGTCTTCTGGCTTTATTCGATGATCGTCTGCAGTCAAAAGAACTGCTATGTTCGATTGGTGCTCATGATGACTTCGTGAAATCGCTGCTGGTAGTTCCTTCTCTTAGGCTTCTGGTCTCCAGCAGCTCCGACAAAACCGTTAGATTCTGGTAGGTGCGCATCTCCTCCAACGTGAAATTTGAACACACTTCGTGTCAAGGGATCTTACGGGCGTCGTTGAGCGAAAGACGATCACTCCGGTTGGATCAGTTTCCGCTCATAGTCGACCGGTGGAATGCTTAGCTGGTTCTGTGGTCTCGGATACAGAAGTTATGCTCTTTACTGGTGATACAATGGGTGTTATCAAGGTATGGAAGCTCGAGAAGGGGTGTGGACTTCAACCTCGATGGCATAACACTCTACTGGACACTTTGAATCTACATCGGACGAGAGTCACTCAGATGATATATGGGGCCGGACAGCTGTGGACTGGTAGGTATCCCGGTGTATGTCTGACTTACAAGTACTAAGGGAATTGGTACAGCCTCCTTAGATGAAACCGTTCAAATCACAACGTACCCACCTGACCCCACTGTATCCAAGTTGGTACCACCACTAACTCATCCGTTACCGGTTCGCGCACTCCTTCCTCTTTCATTGACTCCCCTAGCAGAACCTTACGTAGTCAGTGCTTACGGGGATGTTATTCGGCTGTACGATATCTTGGCTGTGTTTGAACCGGAGGTTGTAGGGGAAATTGATGGTCATTGGCACGACGTGACGGCTATACGGTTGTGGCTACGGTCCAGTCACAATGTGGCCGGCAGAATAAAAATTGAACCTTTCATCGTTAGTGCGAGCCTTGACGGGACAGTTCGCAAGTGGCAGCTCAGCGGTGCGCTCTATTTCGATCTGTATTCCGATGGTCTATCTTACCATTTCTGGCAGAACTTCTTACATCCACGCCCGGGAATCCTGCAGAACCCATACACCCTGTCGTGTTTTCTCCTGTACCTGAGCCCAGAGGGGATGGCACGACAGGCGAGCTAACTGAAGAAGAAGAACGTGAGTTGGCTGAGCTGATGGAAGATTAAGATTCGTGAATTTTGTGAGCCATGCTTGTATTACCAATTCCTAGTCATGCTGAATCCGATTCCACCCTGGTAGAATGGATGCTCAGGCTTTTCCCCGTCTTGAAGTACTTGAAAAGGTGTTGAATACCCCAGGAATATAAGGCTCTCGTGAGAGTTGGTGAGTGGTTTGAAGAGTCTTGCAGTTGGACATGGTAGCCCGCATGTTGGAAATACATCTTATGTGAGTAGACCTTGATACTGGCAAGTAATAACTCCGGCATCTGTTTGGAAGGAGAGTGGTTCCCTGACTATCACCGGACCTCTAGAGAGGAACGCAGTTGAGCTTCATTAATGAGCTGTTCTGGTCGTTAGTGGATCAGAAGTGGGGTGAGTCGTCAGCAATTGTTGCTGAGGCTACGGATTTGCACGACTAATCTCCAGCCGGTTTCGTTGATTGAGTAGAAGAAAGGTTGGAATTGGAAAGACGGGATCGCAGATACTCGGACTGCTGTCAGCCGGAGGAGTGTAGTCAACGGCTAGGGGCATAGCGCATTGTCTCCGGTACTTCTCACTGAGGCACCTGGTGAGACTTGCTCTACACACGGCTTGATCGAAGGATGATAATGGTTTGCATGCCAATGCGGCTCGTTGGAGAGAAATGATCTCCTCCAGATCTGATAGGGTACCCCCACTTTTGAAATGTTGCAGGACCAGACAATCTGCAAGCTTTGCAAGAGACGCAAAGCGTTCCTCATGTCCAGGCGGGGTGAGTTTCAGTACAGCACGTCGGAGGGCGATGATTTCTGTCAAATCTTCCATGGAATCCCCATTGCCAAGCCGCTGTTCCAGGCATTGCACAAGGCGATCAAGAGAGACACGATGTTCTTGATGCCCTGAGGGAGCGAGTTCCAACGCAGCACGTCGGAGGGGTATGGCTTCTATCAAATCTCCCACGATACCCTTGTTCCAGAACCGCCTGACCAGGCAATCTGCCAGGTGTGTGATGGTCAAAAAGCGTTCTTGATGCCCTGAGGGTGTAAATTCTGCTGTAGCACGTCGAAGGGTAATTATCTCATCCAAATCTTTCCCGTCTTCTTCCCTCCTAAACCGTTGATGCAGAACTTCAGCGAGATCGACAAGAGCCAAATAGTGTTCCGGGTGTCCCAGGGGAGCGTCCTCCAACAAGGCTCTGCTGAGGGCGATGTTCTTTTCCAGAGCAAAATCCGTCATCCCCCAGTAGCGCAGGGGCATCTGCTCGGACGAGCATCCTCCCATGAACGACCCTCCCAGTTTCATGTTATTCAGAAGTTCTTGCACGACGTCCCAGGCCGTCTCTGGATTTCCGTCAAATGGTGTCCTAAGCATGGATGCGCCCAAATCATCCGCCTGGTTTTTGAGTAGTAACATTGATGCACCAATTCTTCCAGTAGATAATTGTGCCCCAGGAGTTATAGTAGGGATGACGTGAACGGCGCTGGGAGCGAGACCTTGATGGTACATGGGCATCAAGCAGCCGAGATACCTCGAGACCATCAAGTATGGATCGTATGGATTCGATCCGATGTTATGCAGGTACAGGATTCCAGCCGCCTTACATGGCTTCCTATATCTGCCCACACATGTTACTCGCTATATGGTGCAAAGAGCTCAGTCTTACTTTGAATCCAACCATTCCTTCAAGTTTTCTTCCCCACTTCGCCCTACGAACGTGCAAAGAGATGGGGTGTCTACAAGCACGATTTCGCTGTCTTCCCCGCAGAAACAACATCTTTCTGCGTTAACCTCCGTGACATCGAGCTTCGGTTCTCTGTCGACTGGAACATGTGTTTTCGAGATTTGTAAGAGGATGCTAAAAAGCTAGGGCGAAACGCAGGGAAAAACAGAATAAGTGACGTTAAGGAAATATGAGATAGGCTCGGATTTGACCTTACCCAACTCTTTCCCGAGCCAGAAGGACCCACAATACTGGTTGCGCTCTCAGTGTTACTGTATCACCGAACGTGGCATCAGCGCATACTCACAACACAACGACATCCTTGGGCAAGATGGTGGTCTTTTTGGACACGCGAAACCTGTCACGCAGACCCATGTAGCGAATCCACCTATCGTCAGTCGAACGAGAGTTACAAGGAAAGCGAGTCAGAGCTTGAGCAATATCATGCACGGCTAATCAAGGGAACTGGTGACTGCTGCTAGACTGGAGTTCGGCCCTACACAAATTCAATATATCAGAGCGAAGACCGGTGATGATGGTACTGATGACACAGAACGATCCTGCCCTTTGCAACGTGTAAATATCGGCTGTGTGCGGCATGCGACGGAAGTGAGTTCCCCGCTCTGAGCTTTATACGATTCAAGCATGAATTACTATGTCATCACCGAAAACCCCACTGAAATCGTATGTGGTCCCGATACATGTGAGAAGACAAGGTAGTCAAGAGGACGCAAGTACGGCCACCAATAACCCATTGACTTCTAGCGTTCGAAGGGGATTGCTGCATGGGAAATGACCTCCTGAAGTATACGCGCGTTCTTTTCACCTGTAGCCTCGGTTGTGAAAATCCCAAGGCGGTGTATGTTGAACCACTACTCGACGGTTAGTACTAGTAGCCCCTAGCAGTGGTAGCTAGCGAAGACCGCCGATATTTGCTCGACTAACAATGCATGCGCTGTTTGCTAATGGCCCCGTTAGCGCCAGTGACAAAGGTCCCTCCCAGCTCGACGGAGGCGTTGGTATGTATGTACTCGTAACTTTTGGTTGCTAGCAACTATGATTAAAGCACAACTTTCTTCTGGGGCTACTGTCCTTACCTCTTCTTACTTTCGAGGCAGAGAGAGTCCAGGAGAGTAACTCTAGAACTCCTGGTTTCCACGTTCCAGGACTGAGGACTGGAGTTATCCACAGAGGTGACATTCATAGGAGAATGAATAGGATAGTAAAGCGCCTATCAGAACAGCGACGGTGGGGAGCATCGACCGTAATGGTGGCGGCAACGAACGGAGCAGCAACAACAATGGAAGTAATGCTCACTGCTGCCCACTTAGCCCACCTGAGGCTTCTCACCGACTCCACGATGGTGAGCAACAACTGAGACACGATTGGATCGAGGCGAGTGATTCCTGATCTTTATTTGGCATGGCACTCATGCTGCTGAGATCTTGTCTCCAATATTTCTACTTATCTCAACACACAGTTTCCCACATGGGAGATCTACCACTCCTCGCAGGCTGAATTCTCTGTCCATGATCATGTTCTGGAAGGGTCAACAGTACAGTGGCCATGCCCGCTCGGCGACCTTTGGCCTTCGAGTGCGCGTTCTTGCTGTAACTACTGGTGGGCGCCAGACCCAGCTACACCCTCCGACCATAACACCCACGGAATCGATAAAGGGGTCGATCTACCATACCTGAGAGGCCATCATACCCTTGACATTACACCCAGCGCCTGGCTGGAACCCCAGATACCGAGTTCTGTGGCCTTTCTCCTATCTTTCGTACGTACGTCTTTTTGCGAAAAAAGCCTGAAGCCAGTCCCATATTACTCAATAAACAAAGCACCTACAACAGTATAATATGTACTGGGAAGACATCCGTGCATTTGCGTCATTCACGCGATCTCTCGAAAGCTGACAAATTACAATAAAGTCCCACTGCAAAGAAATACATAATAATTTCATTATGAGTCTGTTTGTGCATGGTGATAGCTAGGTGGTGCGGTCGACTCCCCATCGCCGACCTGACTACCTAACCATGAGAGTATTCGCCTGTGGCCAGATGCTGGCATAGGCATGTACGCCCGCAGTTCTGGGTCGTATGGCCCAATAGCTGCACTAGGGTTAGAGCCATACGGGCTTGGGTTCGGGTTAGTCAACATCCGTTCGAGTACGCGTGCAACTACAGGTGCCGGGACGTTGTTCTGGTATAGACTGGTCACAAAGTCCGCCTGCTCGTCTGTCAAGATGGGCTGCCTTCCTGACTCTGAATCAGGTGCCACTCCGCCAGCTTCACACGGAGCACCCTGTGATGAAAAGTGTGCGTTTTCGGTGGCGCGAGTGCTCGGAGTAGATGATGATATGGGTATAGTGGGTAGCTGTCGCAGAGGACTGGGACGAACCCCGGCGGGAGTCGAGTTGATGTCAGGAATGCTGCCTTGGAGAGCACTTTCCCCTTGAGGACTAAGAGATGTAGCAGCTGATGGAGGAAGTGAAGTAGGTTGGTCGCCCATGTCAGGTGTTGTGGTAGTGTCAACGCCTCTGATGCTTGCCCTACTCAGTTCCCCAGTGAAGATAGACCCATCGCCGGGCGCTCTGGCGAAAGGATCTACGAGAGTTCCAGCCAGGAACCTGGATTCTGGACGACGGAGGAGAGGGGTGGTGTTGCCGATGGACGCCCGCGACCTTCGACGGCGGAAAAAGAAAATTGCGAGTGCGCCTAGCACCAGTAGACCAATTGCGCCAGCGGCTGCTCCTCCGGCGATGGCCCCAACGTTCGTCCTAGAAAAGATCGGTATAAATTCATCGTTCCCGGGAATACCATTTACTGTGCTTACTTTGAGCCCAAAGTCGTTAAGTCGCTACTTCCAGACGAAGAGCTGGACGCAGCGCCTACGCCCGCCGATGTTGACGTACTATTGGTTAGTGAAGACGCGATAGCTGGTGGTGTTGCAGTGGAAGAAGAAGTCTGGTTCGATGTAGCTGGTGTGCTCTGCAACGATTGTGAAGCAGTAGTAGCTGAGGGGGTGGAGGAACCCTGCATTGTTGTGGTAGGCGTCTGGTTCACAGCAGAGGTGGTCGATGTCGTTCCAGCAACCACTGCTTCGTTAACGTCTATATAATCCAACATCATCCCGCTGAAGCCTCCATCCCAATCTAGGACTGTCATAGTTGCCGTGTGATTGCCAGAGACTAAATTTTGAACGCTAAAAAGAGTCACATGTGGAATATTGTATTGGGGTGCTGGTGGTGCGCTCAACGTTGCAGTTGTTGCAGTCCCGGAGTCAATGGATAGGGATGCGGACATGCCTTGCGGGCCGGCCTGGAGCACGTATATCGTGATTCCGGAACCTACAGTTGCAACAGCTACAGTGAACGTCAAAATAGAAAACATGAACCAGTAATACCTGTAAATGAAAACTGGACAGCACAGTTATCCGACGTCGAACATGCAGCATCTGCGCAGATAGCTAGATAAACGTAATCCATTGGCGGGCGTTATTCGCCACTTACAGGTGCTGTCGTACAAACGAAATTGATTTAGTACACGAAAAAACGACGACCAAAAGAATATCCTCACAACGTTCCATCATAACACTGGGCAGAGTTTATGGGCATCATCGTTCCATTAGGAAGGCGAATCGAAAGCTGCTCTCCTGTGTCTGAGCCAAATGGACCCCACACCGGTCCAGCTGGGTTTTCAGAGAACTTGAGCACCGAGTAGTTGCTGTCATCGATGGTATATGTCCGAACGGCGATAAAGAACGTGAAGACGACGAGCCAAACACTCGAAATAAGACCAATCATAATTAACCAGCAGAAGTCTTAGGGAACTTAACCTCCCGCTGGAGTATTAAGGACGGGAGGGGTACTATGGAATGAAGAGGGGAGTAAAAAGCGGCGATGCGAGTAAAGCGACCGCGTTGTTATGACCAGGGATTCAGAAGACTTGACAGAAGATTGGATAACAACTTGTGCTGTGCAATGGCACCTAAAACAAGTTAGCATATGTGATCCTATTACACCAACGAAGGAAAGGAGACAAGTGTATATCTGTCGTCGTGGAGTGTATATTTCCTCTACCACCAGCATAGAGCGTGTAACTTGTTGCACTCGTACCTTCAATATCGAGCGGCCCTACCAACCATCTATGAGCTGGGAATTATAACCTACCGAACCCATTTTAGCATTGATATGTCATTTGTGCGCATCAACGCCGTCCGTTGTCGCCGGCCCTTACGGATGGCCTACCATGTGGAATGAGCCACACTGCCTTGCACGCATGATAATGCGTACTGGCGACGGGAATTCTGACGTTTCTTGTTTGATCAAGCCTCGTCGCCGGGTTTCCTTGGGCCAGTGCTTGTTCATGAGTTGCTTCACAGAACGGTCATATTAGCGCGGATTACCGTTCAACTGCGTGGCAATATTAATGGCCGTCTGTTCTCGGTTCCTGGGAAGTTGGATCCAAGCAAGTACATGTGAAGTGGCTACCCCTTCTGGTACTTTCCCCTGGCAACCGCCAGTCCTTAAACACAGTGCAGACCTTAGTGTACTACGTAGAGCAGACTACCTACTTAATATACAGTGAAATGTCATACAATCTGTACACAACGAACCGCTGACAATGACCAGATCCATTTAACGTATGGTGACCAGCTCTGTATACAGTCCCCGAATGTCAGCAATAATAACGGAGAGCATGCTTGACTCACCTTCAGCAGACGTTGGATGGATGGCAACGGTGTCATCCAAATCTTTCTTGCGCGCTAATGGAAGTCTCACGTCAACCAGCGCGTACGCGGACGACCCCAACGAGGAAAAACGCACCGCCCATTTTGACCGCGACTGCGAAACCTTGCAAGGCTTCGTCACTGCCCTGCCCAATCATATGTACACCGACAACACGCTCCTCTTCACCGACGACGATCAGCTTGTAAACCGTTGGCTCTTTGTGTTCCTCGTCAAGCTGTGAGAAGTAAAGCGAACGGAACGAGGATTTGTCTACCCGGCTCAGTGGTCTGGACAGAACGACGAAAGGACGATAACATACAGATTTTCACGTCATCACCATACACCTGGCGAGCTTCTGGTTCTGTGAGACCGACCGTACCAATCGGTGGATGCCTGAAAATGGGTCAGATAGATGACCGGTAAGCCCAGGGTCCCTCACACACGAGAAAACAACAGTGGGGATGTTCCTATATGATAACTTGTCATCTTTGAATTTCTCGGGACCGAAGAGTCTGTTTGAAAGGCGTCTTCCTGCTGCAATGGCTACGGGGGTAAGTAATGCCTTCCCCTGCACGTCACCAATAGCATAAATGCCCTTCGTAGTGGTATTCTGGTAATCATCGACCACAACGTCACCTTTCTTGTCTGCTTCAACTCCTACTTCCTCTAATCCGAGGCTCTCCGTGTTGGACCGCCGGCCAATGGCCCAAATCAGACAGTCAACTTCGATTGCGCTTTCCTTGTCTGTGTGGACAGTCAACGTCTGGCCTTTTTCACCTTCCACTCTTGTCACGTTGGAATGTTTATGGATCTTGATTCCAGTGTGCTCCATCCACGGAGTCAGGACATCGTGCAAGGTAGGGTCGAAGCTGCGTAAGACCTTGTCTTTCCGGATAATAAGATGCGTTTCAGAACCGAGTGCATTCAATACACCAGCCAGTTCAACAGCAATATAGCCAGCACCAACAACAGCGACGCGCCTCGGTCGATCCTCCAGTTCAAAAAACCCGTCGGAGTCGATACCAAGCGACGCGCCTGGAATCTTGTCGTCATGGGGAATCACTGGACATCCACCGACCGCGATAGTAATGTGATCTGCATGCATCACGTATCTTTCGCCATTGGGCTTTATCACCTCAATTGCGTCCTTGGCAACGAAGCGCGCGTAGCCCGGGTGATACTCGACTTTTTCTCTTTCAAGGTTGTTCTCGTAGATTTTATTCAATTTCCGAATGTATGCATCCCTCTGGAGCTTGAAAGTTCGCCAGTCGAAATGGGGTTCGGGGATACCGCGGAAGTGATATCCATCGGCGGCATGGCGAAGTCTATCAGCCATGTCAGCAGCGTGCCACATTATCTACATTAAGGCAACGTGTTGTTAGCTCAGCAGGCTGCGAGGGGAAAGCATGATTAACCTTCTTAGGTACACATCCTAGAATGTGTTGGGGAATATTTGATCCGAAATTTCACGAGAAAGAAGGGGATGACACGTACCAACGTTCACGCAAGTACCGCCGAGATACGGAGAGACTTCAACGAGTGCAACTTTCTTTCCGTAGGACGCAGCACGACGCTGAGCGCACAATTATCAGTATTTAACATGGAGCGATAGATGAGCTGTATACCGACGAGGCCACACCCCCACTACCCCCACCTATACAGATATAATCGTAACGATCAACCGTCGGACAATCCACTGGCGGCATGCTTAATGGTGTGGTCGAAGTGAGAGACCTGGATATCTGATGTCACGATCACAGATAACAGTGTGGCGTTAAATATCAAAATGGATAAATACAGCTCTCGCATACCTGGTGGAGTCTAACCAAGGGCCGGGCACTAGGCGGTCGTATAAATTTCGCGGCTGCGAACGCTGAGGACAATCTGAGGGCCAGGTTTGCTAGTCAAAAGCGAGCCACGATGAGCTCGCGGGGTATTCGAGACTTTATACTGTTTTCCTGCGCCTGTGGGATCAGCGTAGCCCCAAACAAACCGCCATGGATTACTGAGGCAAAGCATGACGATTACTCAAACAAGTAATCACAGTCACGTGATACATACCAGCTGACGCAGCATGATCACACCATAGATCGTAAACCCACGGGCTCAGTACTGAGTGGCAGCGAAAACATGTCGATTTAGTTGTCTTACAGGAAAAGCACAGGCATAAATCTGATATACACGGTATGTCGCTGTTCCAGTCGCCTTTCCACGAACCGATTCCGAGAGTCGAGCGTCTCAGGATCTTAATTATGACGTACCAGATTGCAGCAGTATGGTGTAATCATTGTGTAGTCCATCAGCACTGCTCGCTTGGACACTAGTTAGGCTGCCTTATCTTAAGCAGTATCGGCGCCCTCCTAGTGCTAGCAGATACGGTCACTACGGGTAGTGTCCCACAACTATCCTTAACAAGTCTGACTTCCCCCGATAGAATGGTGGGCTGTGGGAATCGTATGCAGGCATATGGACTAAATGCAGTAATATAAACCGCAATACCGTTCGAGTCTGCAACGTGATTCGCGACATCGTACTTCGCAACGGGGTGGACTCACACGACGGTGTTGTGTCGTACGTATGGGTCAGTCCTTGGCATTCGATCTGCACCTGCAGCGTACTTTCAAGCTTCAAGGCTGTCCACTCACCGAGAGCACCGGCCGAGTACGAGGAGGTCAACAGGAAAATGTCAGACCCATCTTGGGACGGGGAACGATAACACCGTAGTACCTGCCTGTGCTGTTTTTAAGTCACACCCCGCCGCGAACGGACCTGAACGGTCATAGGGCTGGCGAAGTAGACGTCCGGAGGGGAAAGGGTTTCTTCTGGGCATCCTCGTGATCGGAAAGCGGGCACATCATCTTTCGTCGTGGCCTTCGTCTGGCCGGCCCATAATCAACGTCAACGCGAAATTCCTCGCTTGCGCCGCCAACAAAAGTGGAGACAACGCTCCCAGTTTGCCCTTTGCTCTCAAAGTCACGGGGTGATGCCATGACTTCTGTGGTTGTGCACGCATGGGCTACAAGGTGACCAATAACTCCCTCTTCAACCCGCTAGGGTTCGAGACACTTTACTACCTTGTACTATGTCGACCAAGGCGGATACTCACTGATCAATCTCCCTCGCCGTTCTACATAAAATTCTGGCAAAGTTTGGCCCCTATTTGTCGATGGCGATTATCCCCCTTAATCTTCCCTGTGAAACTGACGGTTAGACTTGCCTTGTGAGGTGGATCATGAGAACGACGGAGACGTTGCATACCTATTGTCCTCTGGCATAAATGCTCTCCATGAACGCTGACAAGTCCTCTCCCCCATCTAGCGCAGGGTCGATTATTTACGCTTCTGCAGAGGTCACAAGACTTGATAACTTGATCTGTATAGCCCGTCGTCCCTGGGGTCATCTTCACGGGTAATCGGTCCTGTCATCCGATATGGTCGATATTAGAATCCGTTTTATCCACTGTCTACAATCACCGGCTACCTTTCGTTAGCGGGGAATAGCTCGCGACCCCCGGCCACCCCTTCACCTGTGGAGTGTTAAAGGGATACGATGATGCTGAAGCTTTAGTCTGGTGCCCAGTATCCTTCACAATGGCACCCACTTTCCAAAGAGGCGTCGATGGCACGGTGTCGTGGGTCCCCCAAACATTAATGCCAAGCAGCCTGGCGCAAGGCTTTGCACTGTTGGGTAGACAAGGGAGAAACACCACAAACCCTTTGGCCTTTCATTTGCTGCCGCCTAACGTACGCTCCGGCCTTTCCCAGCAGGCTTTAGTGGTGCCTAGGGCAAAACGTAAACCGGTAATCCGATTTTTCCTTCAGAAGGTATGTACATGAAGGTAAAGGCACGGCCAGCTCATTATGAGTACCCGCCCAGATAATGTTCGGTAAGCACTTCTATAGGAGCAATCACAACGAAGGCTCAACATTCCGCATGCAAACGAGAACGTAAATTCAGATCAAATCCACCGTTTCGTGTGCACAGATTCGGTCATGTCGTACTTTGCTCGGGCGGAGAGGGGCTGAGGAAGTTTCGTCTTATTTCTTGCTTCCGCGAGTGCCATAGTGACGATGACGTTGCGCCCGTGACAGCTTTTCATTCTTGTGCCAAACACTAGCATCCTCCCATCACAGGAGACTAACAGGCAGTAGCACAGTCGATTGTTCTTACCTCAGGGCCAGGCAGGTTTTCTAGTAAAATCAGACCACACTGCAAGCTTCTGAGCTGCGGAACTGTACACAGGACCTAATAAGAGCCCGTTATTTGTTATACTAATGGCGTGCAGTAGGCCAGCTGTAGTTGCTGGGTGCCTTGGCTTGGCATCAGCATGCCCGCTTCCCTTACACAACCTCCTTATTGTATCCCAATTTCTGTGTCCCGCACTTGCAAACTAGAGTCAATCAGGGGGTATCCATAGGTAATATATCACTTGGCTGCGTCAGAACTTGCGTAAGTGACTACTGGACTTGCACAGCCTGCTTATCCAGGAATTTGCTTGGTACCCGTTATTGACAAATTCAGAAAAAGGCTTGCCTCAATGCCAAGACATTGCCATCTTCGCAAATTTCTATGTAGAATTTCTGACTTTGCACAGTGGTGCTTGCCACTGTTGTGGCGCGATGGGCCCCTTAATGACGGTCGGGTGACTCTTACTCAAGAGGATGGGTCCAGATAGAGGAGAGGCTGCGAGCTTAATTGTTTAGTGTCAGGACACCCTCCACATCACGGCGATCACGCTGCCTCCTTCATTCTAGCAGAGGCCAAAGCGTACCGATCAATGCATGAGGCCGTTCTCTTGGCTGCTGTCCGGTGCGTGCCTGTCCATGACCGGTGACCCCGGCTAACGGTGGCAGGCTACCCCACAAACTGGCCTTGTAACATCCCGGCTTCCTTCTTTTTCCCAGTCTCGGGGCGGACCGGTGACCCAAGCGCTGGCCGTAACGGATAGTAAAAGTCGACAAACTTGCCAGCAGAGTAAGGGAAATCGCGAGCCGATTGCATCATAGCAAGATAAGTGTGATCAGTTGTGGTTGCACTTTCTGATTGTGATGGCACGCTGGTGCTGATAGGGGTGAGGTACTGGTAGGCGATGGGCACGTGACAGGTAAGTGTGGGTATGGATAACGGTTAGTATGTAACCACACTGTGACAGGCGACGAACGTTGGATGCTCTCCGAACCTTTTTCTTTGCGCTTGGCTCGAGGTTTCAGTGGCGTTTTGTGGGGTTGGTGCGCGTATGTACTAGTGAGCTGATGAATTGATGTCGGCACGTCGAGACTCTGCATGCTGCCGCCACATACCATATCGCGGCGTTCTAACCCCCTATATGACAATCTTCCCTCAGCCTTTCGTTTTTGACCACCTTCACGGGTGGTCTAGCTTCTGGCAGTCTGACTGGGCCGCTGATGTTTTGCGCCTTGTACCATCATCACCAGCGAAATCAAGAGAGCTATGATGGAGACTTGATGGCGACAGCCCGAGCCGGGCTGATGCGGTCCAGGTTATCGATAGTAATATTTCTTGGCACGTCCATCCGCCATTGCCCTCATGTCATATTCACCGCGACAGACGGAACTTTCTACCCGGAATGGTGACCTACATAATACGTATGGCTAAAAGTATTAATACAGGTACGACTATAATATAATTACGCACACGACGGGACACCGAAACTACGCCGATAGCTATAGTGAAACCGGAAGGGCCCGCGCATTAACTGCGCTGAGGGTAGCAGCGCCCATTTGTCTTTTTCCGTTGTCTCTTTCTTTTCTATCTTCCTTTCTTTTTGGTTTCGTCATGTCAACATTTTACCTCGTGTGAATGACACGGTATCTCTGCTACAGACCGAGGTCCATACGTTTTTTCCTTACAATGGGCTCACCGTCATCCTGTAGCCTTTCTATCTCGACTGCGGTCTGTCATGCCCACAAAGTGCAGCTCCGGGGAGCTGCTAGATGACTCAGACCCTGTCGACGGCGAACTTTCTCGAGGAGGATGCTTCTGAGATTCTTTTCCGATGATTCTATCTTCCGCGGTCCCCGTGCCTCGGACCATCTCAATCGTCTACCCGTCCAGTCCCGTACGCAAACGGTGACACCCATACGCGCGGGCTGTCCAGGACATCCAACCATCATCATCTCGTTCGAAGCCCTGCCAGATGGGACCTGTACATACTACCTCACTACATACATAGCCGGCGACACGGATGGCAGATTATCTTATCTACTATCTCCACGTACGTTTCATTTGGCTCGATTACCCCCGCAAAACTCGCGCATGTTTATACATACAGGTCGTCAGAATCTTATCATATGACATCAATCGTCGAAGCCAGAAGGAGCTCCATCGTGGCACGCGGGCACAAACGGCCTATAAATCTTACCGGTCTATGGATTCTTCCCCAGATCTCCGTCGAAGATCGCGAGTGTCGGAACATATGTAGACATGGGGAACACAAACTGACCCTTTCCGCCAAGTGGAGAAAGTGTTCCTGGGAAGAAGGTTATCGATGTTTCAAGTACATTCTGTGCGCGATCGTGTGGGTCGGAGTTTGAATGATAACTCAAATGTCATTGCAATGATTGAAGATGGAAGGGTATCAACAAAAATGCTATAGTGTATCTAGCTACTAGCCCACGTAGCTTCACGTGCAAAGATCAATGCCAATAACATGGACGCGGGAAGATGAGACTGCCAAACCTAGTGAGAAGACAGAATGAAAGAAAATGAACAATAAAGGTAGGGGACATATCCATACACGACTACGGTGCACACGAAAGAAGACGATTGAAATGAAAACGTCCAGTCCAGCTAGAAAACCACGGATATGAAGAAGGGTCGGAAACACCAGGAAAGGCACGTCAGGGTGAGAGGAAACCCCGGTGGTAAAACGTCCTGAGTTGGACGCGATTTGGCAACTGAGGATGGGGTGGGGGGAGTGGGAAGGAGTACGGTATATACTATGCGGCACGCAAAAGGCAGGCGGCGAGACGAAATACGATACGGAGAATGGCCGGGAGGGCGAATAAGGTAACGGAGAACGAGAGCGGGGGTTAAGTCGATGAAGTTGAGGGGGGGTGTTGGCAGAACAATGCTGCTTTTTGCATCGCCTGCCTGGGGGGAACAGATAATTGCCAATGGCAAACTATGATGTACAATGCGGGAACGAGCGGAGGATTTATATGGATACAGTTTGGACGTCGGTGTCGACCGAGAGTATTATTGGGCGGGAGGGCGAGATAAATAAGGCGTGAAGCGCAAGCGACGCTGGTTAGAGGGGGTGTATAGGCACGCGGACACAGCGGCTGGGCTCGGACGCTACGGAGTGACGTCGTGGGAGGGCATAATGCCTCGACGCGGAAAGTAGTGGAAGGAGATGTGGACAATGACGAGTGTGCATCATCCAGGTGCTCCTGCAAGCGCCTGAGATCCTCTACGGATCCCCACCTCCACCACTAACGTGTTTGCTCACTTTCTCCACTCCGGCCCCAAGGGCCATCCTACTGTGTGTATCCTGTTGGCTAATCAGCATCTACTCCAAGACACAAAACAACCGACTCACCAGCGCCTCTTCGTCTTCGTCGTCCTCGCCAGGAGAAGATGGGGCCTTGCTGTCGACGGGACTGGGTTCGCCCGACTCGACTTGTTTGTTGGTGAGGGGTCTGCGGACGGTGAGAACGTGGTGTTCCTTGTGATGCTGTTGATGGCTGGCGTCCTTGTGTTCTGCGGTTGTCTGGTCCCCAGCTGGAGATGACAGGTCAGTCACGGATGTGCTCGTGCTCGCCACTGGAGAAGAGCCGGCCCCGGTTGTGCCACCTGATGATGTCGAGGTAGACAAGGTAGACGCACTCATGCTCTCACCGCTCTTCCTGGGTTCTTTCTCATCTTCTCCGGCCTCACGCTCTGCACGTTCCCGTGCCTCGCGTTCTGCTCTCAGTTTCTGCTCTCTCTCTGCTCTTCTGCGTTTGACCCAGCCCATTCCGCTGCCATCGTCTTCGTCGCCATTTCCAGCGTCTACGTTACCCATACCGCATTCTGGTGCGGCCTGGGTCATGTGTCTGCGAGCAGATGCAGTGCTTCTTCCACCGCCTGCACCCAAAGCCGTGGTTTTGTGAGATGATGCACCTGTGGTGGTGTTAGCAATGAGTGTGCCCATCAAGGGATGTGACACGCACCCGAGTTGCCGTTTGCATGTAGACCTTTCCACACTGAATTTGCAACCTCTCCGCTTGCACGGACGGAGCCCATGCCGCCGTAACCCCATTCTACGAATTCTGGTTCGTCGCGAGCAGATGCGAATGGGTTCGCGTTGGAGTGGACTGTATGGTATCGTAATCAATAGAGTGATCGTAGCGTGTGCGAAGCGGTGGAACGTAATAGGAAAGAAGACAGACCTGGATGTCGCTTCGTACCGTATACCCTTCCGTTTAGCATCCTGACGTATTTTGGTTTTCTATTGGATTTTCCACGGGTCGAGGGAGAAGAAGAGGATGATGGAGAAACAGGTGGTTGTGCGAGTGGAGATGGACCGGGAAGCAACTTGGATGCGAAACTGTGCCGGCCGCCACCTGCGCCGAGTGGCGGAGCGGAGTGTCTCCGCGAAGCTTTGGTTGCAGAAGCCTGGGAGTCGTCGGAGGGAGTCGTAGGGCGGTAGCGGGCAGTGGAAGAGGGGGAGGACGGGGGAGGAGAGCGACTGCGAGGACGGAAGCTGTCTTCTCGCTGGAGGGACGTGGGGGTCGACGGGCGAAGCAGGCGAAGGAGCCTGCTGACCCGCGAGACAGACTGGACGGGGGGTGCCGACTGCATGCTGAGCGTCGGCGAGATGGGGGAGGGGGCGACGACGCAGTGGTGTTCTTCGGATAGAGTCTCGGAGTCGGATGCTGTCTCGTTGTCGTCGTCGTTGTCATCGTCCTCGCCATCGGAACACAGGCTGTCGTTGCCACGCCTTGGCTCTGGGAGGGGTGCGAAGCGAATGCGAGGCCGGTGGGAGGACAGCGACGAGGACGACGCGGAGGACGAGGACGCGGTCATGTTGTCGACGAGGACGAGCGACGTCGGACGGAGCAGAATCGACGGCAGAGCAGCAGTCGCAGAGGTCATTCTCTTTGGATTTTTTTATTTATTATTTTGCGTTCTTTTTTACATACGAGGGCCTACTATATAAAATACTCCCATTTCCTAATCCGACTTGCCACCTCAACCCGGGGTCCCGCTCGGGGGCTGTGTCCTCATCTCAGATCCCATCTCGCTACCCTTATCCGGCAGAGCTCACCCATATGGAAATCGCTCTCCGAGGACCCAACTGGGTGTGCGATAATAACCAAACGCACGTGCGACTCCTGGCGACAGACGTCAGATGTCACCGAGTACAAAGACAGAACTGTCATCTCGAGAAATGTACGTCGCATCGCGGTATACATGCACGGCGTTCTAAGGTTCAACACCTTGCCCTCACACACGGATCCTATGCTGCCATCGCAACACATATTTTCGTCTCTGCAACGGATCATGATATGGTCCTCTCTGCATGGAACACCAACCTGGATATCAGTTCCAGTGTACGTAACTTCCCGCTCCGCTGCAATAACACTGTCATCACGTGCAACCTCACATGTATTGGGTGGAGTGTACCGCACTAGCATATCTTGCACATTTGCGGTCAAGCACTCGACGTCAAATGCCTACCATCCAACTCCCGAACAGACCAAGATCCGGATTCACCCTGCGTTCGTTTCCGCTGAAAGAAACTATTACCTGCTATCTCCCGGAAGGTTCGCACGTTCCGATGCTCAGGGTCAACACGCGGAACGGCAGCCAGCTTGATGATATGACTTATTAATACGTGACTTGTAGCTGGAAACGTGCGCGAAAAAAAGAAATGGTTTTCCGACCGCGGTCGATAACCTGGCAACGTGTTGCGGCATGCGCCTTCATTATTTGATTTGCAACCCTTGCGATATTGTGGCAGGGCAATGGTCATTCTAATGGACAGTTTGTCTTGGCATCGATGCAGGTACGTGCAACTCATGCTCTATTCAGACTGACCGTCAGCTCGCAAATGAGGCATATAAAGAATGCATGTCTGACCGCGCGGCCAGGGATCCAGTCTTCTCTTCCCGAGAGGATCCAAAAGGATCCCTCTTCTCGGTTGTTCCTTGGACCCAGGAAACCGCAGCGACAACCTCCTCAGCCTACTGACAAAATTGGATATCGCCTACTCCAAACAACAGTTGACTGACCGGAATTACAGACGCCGGTATTGACCTACGTGCCTCACGAAGGATTCTGATGAGATAAGTGCTTCTGCATGAGGCCCATCACTATGATAGCCATTTCTGCGTATAGGAGCGTTGCCTAACTTCTGGCGGCGACCGCGGCAGGGACGCCTGGCGATGGCCCCAAGGCGTTCCATGTGCGACTGGGCGAGTGCACAAACAACGTATACTGCATAGCACATATATACAAGAAGGCGGGGTGGACATCCAAGTCACGCCAACACAGCAGTACCTTCCGTATCAATGTCAACAAACTGATGCGCGCATCCTCGGTGGTTTTCTCTCCCATCAACCATGATGGTAAACTACGGCAGTCTGTGCGCCATCAACACCCAGTTTGGTGTAGTGCTAGCGGGCCCCCCTTACTGGGCGTGCTCCTATCGCTTTCTCCGAGGATCGCTCCGAAGTGGTGCATTGTGGAGCAGCTTCGTATGATGTATTGCAAGATTCTCGTCTACAACAGTAGAACTTCTCTCGTGATTGTGGCACACAGAGCTAGTACATAGTTTACTGCCCCAGATGAGCAGTATTACGTTTTCCGATGCACACGGAGTCGCCATATCATCATCGGGGGCCCTCGGTAGTAATTGCGTGGGACTGGTAGGTTTCTGTCGTTTTACAAGATGCCATACCTCTCCTTGTTGGGTAGAACAAACAACTACCTTTAGTGCTTGTTCTTCTCCGTCGTTTCGTCGGATGCCCGATAGTAAGACGTCATTCATTGTCTGTTACTGTATGAGGAAGAGCCTCTGGAGCGTGACACAAAAGATGGTGCTCGGGGGTCGGCGATGTTGTATGTGTGGCGACACGGGGAACATCGCCTCCCTCTTGCTAACACTTTCAATCAGTCACAAGTCTTTAAATATTGCTCGTTATACCGCAGAAGGAACTGTCAGATATCTTTTCATGGGCTTGCATGGGCGGCGGCCGGGTGCAATGAGAGTTGAGAAGACAAGGGTTAAGTAATACGTTACAGCTTTACATACAGATCATTTGATCAGTATATGAAGCTGAACTTTGATGCCTCGAGCCCATATTTACGTTAGCGGCTGATTCGGAAGCACTGTACAGTAAGCTTGGATTTTGTATCTTTCGACTCGGAGGTTTGCGATTCTAGAACTCATGGTTTGAAGTATTAACCCAAGCTTTACCGCTTCACCGTAGTTGATGTGGTCGGCTAACGGCTTACAACGCTCCGGCTCCCGTCGTACGTTCGAGTCCATGCGTGCAGGTCGCAGCTGGTGATTCGTTGATCCCTCATAAAGAACGGCTTTCGACTCCGAGTGACATATGCGGAGTACTCAACACCTTTTCTCTCGGTCAGAAACCACCGCTCTGTAGAATTCCAGCTCTTATAACGGCAGGCCCGTTGGCAAATCTCTACTCCGAACAACGTGGAGGTGCCGATTGCTATGCTACGTTTGTTCATGGTGACTCCGAGGGGCAGCCACGTCAGCCTCATAAGTCATTGCGCCGTGGTGGCACCAGGGAATGTTGGACAGGTATCACAGACAGAGAAGCGATATTTTCCCGAGAGCCAAGGATGGATACCCCGGCACGCGGCTCTTTTCTGTAAATTCCATGATCTTTTGATTACTCATCGATATTCGCAGCTCACTGTGAACAGTTATTTACCAACATTTACGCAGGTCGACCATGGACAGGGGCCGCAGCAGTGCTGCTGGCATTGTCACAGTCGGGATCTGGAGCTTGGCGCGATCTCACCAAGGACCCCAGGAATTTCCTGCCATATGAGGTGCCGGATGCCGGGTTTTCGGCGAGATTAAGGAAAGCGCCCGAGCAAACTCTGATCTGGCAAGTGATATATGTATTCGATGAGCACAGGTCTTGCAAAGACGTGCTGGCCTCCTTAGTTCATGATCACACCCGAGTCACCGCTGCGCAATATGCTTTCTAATTCGACATCATACTTTTGTCGATTCGAACCCGCCAGGATTGATCTTCGAGTCAGTGCGCAGCATTTGAAGCGCCGAGGGACATTGTGCTTACACAGCACCCAAATTGTCAAATCCAGTACAAGACTCGATGTAGCGGTTTCCGTCTGTTGTCTTTCTAGAATCTATTCTGAAGAACAGGTACGGGGTATATTGCCCTGCCGACCCGAGCCAACGTACCATATCGCTGATACTACAGCATAGCATCAACTGCGTCTTTTCCTCGTGGTCGTGGCTTTCAGAGACCGACACACCACCGTTTCCCCTGTTCGAGTGGCACGTACTTGATGAGGTCGTGCCGTGGTTCGCGTTCCAGGTGAGTCCGGATCGTATGTGTACATCTTTCGGATTCCGCAGAGTATCAACTTCGTATAGTTGAGATCAAACTTCTCGCTACCCTTGACCCAGTGATGGGTGACCGAGTATAATGGGGTTTAGTTAACTGACTTGGTGTTTCTGACAACTGCAGACGAGTTATGAACGGCTTTGATGTCCACAGCGAACCTGCTGGTACCCACTGACCAGCAGCAGATGATTTAACGTCATCTTCACCGGCTCCGGGGATCGCCACGCTGGACTTCTCACTTTCAATCAATACACCATTCACATTGGAGTCAACCCAAACCGATCGCATCGGAACAACTGTCGCAGCCCTGCAGTGCTGCGGTTTCAGTCAGTTTTGCACTGAAGCCCCTATTTGGGTTGATAATGGGCCAAGGTACGTAAGGGTTTGATGTTTCATGCCGTGCAAGCCGGCCATAGCTATCGATCTGCCCAAGGACTGACGAGTGGTGTTAATGGGACTCGACATGATACTTCCCTCAATTGTTTATCCAAGGCTCACCGGCACCAGTGTTGACACCATCCAAACAGCAATTTCAATTTCGGCAAGTATGCCCTGACAAAGTGAGTTCATTTTAGTGGCGCCCGAACCCTGCATTTTGAACACGCGTACACTGCGTGCCCACCATCATGATTGCCTTCAGTCGAGTCAGCCAACGTAATTGTAAATACCTGAGTTGGGCTTCGCAGACGAGTGGAGTCTGACGATGGGATGGGTCTTGATCATCGTCTCACAGATCTGGTATGTAGCATGCGTGCAGGTATCTTTCCTTGAGCCGCATTACCGGTCTGGACTGCTTGACATTACTTGCGCATTTTGCTTGGCTGCGGCCCATCAAGGGCCCCAGTAGGCCCTGTATATGGACAGAGGAAACGTGTTCCTTTCGTGCAGGTATGTGGCCCCCAATGACTCTGATATGTATATATCATCTGCTGTAAGTCTGTACCCCACGGCACAATCACAATCGATAGAATTCTGTGACCGATATATCTATCTGATTCCTGGTGTTTCAGGCTACGGCGATAGAAGAACGGAGTTTTCGATACATATCAAATGTTGCAGTATGTCTTCTAGAGCACAGCGATAATAATTACCAGGCAACGGGAGGATGGATATGAGCGCCCTGCGTGAACGCGGAGTATGTGTATCATCAACTTCACACGCTCAATTTGACCGAGCCATTTGTCATTTTGACCCTTATCAATGGTTACGATGAGATGAAATGGCAGGCCTAGAGTGGTCCTGATAAGCAAGCCCATGGAAACATGTGATAGTAGACCATGTCGTAATGCCTCCGTCGAGTGCTCGAAAAGGTCCCGTGGCCCCTTTCCGCGTATTTGACAAACAGTACAACTGTTATCTTCGAGATCGTAAGCGGGTGACCAACTTGTGCATGTGAATGGAGGAACCCTGTTACTCGTTTTTGATCAAGGGTCGGTTGGAATAAAGTTAGTAATTAGATCGATGATTGTGGCACGTGCCATAACGAGCGATATGGCTAGGTGGGTGGGCAAGTTAGGGGTGTCAATGTTACTATTCACAGACCAACGTCTTCTGTGTATGCACCGTGTGTTGACGACTCCAGGAAAGTCATACCATGTACTTACCTTAAGTTCAACACATCAAAGAAGGTCACGTAGCATCGATGAATACGCGTAGGTCCTGCGTGTCGGGTTCCCTTCTACAAAGGTGGCTTGGCCTCTTTCCCATGCAACCAAACACATGACCGCGGTCGGCGAATAGCGAAGACCAAGCTATTTATTTTTTATGTAAAAAAGCGCAGGAGATAATATTAGCCTGTGGGTAGAAGTGCATATAAATAGCCCTCGGGAAGGTGAGTGAACCGCGTTACGGCAACGACCTAGACCGAAGAAACGTATTTTATCGTCGGATCTCTCCTTCTTTTTATTTGTTCTCCCTTCGATGGTGACTGGTGACCGGCAGTGACCATCGAAACATCCGGGAATAACGCGCGCAGTAGTGTAGCATTCGACGCACAAGCGGGAGTCTTTCTCCGACGATGCGGGAGGAGTGAGGGTGTAAATGAGAAATTGTGAATGGAAACCCCTTTGCGCACTGTCTCATAAATCGCCAGAACTTTTATATAGAGTTCGTTGGTCCGAGGCAAGCTAGCTATACACAGTTGGTTATGAGACTACCAAGATCGAGATCACTTACGTAGAAATGAGGTCAGGTTCCTATAAACGAAAACCAACGAAAGAAATACTTACTACTGTAGGAAGGCTAATAGCCGACAACGGTTGGCTAAGCTGCCTTGTTGACGTAGAGTTCATTGTTCGATGCTGGAGCCAAAGAGGGCTAACAATGGTTGCTGTTGGAGTGAGATCAAGTAGGCGTGCTGCGCAGTACAATGACTAGAAGTCATAGCACACGCCCCACAATGGTGAGGCCATGTCGCCAATTGTGAGGCTCAGATAAGACTATGACGCAGGCGAATAGGATCCTCGGGCATGGTCGAGGTAAAAATAGATAGTGTCTCGAGGTTAAGTACTATACATACCTGACTGGCCCCGTACGTACGTGAGTGCAAGCTTAGTGGCTTCGGTACGAGACAGGTAAGTGTGGTTCATGCGTAGTAGCAGCCCCATCACCTTGGAATGCGGCCAGCGACTGCATCACGATCTGCTAGTTGAGAAATAAAATGAACCGCAGCACGATAACCACACAAGAATGAGGTTTTCTCTTTCATGGGTATTTTCCTGGCCACGGGGTCCGCGTCTCTGAATGGCATAGCCTAGACCATTGGATATTCTCGGCCTCAAACCGTTTATGTCAAGCCACAAGGACTATGATACAAGGAGAATGTTAAACGTCGTGATGAGTGCTGTGGATTTCTGGTCATCGAGGTGTCCGTTCGGCAAGTAGCCAGCGGCAGGCAGTCATGGCAGGTGGCAGACTACCAGTGGTTACAATACCGTCAGGCTGCAACGGTACGGACGCGTCTTGTCGGCGGATGGTCGTCACGATTACCTTAGTTTTTATTGAACTGCAATAGGTGAGGTGCCGGACGCGTCAACGTCGCGTGGGTCTAATTACCGACGATTTAGAGCTCAATGACGTTCAAGGATAAGATAAGAACAACCCATACGTCAATTTCTTCCGATTGCGATGTCTTCTGCGATCCTTCCTACTACGGAAAGCATTGCTCTTTGAGGGCGGGGGACTTGTTTCAGAAGTTTACGTGGAAAGGAACTGCACCCCCATCCCTATGCAACGAAAATGAGCTGGTGTCTTTGGTTCTTGTCGTTTTTACTGCTATCCAGTTGGCTCAAACTGCAAATGCCTCTCATACGCCAAACGCAGCCCACATGTGTCGCAGATTCTGCAGCCCGATTTCCGTGCTACATCCATGGTTCTGCCACCTTGACTTGTTCGGATCGCCGGCTTTGAAACTGACTCGTAAAAAAGACCCTATGTGTTCTACCCTGGCAAGTGTTTTTCCCGAGGTACATCCGAACTTCTCGGGTACATGAGAGTCTCATCGGGAGTTCCCGATTCGGCGCTACAATCCCCAGCATGGTGAGTACGATATTTCAACCTCGCGGGGTGTATGGTTTGGCCTGTTTATGGATGACGGACTTTAAGACTTGGGCAAAATAGTACGAACTTGGTGCGCCAAGCTAACTGGTATAGGTCGTGGGACGTCGCTGCTGCACAAGATGATGCATGGGCCCTAGCTGAAAAGTCAGTATCAATTGATGGCCAACATACACCGGAAGAATTTCAATAAATTAAATTCAACGAAGGTGAGCCATACCAACTGGTCGGTCAGTCAACCCTGACAAGACTGTGTAACAGCGCGGTACGACTGTATATCCCTCGTGGCGAAGGTGATTAAAACTTCTTCGTGTCCCCTCACGAGAGCGGGCTGGGCGGCAAGCCCATTCTCAAAAGTGAGGCCATGGGCCTGTGGAGAAACTATATAAACCAACTTGCTAATGAACATCTCTTCGAGGTATCAGACCAGTCACACGCAGTTCTGTGCCATCAATGTCTACTAACACTGTGCATCCGATTACTGCTCTGACTCTCGAGCTTGAAACGACCCTGAAAGAGGACACAGACCGTCGTTTGAGGAACCTGATAACGGCAAACATCAAGAGCCGTTATGCTCGTAGCTCCTCCAAGCTCTCGGACTTCCGTCTGGCTATCGAAGATAAAGATGTACAGACTGACGAGTCTGTCCTTTCTGACTTCCGTCGACTTGTCCCGACTACAGATTACGAGTCTTACCGCCCGTTTTTTGACAAGTTCAATTCCCGTCCTTGCAAGCTGTCGGAAGTCGAGGACATGCTTGCACCAGGTCTTCCGATTTACATTCCCCTCTCAAGTGCCACCACGAACAAGAAATCCAAGCAGTTCGTAAAGTACCCTCGTTCTCAGCCATACGCCCATGGACCCCCGCCCGTGCGCGTAAAAACTACTGCATTCCTTTTTACGTTCGCATATAGAGACCCTGTAGAGGTACTAACAGATTCTGGGGAGATCTTGAGGAGGATTCCTCTGTGTAACCAGTCGTCCGGGGTAATGCGCCTACAAAATAATTGGACCATCGAAACTGACAACACTCGCATGGCATCTATACGTAAGTGGACGACTGCCCTTTTTTTTCGATTGTGATCACTTACGCATGAGGTCACTTGCGCAGTCCCTGGCCACGTAGCTCCATGGGCAACAGGATTTATCACCCACCATCGGTCCTTCTTGTTGACCCATGCACTTTTTGCTTTGGCAAATACATCACTGGAGGGGTTTGCTGTGACATTTTTACCGTATTTCATCGACATGGTGCACCGCATCAAAGATGAGTGGGACGTGCTCGTCTCAGGCATTCGAAATGGGATCATTCCCGATTTTGAGCATATAGACCACGTCCGGGCTTACCTGCAGGTGAGCGATCGGAGTAATGCATGCGCAGTGACAAATCTAACAGCCCTAGATCAATATGCGTGCAGACCCACAGCGGGCAGATGAACTTCAGAACATAGGACCCCCTCTCTCTTACTCCGGGTGGGCTCAGCGTGTCTGGCCAAGTCTAAAACTCCTCAAAGGCATCTGCAGCGGAACATTCGCCGCGGCATTACCGCAGGTGAGCACATACGCCTTTCATAACGGAACAATGGATTTCACCTCGGTTAGGCGAGGTCAGTGCTTGGATCAAATGTTATCATCCACAACACCTGGTATATATGTACAGAATGCCTCGTAGGTAGATCCCTCAACTTCGAGGACACCGAGACGTTTGTTATTGCGGCCGATGACCTCATCGAATATCTTGACATGACAGACGAGCCGGCACATGGAAAAGTACTTCAAGCGGTATGCATCTCGTCTTCATCCTGGTCCGTTCACTGATGTATTCTCATCAGTGGGACCTTCGACCGGGAAAGTTCTACCAGCCTGTGTCAACGACCCATGATGGACTATGGAGATACATCATAGACGACGTCATACAAGTCACCGGGTTCGACCCCCGCAACGGGTTACCGGTATTTAGGTACTCCAGACGAAAGAAGTAAGGAATTTCGTTCTGTCTTCTGTCCATTGTTTCCTTTTCCTCACGACCCCTTCATGTGCAATCATGAAGTCTGGAGCTTCGACTGCCACATGCCATAATCACAGAAGCCGATCTTGCGAGCGCGATCCGCGCGATTAGTAGAAAGGATATCATAGAAGTGGAGGAGTTCACAACAGTCGCTGACGACCGCAAGTTCCCTCAGACAGTGGGATTTTTTGTTGAAATTACAGGAGATATAGGTACTATGCCTCCCCGCTTTAACTCAGAAAACTCATGTGATCTAGGCTTTAATGCGAAATTTGCAAGGCAGAAAGCCTTCGAAGCCGTCGCTGCTACTAGCGAAGAACACCAGATCGCTTTCGACGCGGATGAACTCGGATTACCCACGATCCGTATTGTGAAGCCCGGGACATTTGCGGATTATCGGCGGTGGCGAGGAGAGAGTATGGGATTTGGCGTTGGCCAGATCAAAGTTCCCGTTGTTCTCTCCGACCCCAGGGCACAAGAGTGGATGAGGGAGAGAGTCATGATGGAGCTTTGATTCCATCCAAATAGCCTGGCCTACTGTGACGAACCAAGCCGCATATTTAATTATACTGCAGAAATTTGCTAAAAAGTGATGTAGTTCTGTGAACTCCACAACAAGTTTCCTGTATTAAGATACGAGATAACAGGAGTGCTAGTAACTTTCAAACGGTCACCTTCCATGTGGGTCTAGATACTGACGATTTAGAGCTCAACGATAAGATGCAAGTCACACCCCAATTTCTTCCGATTGCGATGCCTTCTGGGATTCTAGTTCTTCATACTGCGGAAGCATTGTTCTTTGAGAGGTGTGGGACTTGTTCGAGAAGTTTACATTCAAAGGAACTGGCACCGCCCCTACGCAACGAAAATGAGTTAGTGTCTTTTGTTCTTGTCACTTTGGCTGGTACCCAATCGGCTCAGCCGCATACGTGTGTCGCAGTTTCTGCAACTTTCCGTGCTACATCCATGGTACTGCCACCTTGAGCTGTTCGAATCGCTGGCTTTCGAAACTGACGCGTAACGAGACAAGGACTTGCATGTTCTACTGTGAATTTGTTTTCCCAAGATACATCCGATCTTCTGGGTTGCGCAAAGATCCATTCTCATTTCGAGTTCCCGATTCGGCGCCATAACCTCCACGTCGGACTGCATCTCCGTATTGTATTATGTACATGGAAAGCTCACAACCCCTGGTGAGCTCGTCGCCGGGTGTACGGTTGTCCTGCTTATGGATGACGGGCTTTAGGACTTGGGCAAAATCGTAGCAACTCAGTGCGCCAAGCTGACTGGTATAGGCCATGGAACGTGGCCGCAGCGCAAGATCATGCAGGAGCTCTAGCTGAAAAATCAGCCGATGGCCAACATACGCCGGAAGAACTACAGTCAATTGAATAGGATGAAAGTGGGCGATACCAACTGGTCGGTCAGCCCTAACACAGCTGCGTAACGGCCCGGTACTATTGTATACCCCTGGTGGCGAAGGCGGTTAAAACTTCTTCGTGCCCCCTTACGAGAAGCGAGTTGGGTGGCCAGTTAGTTCTCAAAAACATGGCCTTGTATCTGTGAGGAAATCTATATAAGCCACCTTGATATTGAACTTTTCTTCAAAGTACCAGACCAGTCACACGCAGTTTTGTGCCATCAATGTCTACTAACACTGTGCATCCGATTACTGCCCTGACTCTCGAGCTTGAAACGATCCTGAAAAAAGACACGGACCGTCGTTTGAGGAACCTGATAACGGCGAACATTAAGAGTCGTTATGCTCGTAGCTCCTCCAAGCTCTCGGACTTCCGTCTGGCTATCGAAGGCAAAAATGTACAGACTGATGGGTCTGTCCTTTCTGACTTCCGTCGACTTGTCCCGACTACAGATTACGAGTCTTACCGCCCGTTTTTTGACAAGTTCAATTCCCGCTCCTGCAAGCTGTCGGATGTCGAGGACATGCTTGCACCGGGTCTTCCGGTTTACATTTCCCTCTCAAGTGCCACCACGAACAAGAAATCCAAGCAGTTCGTAAAGTACCCTCGTTCTGAGCCCTACGCCCATGGACCCCCGCTCGTGCGCGTAAAAACTACTGCATTCCTTTATACCTTCGCATATAGAGACCCTGTGGAGGTACTAGCAGATTCTGGGGAGATCGTGAGGAGGATTCCTTTATGTAACCAGTCGTCCGGGGTAGTGCGTTCACAATACAATTGGTCCATCGAAACTGATAGTGCTCGCATGGCATCTATACGTAAGTGGACGATCATCCTTTCTTTTTGTGATTGGTGTCACTTACGCATGAGATCACTCACACAGTCCCTGGCCACGTAGCTCCATGGGCAACAGGTTTTGTTCTCCACCATCGGTCCTTCTTGTTGATCCATGCACTTTTTGCTTTGGCAAATACATCACTGGACGGGTTTGCTGTGACATTTGTATCGTATTTCATCGACATGGTACACTGTATCGCAGATGAGTGGGACGTGCTCGTCTCAGGCATCCAAAATGGGATCATCCCCGATTTCGAGCATATAGACCACGTCCGGAGGTACCTGCAGGTGAGCGATCGAAGGGTGCGTGCACAGTAACGAGATCTGACAATACTAGATCAACATGCGTGCAGACCCGCGGCGGGCAGATGAGCTTCAGAATATAGGACCTCCCCTCTCTTACCCCGGGTGGGCCCAGCGTGTCTGGCCGAGTCTAAAACTCCTCAAAGGCATCTGTAGCGGAACATTCGCCGGGGTATTACCGCAGGTGAGCACACACGCCTTCCCAACAGAACAATGGACCTCACCTCAATTAGGCGAGGTCAGTACTTGGATCAAATGTAATCATCCACAACACTTGGTATCTGTGTACAGAATGTCTCATAGGTAGATCCCTCAACTTCGAGGACACCGAGACGTTTGTTGTTGCAACCAATGACCTCATCGAATACCTTGACATGACAGACGAGCAGGCACATGGAAAAGTACTTCAAGCGGTATGCATCTCGTCTCTATCCTGGTCGCTGACTGATGTATTCCCGTCAGTGGGACCTCCAACCGGGAAAATTCTACCAGCCTATGTCAACGACCCATGATGGGCTATGGAGATACCTTATAGACGACGTCATCCAAGTCACCGGGTTCGACCCCCGTAACGGGTTACCGGTATTTAGGTACTCCAGACGGAAGAAGTAAGGAAAACTCCTTTTGTCCATTGTTTCCTTTTCGTCATGACTCTTTCATTTGGAATCATGAAGCCTGGATCTCCGACTGCCACATGCCATAATCACAGAAGCTGATCTTGCGAGCGTGATTCGTGCAATTAGTGGAGAGGATATCATGGAAGTGGAGGAGTTCACAACGGTCGCTGACGAACGCAAGTTCCCTCAGACAGTGGGACTTTTTGTCGGAATCACAGGCGACATAGGTACTATCGCATTGTGTGGCCGCTTTAAGTCAGAACGTTTATGCGGTCTATTAGGTTCCAACGCGAAATATGCAAGGCAAAAAGCCTTCGCAGCCCTCGCTGCAACTAGTGAAGAACACCAGATCGCTTTCGACATGGACGAACTTGGATTACCCACGATCCGTATTGTGAAGCCCGGGACATTTGCGGATTATCGGCGGTGGCGAGGAGAGAATATGGGGTTTGGTGTTGGCCAGATCAAAGTTCCCATTGTCCTCTCTGACCCCAAGGCGCAAGAGTGGATAGCGGAAAGGGTCATGATGGAGCTTTGATTGCAGCCAGATAACCTGGCTTACCGCGACAAACCAAGCCGCATATTATACTGCAGAAATACACCAAAACGCGATGTGGCGGCCCTTGTGAACTCCCTACGTTTCTTGTAACAAGATATGTCCAAATTGTAACAATGCTTTGGGTCTCCTCATCGAGAGAAAAGGAGCGCTAGTAACTTCCAAACGGTCACCTTCCAGCCAATGCTTGAAGGTGTGTCAGGACATGACGGGTGTCGTACAGTGAATCTGCTGAGATCTTGTCTTCGTTGTGACGCATCTGAACATCTCGGACGTATGGCATAGCTTTCATTGTTTTTATCGCGAGTTCACCATTCTGCGCAGTGGCAATACCCAACGTGACACATGTCTGACTACCAATCGGTTGTACTATTTGCAAGCTGCCTACGTTCTAGTGACAGATTTCAAGACGAGGACGGAACCGTAACAAGGCGGACTCGGTGCATCACATTGACTAAGGGACACGCCATGGGACGTCGCTGCAGCCTAGTATCGATAAGGTGACCTTCTAATGGAGAGCAACGGCAATGCGACTCAGGGCAAGGGGACTAATGACGTACGAGCTTCTGGCTACGGGATTGGGAGCTGAATGATGAAGATGTACCCTTGAACGTCTTGCTCGAAAACCGCGAAACAGTCTCGGCATCATGATAAAAACAGGTTTAGCTGGTGTCCCTGAAAGCGACCTGAAATCCACTTACCCAAATCCAAGACCGCGCAAAACCCAGAGAAGCTTGGCAAGTTTGATTTATCATGTTCTCATGTCGCAGAGCCCCCTAAACGCAGCCTGTCGCTGACAGGTTATCTACCCCATGAGTTACGACGAAAAGATACCATGTCTGACATGGCGCAAATACCTGACCAATGGGCGGAGAGAGGAACCGTTCGTTGGATGTGACGGCGAGTTGGAGATCATTGTCAGCCCTCAGTAGACGGCGACTTGGCACGAAAGACAGGTGCCACCCAGCTGACGAGCCGTCCAGCACATGTCGTGTCTTTTTGTTAAATACTGTGGGGGTAATGTTTGCGCTTCCGGCGAACAGACTTAACCCTTTCTCGTTGCCTGTCACGGAGTTCCCTAGGCCTCAGGACTATGAGTTATCTCACCAACTTTGGGTGCCTTGGAGATCCGCGACAGATTTAAAGATAAGGTGCGTTCGTCTGATATGATCTTATGCATTCGTCGATTCCTTTTACAATGTGACGACGGAACAGTATCGGACCGAAGTTAACCCTGGCTGAAAGGATACCACTCGAATCAGTGACAGCACCGTGTCTGGAGTCCTACGGGATCAATGGTTGGTATGCAAAAGGAGAAAGAACTTACGGGTTAGACTTGCCAAGACATCATTACTGCTGCCGAGCGCATTCATGTTCAATGCCCTTGGTCTTTTCTTCCCGGGATCAGGCCCGATCAGGCATACCTCGTTGCTCAACTCCAACCGGACAGTCACCGAAGGAAGGTTCTGTGTGCCTGTCCCTTCATTGTTGAGGTCATGTATCCTCGGATGGGGGACCGACTAGGTTCGTGCATCCAAGCCCATTTCATCCACTTCGGGGTCTCGCCGAACAGGTATTCGGAAACGCAGTCCTTTTGGTATCTTTGATTATGACTGGTGGGGCTTTTGGAAACCTTCTTTTAAGCGTGAAATCCCGATTACGAAGGGATGGTTTAAGGTATGCTGAGGAATTACGGAGGAGAAAGTCACTCTGCGCTGCCCAGGCAGGAGCCATAATCCGCTCTTCAAGGGTGCAGATGAACTATATTTCACGACTGTCAGGCCAAACCCCCACAATGGAGAAAGGACCAAGACGTCGGTCATTTTTCTAGCCCTTACTGCACAGTGCTGTGTGGGTTTCGGGCGGGTCATTGACTTTGTGAGTGATTATATCGAAGCCTACGTTGATTTTCACTTCTACTGTGGTGGGATATTGATCGTAGCAACACCTTCCGGAAATTATTGGCTCCTACAGCCGGTTTCTGGAAAAGTAAACATTCTTTTCTCGAAAGCAGGAGTCATTCATCGTCACCTTGTATGCAGTCGAGAGGCCCCCTTGGAGGGTGTATTTTTCAAGTTCACGCTGGCGTTGATTAACCAGGCCAGAAACCTTGACTTCTTTGACCGATGCGACACTTATTATAAACGCTGGGCGTTTGTCAATCATTGAAAGTACACAGAATACATGAATCGTATAAGACATCTTAACCACGGACATCCCCCTAGGCCAAACCTTACTAATCTAAATTGTCCATCTCAACATCAGCTAAGAGTGGGGTGTCGTTGAGCATCCTCCGACGATTTAATTGACTCATGTTTTGCTATGTCTGCGAGATGTTGGGCCGTTCCGATGGTATCGAGGAGGGCAGTTGTAGACTCGATGGCGGAATTGCCAACGTCTGGGCTCCGGTGTTTGACCTTGGTCAACAGTTGTTTTGTCGCCCAGTCAATGTATCCAGCCTTGCTTAATTCCCAAGGTCTCTTTCCTGGGTCAGGAAGAGGTAATTGCGTCAGTGCCGCAGTGGCCTCTGGAGTGAGAGGTGGAAGCGATGACGCTGCGGTGAACATGGATTCGAAACGGTCGGGAATCTGGCCTAGTTCATGTAGTAGTGGATCCCCCAGGAACGATAGTTCTGACAACTTCTTTTCACTTCGGCGTGCCTTGGCTGAAGATAGTCTTGCAGAGCGCGCAAGAAGGCGCTTCAACCGCCGTTGCTGGTGAGACGTATCGTTAACACCTGCGGTTGATATCGTCTTTGCAAGTTGCGCTCACAGCGTCTATCTTCTTACGCAAACTCTGTACTTCTGCCATGAGATCCGTCTCTAGCTCGGCGGGGTAGTCCAAGTCCAACCCTTCTTGGTGCGGCACAACGATTGGAAGGTCGGCCGGGATAGCAAAGATATTGCGGAGAGACCACGTCTCGAAGAAATCGAACGCGATGTCTGTATGGTACTCCAGTAGCGTTTGAAACGCGACGAGACCCTGTTCCACTTCTTGAGTGCTATCCCAGTCGTCATGCACCCTCGTTTCGCGGTCGGCTGCCCAACGAAAGAGGAACTCCTCCAAACCATCTACAGCATTTGTGATGGCTTCGTTAGCGAAGTTGATAATGTCGTCGAGTAGCAATTGTGGAGAGAACTCGAGAATTTCGGGGAGTAAGACAGGTGGAACAGTTGGTCCCTGTGCGCTCATCGTGGGTTGGATGACAGCTGGACGCGACGCGTCTATTCTGTCCACGACTCGCTACTCCACCTCAGATCCTGAAACAAAGGCCTGAACTAGTACGCAACATACTCAATGGCTGGTGGTGACTGGACGACAAACTCAAACGAGGCGCTAACCCTCTCCTTGGGTACGTCTTCGGGCGCTACGTCAGGTGGTGTAGTGACTGACGAACGTGCTTTCGCTGGTGACACAGTTCGGGCTAAGGCCTTGCGGGGTGACGAATCATTCGAACAATTTCACCCAACGTTCACGTACCCGGTAAGCAATATCACGGTCAGTCAGGCAGATGCAGAAATGGACCCCATATTGTCTTCGTAGATATACGGTGAAGACGAAAAGATATACGGTTATGAAGACCTCGTCATTGACGTTAGTCCTCACGTTGTATTCCCTGTCGACGCTACTTTCTGAACGTACTCGCTTAGCTGCGATTTGCATCGGGTTCTCTTGCACAATTCCTCGCTGTCCATTATACCAAGAAGCTAGACTCGTCATCAACAGTGGACAACGTAGAAGGTATTCTCAGCGAATTCATACCTCCTGGTACGTCCTGTATCTTGGTCCGCGTCTTCCCCACTCTCAGACTAACGCAGGGTATGAGACTGATGAGGCGACATTTCTTTCACGAGTCGAGGAGGATGCGGTTTCATTCAAGCCAATAGGAAGGCTCATTCATTCGTACAAGCCTTCCTCACGAACGCCGACTCTGCCGGACGTCTCTGACACGACTGAGGAGGTTGTTGAATACGAAGTATATCATGTCAGTTGTATCTCTTTCTACGATTGCGGCGTCGTAACGGTGTACCCCAGGCTACGTTGGACGACCCTGGATTCAGGGCGTATCACAAGCGGATGCAAATATTTATATTGTTATATATTGAGGCAGGTTCGTATATTAACGACGAGGAAGAAGGGTGGGAGTTCGTCGTATTGTCAGTTTTGTTTCCGTTCGTTCTTGCTGCAAAAAGCCAATAGAAGAGTTTCGCAGGTACGAGAAACGGACACGCACAGATGGTACACCAACCTATCATTTTGTGGGTTATTCATCGCTCTACAACTTCTATTGCTTCCCAGAAAAGGTTCGGCTTCGTCTCAGGTAGGTCCTGCATAGGAAATGTATAGCCCGCCACAACTGAAGACTGGATCAGCCAATTCGTCATCCTCCCACCTTACCAACGACAAGGTCATGGCTGTACGCACCCAACCTTATTCCACGGTGTCCGCTCCTGACGCCAGGTTGTAGCCGAGCTGTACAAAGCAACATATGACTACGTTCTTTCTCGTCCCAACGTGTCTGAGCTCACGGTGGAGGACCCTGCGGAAGCTTTTGAGGACCTACGGGATCGAAACGATCTTCGAATGCTCCTAGCTCACGAGCAATTCATGCGAGAAGGATTTAGTGATTCTGGCGTGACCGGCTCCCATGGCGGCGGCCGAGTTATGAAGGGAAAATCGCGTGCCCGAGTTCAAGTCGCCCCACTTGGAAGTAAAGGTAGAGGGAAAATGGGTCCACCCGTAGACAGGGCATGGGCAGAGCAATGGCGTAGAGACCTCAAACTCGCAGGTGTAGGCACACTTTAACTGCGGCCATCTGCTGCGCGCTAATCCATCCCGGCAGCGACAATTCCATAGGCTGGTGGAAATGCTGATTTTACTGCACCTCGACCCTGCAGACGTGCGGGGGGAGAGGGCGTTCCGACTTCAAGTAAAGGAGCGGCTATACCGGTTCAACTTCGTAAGTGGAGTTGATATTCTAGTGCGTACACTAACTTCGTTCCATTTCGACAGGAGGTCTTGGCGCAACTGGAGAAAGAAGAACGACTAGAGAAACTCGAGGAAACTTTCCAGAGTGTCCGTGATGATTACCTGAGAATACTAGCGATGGTTCGATGAATTCGACCCAAACATGTAGTCCTCGGAATCACAACGGTTGAAAACTCTTTATGCGTGACTAGTTATAGGATACACAACATATAAATGGCACGATGGCAATAGATATAATGAGTCCGTAAGGTACGCAAACTAAGAAAAGTGAAAGATCCCTACAGTATTCCCAAAACCTGCTATTCCAGTGGATCCAACTATCCGAAACCCTGTCACTCTGGTGAATGGCAGCCGTGGATAGTCGACCCCGGCTCCCAGTGTGTTGTGTGACTGTTTTGCAATCAAGGATGGATGACGAGAGCCTTCGCACAGACGACTCAGTGTGCATGCCCGCAATGAACTGTCTTTAGGTTCATACGACCAACACTCCCACCGATCAAGGACACCTTCTGTTAAACCCCATGATTGGGTGGCGCAAGGGCCGCCTGAAGAACCCACTTTTGACTTGGCCTGCGGGCGAGACATTCGCCTTATTCCGACCACTTTTCCTTCGATAATATCCCATCCACCCCGCTCGCAAGATGCTTCTCCAATTCGGATGAACGTCGCCCGAGATGGGGTGACGGGGTGAAGTAATGTCGAGTCCACAGGACCAACAGGATGAGAATGTCCATCTTGTTCGTCAATGGATGACGGTAAGGAAAATATTTCGGGAGGACGGCGCAGGGATTCCTTTTCTGAGGCCCTGCGGGAGAGTCTCCCATGCCCGGAAACAGGAAAGGTTGTGTCAGATATGGAGGAACTGCTGACAGCAGAAAGCCTCCTTGCCGAGGTGGGGGACCCGGACGCGGAAATCGTACTGCTGCTTCGCGAGCGCAGACCCATTCCCGACGACAGAACAGCCCCCTGTCTAGGAACGTTTCCTGGACACGAACAACGCCTCGTTTGTGAAGTTATGTATACTCTATAGGAGGTAACGGTATGGCCAATCGAAAGAGCGACGAGGGAACTGTCGAGAGGAAGTTCACCGCAAAAGTGACAAGTCTCTGAGCGAACGGCAGCGACGCGCAATTGGCCAATAGTGCCTCGCGGCTCACCCATGATAAGGAGGCATTCGGCAGAATCAGCATCCCACAGAGATATGACCCCCGCCTCTGATGCTACGCACACAATGAGGTGTTCCGTGTCGTTACTTTGCGTACAACAAGCGTCCACCTTTGCTACTTTGTCGAAGGGATTTCCAGCGCGCAGACAAGTAGAAATAGGGGACGTCTCTTGAGAAACCGCAACTTCGGTCACCTCTAGAGACCCGTTTTCAAACGAAAATGCCAGTAAAAAGCGGTCGCTCGAACGTATACGCAGGAAATGGCTACGTGCAACGGGGCTCGAAGAGCTTTTCGGATGGATGAAAGAGTGTGTAGGAAGGGCGTCAAGTTTCCATGACGCAACAATCCCTGAATCATATAACGCGATTAGAACTCCCGATGACGCGGGGGATGTCGGTCGGGAGTTTGGTGCGAGTTTTTGCAAGGGCATTGAACACAGGGAGACGAAATGAAGCTCTTTGACTTCCGACTGATTGCCGATTAGCACCAATGGTTGATGAAACTTCGTCTCTGTTCCGTTGAAGGAACCCACATGGATTACCCCGCTCGACGTTCCAAAGGCAATCAAATCTCCTCTGCTATCTACAGCAAGAGCAGAGATGGACAGCTGGACCGATGAAGTGGTTGGTATTTGCGCCAGGATGGAATCAGTGTCGACGCAAATTGGCTCTTTTTCGTCGGGTCTCCAGATGCTCAGCTCATTCTGAAGGCCAACGGCAGCGTGAACACGGCCATTTCCGCTTGTCGCCAGTAACTCTATATCGGTAGTGAAACTGCGAGGCAGAGTCGAAAAGGTAACGTGATTCAGGGTGTTCGGGGCGCTAGCTACTGTAGTGTCCCCACCACCGCGATTCCGCTGAGCTTCCAATAGCTCGGCGTCCTTGAGCAAGTAGAGCAGAAGTCCATATAGGGGAACGAGAGTGACCAGCATAGGAAGTACTAGAATCTTCAAAAGCCAAACGATGAAGTCTAGGCGCGGTGACGACGATCCAAGGTGGTATCGGGCAGTTTGGCCGACGTCGAGATCGGGCCTAAAGGCGACAATAGTAGGAACTTCTATCCGTAGGTGAACCAGAGGGTCTTCTTCAGAATTGAGCACTTTCCATATCCGCCACGCAGGATCCATGATCTCGTGACGGTCGGACTGAACCGAGAAACGAGGAAATGCAGGAGGAAAGGTGATCCCAATGTCTGGTTGATCACGTATACTTGGTCTCGTCATGAAATAAAGTGTGGCTGTTATTGCCAAAAGCTATCAGCCTTTGAGACTTCTGCTACCTGAGCGACCAAAAACAATGACAACGCACGAGCAATAGGCTAATATTTTTGGTAGCGCGGCTCTTGAGAAGGTCTTTCATCAGATAGGTGATTCGTTGCCACCACGGCGCCGGGTTTGGGGGCGTGGAATCGCGCCGTGAGGTAGCAACGGCAGGAGTTAAGCTGGGGTTTTGACGTAGTAGTTCATCCAACTAGACAGGAAATGTTAAATTCAGACCGAAAGCATGCTACAAGTATCACTTGCCTCCAATCTCTGGATATCAATCGATAAGACGGCCAGGAAGAACGTATGTGCAAGAAACCAATGGGCTACAAGCACCACGACTGCGAACGCACAAAATTGGCGGATTGCACCCGCAGAGAAATATGCAATAGCACCAAGAATGGCGTTGTAGGAGACAACTTTCAAGGTGTTGGAGGTACCAGCTCGACTCAACCCTTCCGCAACTCGCTCCTTGACGGACAGTGTGACAGAAGTCTTAGTCACTGCATCCACCTGGAACATGCCCTATTGTCAACAGGACTAGATAAGAACTACATTGACTTACGAGATTAAACATGTTTTCCGCTCCGACAAAGATAATGACGATGGGCAACAAACTCCTGTTCAACGTCAGAACAGGTACCACCGCATGCAGCGAAAGATTCACCATGGCACCATATTAACCCTGAAACGCATCAGAGCACATACACTAAGACTTGTGATCGTACTGGCGGCAATTTCAAACAAAGCGGTGAACGTTAACCCGATTCTCGTATGCACGCCTTTCATACGTTTCATCGACCAACTGACGTAGAAAAAGAATATCCCATACGCGAGGTAAACGAACGAGGATATTGAATACGGACTCTTGTTCCGTGCCAGACTATGGTCATACTGACAATTGGGAGATTCGGTTGAGTGCACGCCCTGTGCTATTGTGAAGCACTCACCTCGAGAGCTATCAGCTTCGGTTCAACAGCTTCAGCGAATACGTCTACACGATCGTGGGTAGAGTTGGCCAAGATTTGGAGCCAAGTGCTGTGGCCAGCATTGCCTGAGCAGTCGGATTCAATAAATACAAACGTCAATACAAGGAAAAGTGCGGCATTGATGTTCCCAGTCCAGTCGTAATTGCGTCCTGCAAGGACCATTTCGGGTGTGAGAGGGATTCCTGCGATCGTTACTTCATCGTAGTGCTTGAGGGTGTTCGAAATGTTGAAGTCGGCGTGAAGGCGTTCCTCGTCATGGTCCCAAAAGGCGAGGGGACTAAGCACGAAACAGTCCGTAGGGTTAGCTCGGAGACACGGGCTTCCGTGAACATTGACGCGTTCCAATATGCGGCGCTCGAACTGCAGGGTGGAGGACAGTGTCTGATAGGTCAGTGCGCCGGCTTCTTCAGCCGTATTGCTGCGGACGAGGATTCGTTCTACACGGAGTGTACGGTCGAATCCGCAACGTGCCCGTGCGACTGCGTCCTCGCGTAACTGGAGGTTATGGTGGCCCTGCCAGAAGTGCTGGAGGTCGCGCTGTGCGCGACTACCAGAGGCTACATGTTCCTGGAGAAACGAGTCGAGGACGTTCGATGTTGATACCAGGCGAGCATAAGACGGCGTTGACCAGTAAATGGCGAGTGCTGGATAGGACAGGGATGTGATGACGACGGCAGAGATGAGAATTAGGCGTATCTGGTGCGTTGCACAATGTCTGCAGTTGCAGACGGTTCTGTCAGAAGAAATCCGGACAGAGAGACGGCAACGCACATTCCGAAAGACCGCAGGAATGTGTCTGCGTGTGTGCGAGCTCGCTGGAGTAGAACCGCGACGCCAGGCGAGAAGGGGCTCACGACCATGACAGAGAGAAGCCTCAGAACATAATCCCAAGTAATTCTTATACGCGGAGGTCAAGTCGTAGTTGGGAGTCACCGAATCGCAGCTTACACGCTTTTCACACACAAGCGGAACAGGAACAAGTATATCCGTAACTAAGATAGCAAAAAAAAAAAAAACACGATAAGTAAATGAAGAGTGCGTCATCTTAGTGGCAATCCAGCAGTGCATCAGAAAGCAGCGTTCGTCTAGCATCATCTCCGTGCCTTGGTCAACTGTACTAAGCCGTTGAACCGGGCGCGGTAGGTATCGGCATAAAGAAGAATAATAAGGCCACTGATAAAGTCCCTGACAGGGCGTTCAGTATTTCGATCCCATGTCGAGACGCTCCATCCTTACCAGCTTCGCACTAGCGACCGCAGAGGGAAATCGAGGACCTTGGGAATGGTCGTCTGCATCAAAGAAGGCCAGCAATCGCTTACAATAGCCTTGGGGTTTGTTAGGGATCGCAATCCCTCTGCGCCGCCTGTACCATAGGCATGAGATAAGCGGCAAGACTGACAGATGAAGAGAAGCTTACCGAACCGGCCATAACCACTGGCTTTCGTTCCACCGAACGGAAGATCTTGGCTATACGACAGAAGCTTAACTGAGGCATATCAAGAACAGTACTCCAACTTACTTGAGCTATACAAGACCATCAGCAACGGGATTGAAGGAAGCCTATTATATAGTACTCACATAAAACACCGCAAAATCGTTGATAGAGACCATGCCGCACTCCAACTCTCGTGCAACCTCCAGGCAGAGGTCTTGGTGAGGTCCAAATACGCTGGCACCGAGGCCATACCGGGTTCCGTTCGCAATTCTGATGGCTTCTTCGATGTCGTCGTACCGGATGAGTAGGGCAACGGGCGCGAACACTGTACACAGCTAGAGTACACAGACACAACGGAAATGAATCCGACCCACATTCCGTTTGAGCTATACGCGATCTAGGGTCCACATCGCCAAGAACCGTACAAGAGAAATACGCATTGCCATGAGATGAGGGATGTTGGTACCGCTTTCCACCGACTTCCATTTGAGCCCCAGCTTCGTGGGCCTCGAAAATGAGTTGTTCCAGTAGGTCGAAACGGTCGTCCGAGATCATACTACCACAATCTATGGTATTGATATAACCTTCTCTCGAAGGTGCTAGGACAGATCCGAGGCGCAGTTTCTTGACTCTCTCGGTCATGATTTGATAGAGCTCGTCATATTGGTCCGAATGAACAATTAGACGCTCGATACCTATGCAATTCTGCCCAGCATTTTGGCTACCAAGACGTCAGTCAGCAGTTACATGCATAGGCAACAATAGTACTGACAAAACTCCACGCATCCAGACGCTTGCCCATTTCTCGAGATCGGTATCGGGGAGGATAATAGCAGGGTCCTTGCCACCCAGCTCAAGGGTGACAGGAGTAAGGTGTTCTGTCGCAGCCACAGCCACCTACAGAACCTGAGGAGGATTTTCTTCTCCGCGAATCCATGCTTACCTTGCGGCCAACTTCTTCTGAACCTATGAAGGTTATGTGCCTTATCAAGGGAGACCTGGTCAAGGCTTCTGCTTGATTTGGCCAGCAGCAGACGGTCTGGCAAAGAGTTCAGACCTGCATAATAATAAAGTAGAACGTCCCACCTGAATTATATCCGCGTCATGACCGCAAGCTTCGAGAGCCTTGTGTATGGCACCAACAAACCAGTCGGTAGACCAAACTACGTACTCGGAACACTTGAGGACAACTGCATTGCCAGCAAAGATTGCAGCGATGATTGGTGACCACGCGTTATGCAGAGCTGAACAGATGTCGGAGGACGTCCATTACATAGCAAGGATAATGTGCCTTACGATAATTCCATGACACAACGGCAGCGACCACACCCTTGGGCTCATATACGACTTGAGATTTCTTATAACTCATGAGCAGATTCGAGTATCTCGTTTCGGGTCGTAGAGCACGTTCTCCATGATTGATCAACCACTCCAGCTTTGAACAGGTAGTCAGGATCTCTCCAAGAGCGGCATCGAGAACTATACAAAGGTAATGAGGACCCGCTTGATCCCACGACACACGACTGACGGGCACTTACGTGTCTTTCCAGTGTCACGGCACGCGACCCGTGCGCACTCCTCCTGATTCTCAACAAGCCACTTGAGCAGGCTACGCATGACACGGCGTCGCTGTGCAAACGTCGTTTGTGCCCAAGAAACCTGTGCATCACGGGCCCTGGTGATCTTTGCATGGATTTCGCGGTCGTTGTCTGCGATGACGGTTCTGATGTGTAATGAGTTTGCAGGATCAAAACATGTGATATAATCTCTTTCCCCCATGAACTGGTGGGGCAACAAGTCCGGCTCGGTGAGGTGTGACCTGAGATTTGCATTGTGGATCTGTAGTGACTGCCATTGTGGGTCGGCTGCCTGAGGAGAAGTGTCACCACCACGACTAGAAAAGAGACTGTTCAAAGCTACCTCAGGTGGGTTGTGCCTGAACGGCACGGCACTGTTGTGGGCTTTCTGGTATCTGTCAAAGACCAACCAGATGCCAAAGGCCGAGAATACGGTGAGAAGATAGAAGACGTCGAGTACGCTGGCCTTGGGGTCGTTTTCGAGCCATAAATTAAGAGTCTGCAAAGGATGGAATATCACGTAGATGAAAGAGCGCATCACTGCTGCTCTACGCTAAATGACGAGCACTTGCAAGAATTATTAGAAACTCGGCGCGTCCGCGAAAACACAAAAGCAACTGAGGAAAGTCACGTGGCCGCGACAACATGTATCCCTCTGATGGCCAAATAATGCCGAAACTCAATCTATGCCGATGTGATGGAAACCTAATGCATATATTATGGACAACGTAAAGCACGTCGCATGGTTCTGTAGTCACGGGAGTGGGTATAGGGCCACGATGGAAGGAAAAAAAAAAAAATGCAATGGTCGGTAGGTGGTCATGTCGACAATGCCGAATCAAACGGTGGTAACAGATGAGAAAACAGTGGAAGACAATGATCAGGACCAAGTGTCACAATGAAGATGAAAGTAGTGCGAAGCCCAGAGTACGAAACTGGTGCGCACCAGGCTGAGGTTGAAAAATTGAAAATTAAAGCGTGAATGTCCTATCGGAAGAATTAGAAATATCATCGTTCTTCGTGCTATTGGTGCCAGACGAGTCCCTCTTGCATTGCAGGTCTACAACGCTAGATCCCCCGCGATCCGATGACGAGCTTAAGCTGTTCTTTTGGTGAGTCGCGTTTCGTTGCAATTGGGTTCCTGTAGAATCCATGGATCCTTTGCCTTCATCTGAAAGGGGAAGGGAATCCACCATAGGAAGCTGTCCTTCACTAACTAACCGGATCGTCGCGCCTGCAGGTTCTTCAGCTTCTGACTGGGTCGGCGAACTTGCCTCTAAATTGGGGACATCCGGAGAACTAGTTTCGGGCTCCTTCCTCGCCGGACTCATAGTAGGGACAGCCTCCAGTGGGGTCGATTCCGCAAGAAGGTCGTCGATAACAGGTGCAGTAGACTGCACTTTCGGAATTTCAATCACTGCAATCAGAGGATGCAACACCCGTCCAGGAAGTGTGCTGTCATACAATGACTCTCGGTAACCTAGTGCACGTCCAGCTTCCAGGTCATCTGTAGAAGAGCGCTGCGAATCCGGTGGGGAGGGTAGCGGAATAACATCGCTAACCGTTGGGACACCGATGGGTAACGGTGGTGGAGGTTTTGTGATGGAAATGGTAGGAAGCGGGGGGTTAGCTGCCGCTTTGGTAGCGGCAGAGGATGCCGTGGATTCCCCATCTGGAGTGTCTTCCAGGACGGGTATGGGCACGACAGCACATGACTCTGAAAGGTCGAGAACACGCAGGTCATGGTTTTCTGTTGCCTGGTTCATAGACAAATTAGACATCAGTCAAGTGGAAGGAAAGTCAGGCTACCTTTCTATTGATGGTTGACGATGGAGGCTTAATCAGAAGCCCTGCCTCTCGCCACTTCTTTACGCTTTTGTCAGCCCAGGCTTCGATGGGACTCCACCCTCTGTACTCGCCAGTCAAACGCCAGCCACCGACACCTGCTTCACCACCACTGTCACCCTGGCCCCCACCGGTCCCATCATGGAAGTAGTTCTCGTAGCCGATATTATCCTCACTTCCCTCACTCTCGCTATTTCCCTGACCAAGTTCGAAGCCTTCACCACTCTCCAACTCGTCCACGAAACTTGCTAACCATGTCGCCCATCCTCCAGGACCGTCACCACGCCAAAGCACCACCTTTGTGTCGAAATCTCTGCCGAAGACGATCACCTGACCGGCACTTCCACCTTCGCCAGGGTTGAGATCCACGCCGATGTAATTTCCAGCTTTGTCAACGATAAGGGGAATCCAGCCCCGCTGAGAGTACTCCTTGCGCACCCAACCATCGGGTATTGACTTCATAGAGTCACGAAGACGGGTATTCGCACCGGTTGTAGGATCCTCGTCCACTTCTCTCCAAAATCGCCACTCCTCAAAGACATCTTCCATTGGCAAAAGAGTTAAACCAAAGAAAAGACCGTCAGAGCACCCCTGCGGACGACTCTGCTTCCTGGCCATCAACAGCTAGGTAAGATTCCCGTACTGGTGCTGGGAGAGCAAAGCCAAGTTGCATCTCGATTTGAGCCAGGTCCTGAGGAAGGAATACCATAGTTGAAGGTGTCACCCGAGCTCTGGGTACTCGCGAGCAAGCCAGAGCTTTAACCGGTTCCAAGTATGGGCTAGAGGCGGGTAGGGAGGGGGCGGTGTTAGGGCATCTGCGTAGGGTGTGTGATGAAGGGGAAGTAAGGAAGTTGGTCGTGACCGTGAACCGGAACTAAGGAACGCGACGCGTACGTCAATGTGGGCCACGAAGAGAGCTGATTGAACAGACTTACGATGTCGGCACATAAGAGTACGAACTAGTGGGTGATTGGGGTGGATAAGTGTACGAAGGACTGAGAGGGCTTGCCGTACGAAGACCGTCCGAATTGTAGGGGTCGGTGAGAGGGTTGAGGTGGGGAGTAGACCTTGGGAGGGAAAAGGCTTCCTGGGTTGTGGTCATTGCCTGTCCTCTTCTCGAAGATTGCTTGTTACCACCAGAGAAGAGGGAGACAAGCCAGTTCATGGTCGATGACTAGACAGTAGACGGCAATTGCGTGGCAAACCCTCGTAGTCCCGAACGTACTGGGCGAATTAAATCTAGGGAGTTCTGGGTGATGAATGCTTTGGACACTGGAAGAGGGCAGGTCGAACGCAATATGATTTTCGTGTCAAACGCCACTGTGTAACAAGTGGATCCACTGTCGACCAGCTCGACCAGGCTAGCGATTGCGGACGCTCTCGGCACCGATGCACAGTTGCTAGCGCGGTCTTACACGACTACTATGATAGTTGTATTGAAGAACGCTGAGTATTTGCGACAAGACAACAGCGAACTCCACCCGCAGTCGCACCGCCACCGTTGCAGTGGATGTACTAATGACAGCTCCACTGCTGAAACAGATGTCTTGGATCTTATCGCAGACAGTCGTATTGGTAGTTGTGGGATTTTTAGTACGCTCATCGACGTCTACAAGACATCTGGTTCAAGACTATCCAACGACAAAGTTATGACACGCTGGACTTTGTAAGTGCCGCTGAGCCAATACGTTGCCACTACGCGTATTATTGTACAGATAAATAGAATACGGGGGGCCGGATCCAAATGCGGCAATCGGCCGACGAGGCGCATTGAGAAGTTACCGTGTGGTAAGGTTCAAGCCTGCAGCCGCGAATATGTGGGCGAGTGAAAGCCCGTCACGACACTCGGACAGTCATGACAAGTTATAATCCACTACTTGTGTTTCGTGAGTCAAAGTTGAGATCTATGAGAGGCGGACTCGAAGTATTGTCTGTTACCACTCACATTCATATTAAGATGTGACACTCGCCGCCCTTACGTGTCCGAGGTGTACTTCACGAATGTGGCGTGCAAATACGTGTCGAGAAACTACTTGGATACATCCTTTCCACTCACAACGGATCCTCTCCTTGCGAGACTTGTTCTTGATGCCATGATCAGCGAAGTGGCTCGGAACTGTGGCATAGCTAATCTCTCGCAAGCACAATGTTCCCCCTACACCTGGATAGAGGCATCGTGCCGGCAGGCAATTGGTATACTGTAAATACGATGTTGAATTGAAGCACGACATAAAAAATAGGCCCTCAAGCAAATATTGCTTACATTGACCGGGGCCCCTGCGTCGTAGTTCGCTTCGTATACTGCATTTTGGGGAAGCGCAATGTAAGCGTCACCCACTCGCGCTGGTCCCAATTCCACTTCCCAAGTGGTATTATTATGTGTGTAAGCCGCGCTGGGATGCACCACTTGACTTGGTTCCAAAGTATATTGGACAGAGTCACCGAGAGGATACGGCTCGCAGATGAGTCCTTCTGCCTTGTCAGGCTGCGACCACGAGAGGAACGAAGCTGATGGATGACCGTGTAGTGAGGTACCGTTCCCCCCTTGGCCCGAACAAGTAGGCTCCACTACATTGGCGACAAGTTTCTATGCTCACTGTCAGCATACGTGAGATGAGTGGCAAAAGGTAACGCACGGATCGAGCAGGCGGCAAGTGAATGCCCCCCACAGCATCAACAAGCGTGTAAGATTTGTTTAATGGATGTGTCCTGGGAAACGTCAAGCTGGGGACGGTCAGGCTAGGACAGTCAGGATACGTAGACGATTCTGGCCGGACCGGGATACATTCTTGTTTCGTGAGAGAAAGCCACCCCATTTCTGCGTCTTTTTATAAGACCAACTGTTGCGTAGGCGCCATTGGAGGGCAGACTGCAGGTCCTTGGCCGGGACGGAGGAAATAAGCATGTAACGGCAGTAAACGAGCCCACCAGCGCACCTGAGCCGACCCATCAACCTAGACTCTTTTGGCCAGATAAGAACTGAGCGCAGAGGCCGGCTAGGTCCCACCTAACAGGGTAGCAATTCATATCATGGCACTGCACCATGAGTGCATTTCCCCGTTGTCGTCATCGACAACGTGATCGTCACGGATCATATCGGTGCTGCAGTACGCTTTTGACGATGAAACCATAGGTATATATCTAGAGTATACGGTCGAAAAGTCGGGCGTCTGAAACAGTTGTTGAACATATCTGTGATTAACCGTCATTAATCCTGTAAGAAAGTTAGACATAAAATGGGGCTGTGAAAGATTCCAGAAAGGCTAGGGTGGTTGGAGCGGCTGTAATGTTTTTTCTGCCCGCCATCGACCCTCGAGCACAGAGCATAGCCCTGAGATCTTTACATCCTTGACGAGCACTTACTATTGGTTACTACCACCAGCCCAAGATTTATTGGAATTGGCACCCACGGCCTGTACATCCTGGGCAAGCACTTAGTATTGATCGCCGCTGCCACCCCCCCTTTGTACGCCTGGAGAGCACTCACTGTTAGCCGCCACCAGCCCTGCGCCTTGTAAATGGTGTGATTGTCGAATCATCATAAGTTGCCTGATATGGTCGGTCGCACTGAAAATCATTCGTGTACTTTCAAAACTAGCAATCCGGATAAATCCGGTGCCCGCCGAAACTGACTGTCTGGTTTGATTTGACTTTATCAGGTCACATCACTATTACTCGAACAGAAAACACCGACCAGTTAGTGCGTGTGGAAAGAGAGGGTCATAACGGTAAGCATCAGTTCGCTTGCACTCGCTGTTTTGTCATTAGTCAAACCTCACAGAAATAAATATATACCGCCAACTACGCTACAGTCACAGTAGCTGGTAACGAGACTAGTCCAAATTACTGTAAATTGACATCACACAGAAAACTCAACTATATGTCCGCTATGTACCGCAACGTCACATGTAGCCAGGAGGGAGTGCTATGAGTCGCCACGACAGAAACCCTATCGGTTATGTAGTTGGCTGCCTGGCATTCATATCATGTATAACTCTAATTCTGCATTAGGCTTGGTCCAGCAATTGGCATTAAATCGCGTATTTCCTAACGACTTAACTCGATCGAGTTAGCAACTGGTTGTTCCACCATCCAACCGTGCCTGGATCTTTCATCGAATGGCCATCAACAACTCAGGGCATATGGAGTGAGAACCGAGTTTTCGTTTATTCGATGGAGGTACATACTTCAGAGCCAAAGAGCCATTCGAATCGGTACTCGCGATCTGCCTCTTCCGTGATCGGACAAGCTATCGCGACCGAAAACTTAGACTATCAGCACTCCGGGTGACTTTCCGCCTCACTACCTCCAACGCCTACGCGTTTAACTTCCCATCGAACTGGCGCAGAAAAAGATCACATTCATCTGGGCGTTCTTTGGGTGCGGTGGGGCACAAGGACATGAACCTAAGTTGATGCGCTTGCCACGGTGCGCTTCCGCTTCTGGTTTCCGGTCACGAAGTCAGGTGAAGGCAACGAGATCAAGCACTAGGTTTCTTACCTCGCTCGGCAACACTGTTGCTAAGAAACCTCTGAGATGGGTGGTTACGAGCCAGGTACATAACTAGGCTGCCTTTCGGTGCAACGGTTAAGCGGGCCGCACTCCAACTCGGACAACAGTTGTCTGGGATCCATGTCTCTCTTACGAGAATGTGCATCATGTCCCATGGCAGCTGGAGGCCTCGTGGCTGGTTGGATTCAGCACGAGTACTGCACGGAGGCGATGAAGTCCCGGCCCGAGCACGGGAGAAGTGACCTCTCTTGACTGAATCCTGTTTTGGGTCTTGCGGAGGGTCGTAGCTCCCCGGCGTCATGCCTGCGGAACGCCGTATCACACCGCCAACTTCCGCTGTGCATCAAGACTGATTAGTATGCTAGCCTAAGCAGTATCGGAAGGGCAGCAGTTAAGCCGCCTGACGAGAGCTTTCGCAGGCTCGAAACTACAAGCCCAAGGCCGTTCCTGAGCCTCCCTCTATGCGTACTGTGCACAATCTTAATCTTCAGAGGGATGGCTGACGGATGCGATATGTGAGTGTTACCTCCATCGTACATAGACTTAAAATTCTCCCCTCGGCCGGAGGGGGGTAGTTGGCCAACAACACATTGACTGTCTTTATTTGATTTTCGTTCGAGGAACGTTTACCACTGCCAGTAGTGCTATCTGCCACCAGGAGCATGATCACACCTAACGCCCCTTCCCTGGAAGAGCCGATGGATTTCGGTGATATAGTGCTTATATCGGCCCCGCTGACCATCTCAGCCTGAATGTGAGTGTGCTTGTCACAAACGACTCTTTGAGCCTGCCTCTCACATATAGCTCACAGAACACAAATCACGGGTTGGAATCGTCGTCGCTACCCAAGTATCGATAGCTATGATGGGCATTCATTCGTACGCGTACGCTGCAGTTGCAGTTTCGGTTCTACGGGGTTTAAACTCAGAGTTATGGTTCTTCATATTGGGAGCGTTTGGCGTTAAGACTTGCCTCAATATACATGCGTAGGAATTCACAACATACCACTCTGGGTGGACGTAGATTGTTGGGGCCCGTCTTTCTAACTCTTCAATCTCACTGTATGTTGCTCGACTTAGACTCGTACAGCGTCTATGATGGGATAAATACTCGCGTACGGCCTCAAGGTAAAACTCTGCTCTGGCAATGCCACCGTCACTGTTACTGCTGACCCGCATGTCACTTCATTTTCTGTAAGTGTGGACCTTGGGATCCAAACAACCAGTCTTTAAACTCGAACCATTTTCAAGCCCGAGGCTGCCGATACCATAACTCCAGCAGGCGCAGGTAGGTGTAAGGATAGTGCCATAAATGAGCAATCATGTGCAAGCGGAATAAAAGTAATTATATGGCTCATTTGCAAGTGAGCCTATGAGATGGTTGGAAGACTTCAGGAGTGGATGCTAGCCATGACAAGATAAAGCATTAAACTAGCGAATTTGATGTTAAGATCTGAAGCATGAACCAAACACTATCACAGGCCGTCGCAGTGCCAATTCATCACCTTCGGGGATATCCTAAATTCGCAACCTGTCTTTGCCTTTACCTCTTCGAGCGTCGCCCCCTCCTGCAGCTCCATCAATTCAAGTTCGCCATTCTCCCTGTCGACGTAGAAAACCGCCAGATCTGTGATAATCTGGCTAACGGCTCGAGCCCCAGTAAGCGGGAGACTGCATTGCTTGAGAATTTTCGGGCTGCCATCCTTCGCGCAATGCTCCATGACCGCAATAACTTTGGTCTTGTCGGGGTTGGAGACAAGGTCCATTGCTCCGCCAATTCCTAGGATGAAGCGTTCGGAGTGCTCAATCACATGTCTTTTCAAATAGCGTACCTTTCACCAACTTCCCTGGGATCATAAAATTGGCGATGTCACCGGCTTGGGAGACTTGCATGGCCTGCGGAGAACAATTACGCATGTGGGAATTTAGGGAACGCGAATGATATCATTTACTTACTCCAAGAATAGCAACGTCCATATGACCTCCTCGAATCATCGCAAAGGATTCACTTGAATCTAATTACGTTTGGTGGGTCAAACGGGAAAGCCCTGTTAACGTTTCTCACGAACCAAATATCGATGCTCCAGGTAACAGTGTCACAGTTTCCTTCCCAGCGTTGATGATATCTCTGGGTTCATAGTGGTTCAGACACTGTCAGGAGACACAACTTGTGAACATACGGGTCCAATTGTTCCTCCGTTGGATAAGGGCCCATACCCAGGATACCGTTCTCGCTCTGCAACCAAACTTTTATACCCGGTGGTATATGCTCTGGAACAAGAGTCGGCATGCCAATACCAAGGTTGACATAGTACCCATCTCTGATTTCCTTGGCGGCCCGTCGTGCAATGCGGTGCCTGTAATCCGATGCAGCTACATTTGCTCCTACGGCTCCTTTGGAATCGCCTTTCGCCAAGGTCACGTTTTCAATCCGCTTAGGTTCCGTGGCGAGAACAATTCGGTCGATGTATATACCCGGTACATGTATGGCATTTGGCGAGAGTGAACCAACTGGGACGATTTGGTCGGCCTGAGGGCACTGTTCTGCACATTGTAGAAGGAATTGTAGAAATTGGTTCCTCACCTCAACAATAGTCAACTTGGCATTTTTTGCCATAACAGTGCCGAAGTTATTCTGCGTGTACCTTGTGCAAAATAAAACAGACACAGTAGATGTCTGTCGATATTCTTACCGAAAACACAGTTGCCGACTTCATCGACCTTCCACGCCCGGATGAAAGCAACGTCACCGGGGATTGCTGTCTCCATGACGTACTTACGTCCATTGAACTCGCGACTTTCTTTCTTTACTCCCGGTATCTTTACTCCGTTTGCGAAGCCGCCCTCGTTGTATCGTACAGGAATAGCTCCTTCCTCTACTGCGGTTGATGCACCTGTAGGGGTATAAAATGCGGGTATACCAGCTGCATGAGCCCGCAACCTTTCCACAAGAGTGCCCTGAGGACAGAGTTCAAGTGATATCTGGCCCTTGAGATACAATGCTTCGAAAGTCTTATTTCTGCAATAACCTATTAGTAACGGTTCGCGTTGCCTACAACACGTCACCCACCCTCCTGGGTACGATGCGATCATTTTGTCGATTTGCTTGTTGTTGAGGAGTTTACCTGTGAATGGTAAAATTAGGCTACGGAGCGATGCGGAGCACGAATGAGGGCACCTAGCCCAAATCCCCTGCACCCGCGTTGTTTGACACGGCGGTGAGTCCGTGGACATCCTTCCTTTTCACGAGAGCCCCGAGAAGGGTATCTTAAGTGGTAATTCCGAAATTCCAATGAGAACGAAACGAGGACTTGAATGACGCAGAGCCCATACACACCTGGTACGCCAGCTAGTCCAAACCCTGACGAGGAAGGACTCAGTGAAGTGCAGGAAGGTAGACTATGCCTCGCTATACTCAACCTCCGCACAACAAAGTATCGCCTGACCTTACATCCTTGACCGCCTCATCCACGGATGGCCATATTTTGGACTTTGGAATCAGCGCGTTTACACTGTACAGTCTCGCCCACCCCGCTGGTATGGAAACAAAGTTGGGTCTGAACGCGATAGATACGAGCACCCTCGCAGGTCGCCGTACGGTCAACATCATGGCGATGAGAGAGACTGGAGGCGAGAGTCTTGCCTGCCCACCCCACACTTCTACTTGTGTTCTCCCGTGATCCGAATCCCATGACTAACTAGGGGGCGGCGCTGTCGCTGGTTGCTTGCCGCATCGGAAAAACCCGGAGCTTGGTTTGCTGGCTTGGGATGTCGATCTTTGTGTTGGTGGGGCCCCGAGGCAGTTGTGTTTGTTCCTGTGGACGCACGGAAAGGTAACACTAGTCAGGGCACTAGAGAGTATAGAGAAAGCTGGAACGTTGTAAGGCTACTGTATCCCGTCTGCTAATTACAAGTACGTGTGAACCCGCACGAAACTAAGCTCGTTCACAGGATGGTCCAAGTGAGGAGTCCTGCTAAGTAGGAAAACAGCGATCGTAACTACTCAGACATCCATCGTCAGCGTCTTCGGGCAGGCCCTCTGGGCCGCGCAAAGGCACTCCTTTGGGTCGCCGTGTTGTGGGTATTATCTACTGTTTTATTATCAAAGCCTAACTCTTGCATGAAATACTGCTCTGTTAGCTCAGAAGGGTCCGAGGTCTCAAGTTTCTTGGGTGCAAGTAAAAGAGTAGGTGTGGTTTCGAGGAATGCCTTGACTTCCTTGAATATGAGTAAGGCGCCTGAAGAATACACCATTCGATATTTGATGGGCGAGGTACTCGGGCAAGAATAAATGAATACTACAGATCACGAATAAGGTAAGGCTGCAGTGCATCTCAAAGGACTGGACGAGCATACTAATATCGCGTTTTGTGGCTGAGTAGGAATGTGACCAGGCAAAGAGCGTGAAAGCTGACCACTCAAATCAATCGGCGACCACTCCGACCAGTGACATGAGGGCTCACAGGGTTCCGACGCAGGTATCAAAGAGCTTAATGCATTAACTTCAGCTTCCGAATTTGAGTGCAGAACGAGCGTTTCAGTCGAGATGTCAATTCGCTATGGATGTGCAAGGATTTTAGTCGCTAATGATCACTGCGTGTGCCGAGAGGACCCACCAAAATCACCAGCTGATTCCCCTCTCCATGGCCCAATTGCTTAACGGCCTCTTCAGCCTCTGAGGACCATTTGTAGCCCACTCTGCCGTCACCAAGGTGATTTTGTCTGGCTCTGCTGCCTTCATATGCATTTCCTGCTACTTCTCTCTCAGCGGCCTTGATGTCAGCCATTTCCTGTTCTCTGGTACTCAGTGGTTGGGGAGCAGCCTGATACCGTTTGTGCGCAGCATAAGATTCCGGGGTAACATCCGCCTTCGAGGTCGCGAAGAGATTGTCTGTAAATACGGTGGACCCGAGGGACTTCGCCAGGGAATTACGCGTAGAGGCGTACAGCATCTTATTGTGAATATCAGAAGGTCTGCCGTCTTTGCAAAGGAATCGACGGTGCCAGAGGGACGCGTACTTTATCTCTGACTTTGGCGCTGTCAGGAACGTAACTGATCAGAAGCCATTCGGAAGACGGATTGTCCAGTCGTGTTAGAACGTAGCATGGGTCATTGTCCGCCAGATAGGAGTCGAGCAATGCCAGATCCTCCTCTAGCGAACTACCAACATCTACTGAGGCAACTGGCACGAGCGACTCTGTTTCCACTGGATAAGAATGCGCCCGCGATGCGTGGATGGACATTGTCGTACCATTCTGGATGATGACCTTTATGAAGCGGATGCTCTTCGTCTCCACAGCGGTAGAGAAAGCTTGGGTTAACTCTGCAGAAAGGCCGATGCCCGATGTAGCTGCCATGGTAGTGTCGATATGAGTTCCCTAAGCTGCGGCCTCTTCCGAGTTGACAGCCATCCAAACCAGTACAAGCGTCTGTTGCAAGGGTGGCATGGGCGCTTGAGAGGTCTCGTAGGAAAGATTCACTTTTAGTACAGTGGTCTACCTTACACATTATTCCGAGATATGTACGGTTACAGTCGACTACTAGATGCAAACATATGTAGTATCAAAGATCTGAAGGAGTGCTGTCCTGATGGAAAGCCAACTACTACATCCCAAGAGAACCCATGAAACTTGAAAGGTCTAAGCCCTCGTATTCTTGTTCAGCAGGAAGGTCTTCGAGACCTTGCAAAATGTTCTTCTGGCTGACAGGACCAGATGTATCTCTGGCCTTCTTTGCCGCAGCGGCAGCATCCTCTTCCTCAGAAGTACGCCTGAACAGATCGAGAACAAGGTCGGTGTCCATCGTTCCTAAGCCGGCATTTTGCTGGGTAACGACGGAGTTTGCGATGTTCAGCTTAAAACGTTGTAAACTGTAACCAGAGCATCTAGCAGCTGCAGCCTAGAAAAGACTGCTCACACGTACCCCATAATCTTTTCTTCCAAGGTCCCTTTTGTAATCAAACGGTACACGTTCACAACCTTCTTCTGGCCAATGCGATGAGCTCGATCCATGGCCTGCAGATCTTTCATAGGATTCCAGTCGTGCTCCACGAAAATAACCGTGTCGGCTCCTGTCAATGTCAAGCCCAATCCACCAACATGTGTTGTCAGTAGAAGACAATCGATGCTAGGATCTGCGTTGAAGGTTTGAACGATAGCATGTCGCTTGTTAGGGTCGGTGCTGCCATCAAGTCGCATGTAGGTCACAGAGGGCATATGTTGTTTGAAGAGTTCGTTCTCGATTATGTCCAGCATTTGCTTCATTTGGCAAAAGATCAGAGCTCGATGCTGAGAAAATGCGCCACTCGTTTCCGCAACGCCTTCCAAAGCATCTGCCTTCCCCACGTCAGAGGCAACAGGAAGGCACCCTCCAATACCACAGTCAATCAACAATTGACTAGGAGAAAGCATTGGCATTAGACAGGAGTATAAGTAGAGTAAATCATACCGCAAGGCCTGCAATTTTGGTGCATGTTGGATATCGTTGAGATTCTCGACCCTGCGTCCTGCCTTGGCCAAAGCCGCCGTCACAGCGTCCGCATTAGTTCCCATGACCAGCGAAGGGTGATTACAAAGCTTCCGAAGATACTGGAGTGACTGGAAGACGTGCTGTTGGGAACCGTCCTTAGCCGGCCCGGTGGATTTGGAGCGAATAACGTCCTCCGCTTCAACTTTCGCCTGTGATTTGGAGAAGTCATCATAAAGTGTCTTCTGGACCTCGGACAACTCGCAATAGTAGTCTTGAATAATCTTCGGTGGTAAATCATTGAGTACGTCTTCCTTTAGACGGCGGAGCAGGAATGGTAGAACTTGCTTGTGCAGTGCCTCGAGTGCCAGTGCAGCTGGAACAAAGCGTGGGCATTGAGGTAAAGCAGCTGCCGGATAGGAACTCACCAGCTTCGCCAGATTTCGCCTTTCCGTCACGGTTTGACAAAATCGGCTTGCTGAATCTCTCAGTTGAACGAGGCTTCTGTGCCCAAGAACCCTGGCATCAAAAAATCGAATAGACTCCATAGTTCAAGAACATTATTTTGTATTGGAGTGCCTGATAAAATCAAGCGATGCTGTGCCTGTATGGCTTTCACCGCCTTGGTCAGCTTTGTTTTGGCATTCTTTATAACGTGTCCTTCGTCGAGAATACAGTAAAGCCAATTCAGGTCTTCCAAGCTGGATATGTCATTACGCACGACTTCGTACGAGGTGATGACGACGTCCTTGGTGGATATCTTTGATAGGATCTTAGCACGATCCTTCGAGCTGCCAACATAGAGGATCGGACGTAGATTTTCAGCATACTTCAATATCTCATAGTACCAATGGCCGGTCAGCGTAGGCGGGCATATGATTAGGGACGGCAGGTGGGTGGAATCGGCCGATTTGGTCTCTTCGTGTTTCTTTGAACGTTCGGCGTGTTTACTGGCCAATATACAAATTGATTGCAGGGTCTTTCCGAGACCCATGTCTATTGTGCGTCAGTACAAGGTGTTCTTGTCACAAGAGGTTCTTACCATCACAGAGGATACCATGTAATTGATACTTGGCCAGGAAGGCCAACCAATTCACGCCATCTTGTTGGTATTTGCGAAGTTCCGCTTTGATGGGTACGGATATCGTATACGGCTCCACCTTCCTGCCGTCAAGAAGTTGGGTGAGAAACTTCCGTTCTTCTTCGCGGCGTTTCAAGAGTTCCTCAGAGAAACCTGGCGGATCTGGCAAACCTGCCTAACGAACACGCTCGGAAAGCCGAAAATCGCTAATTTTAACTCGACAAACTTACCTCTAATGGCACCATTTTAACCAGTGAAGCAAAGGTGTTGGTCGCAGTTGACCGTATATCATCATCTGGATCACTCATCCTACCAAGAACTGGGACGATGAGGAAGAGAACATATGGAAGGGTCTTGATATCCAGCTTCTGGACGATATCTAGTAGCTGTCTCAGCAAGTGATCATTCGAAGAGACGTACATCTACTCACGGTAGATAGCTTCAACAGCACCCTGTCGATTCGACAATACAACTACATCTCCCATGAGGAGGATGAAATTCTCGACCACGTATCGCATGGCATCGGTGGTCATGATGTCGCAGACCGTCGCAAAACAACGTGCAGCAGACTGGCGGATAATGGCATACCTACTTCGCTAGAGCTATTGTCATAGCTGGGAACAACTCGGCAACTCGAGGTCGAAGGTCAGAATGTAAAGTCGGCACAACAGCCTCGAGAACACTTAGGGAGTCAATCACATCTTGGCCACATTGATTTTCCATGAGAGCGTCTGCCTCTTGAGGGGTTCCTACATGTAATCGCATCAGGGCATGCAGTTAGCGTACCGATTGCCTCGTACCTGCACTACATGCACTCAACAATCCACCAGCCATAGACTGCCACATCTTGGGGATGACATCCTAGCAGTCGCGGACCGAACTTTGCAGACAACTGCTGGAAGGCTAGGCCGGCTCCTCGTCGGGACAACTTTGCTCTCGCAGCTTCCTCCTTCTGACTTCGAAGCCACGCCCTTTTCCTTGTCTCGAACGTCCTTCGCACTCTTGCTAGCAGCAACTTTCGACCACAATTGCAACGTGAGGATGCCCTTCAGCGCTGTGCGCGAGTACGCGAACGTTGGCGTTTGGTCTACATCTTGGCACAGGAAAGTGCATAGATTCTTAACGATCTTGTCCGGAGGCTGGGAGATATTGTGTTGTACGCAGAAATCAATGAAGTTGGCGACAGCGACAGCGGAACGGGTCTGCAGATCCAAATTTTCCTCGTTCTAAGAAATCAATAAGACGACGATGCTGCTACGGAGGATACTTATATACTTGCCTTGATGCCATTCATGATTCCTTTCACAATCGGACTGACTTTATCCGGAGCACTTCTAAAGGCTACGAACGCAGCAGCAAACGCGGCCGAGACGCGAGTATCATGCTGGGCCTTTATTTCTGCATAATGATCAATGTTCTGAGCCACCTTCTGTCTCTTTTCAGCAATAGCTGCCAATTCACGCTTCTTGGTTCTACCTAGACTGTCTTTAAGTTTCGTATACATTGGACCAACAGCCTGCCGGGCAGTCTCGATCGTGAAGCAGTCCGCTTTAGTACCAGTGATGTCGATCTCGTTCCCCAAATGCGGAATGAGAGAGATAGGTATTTTGCAATCGCTTGCGAAGCAGTGGAGAAGCGAGTAACATTCTGTGTGAATCCGGTGGAGGGTAAATGCCATCTCGTGGTACGCAATCGGAGGCTCTGCCTGTAAAAATGCAAGAGCCCTAGAACTAAGCTCCACTGCAAGCGGATAACGATCTAGGATGGGGATAGTCGAGTGAGAGTCGTCATAGGTCCGAGCCCATTCCTCGGCAACAATTGCAGCTAGAAACTTTTGCAGCATACTTGATGAATCAATATAGTGGACCAGAATAGGCTGGAAGAGTTCATCGACGGACTACATAGCAAGGTGGTGAGCTATGCGTTGCGGTGGCTCGCGAATAACGCAGCTTACCGAAGGAGGCCAGTATGCAATCAAGAACGCCAGTGCAGTCGCTGCTGCGACGCGGGCCTGAAGATTCACTTCGGCAGAAACTAGAGCCAGGTCTTGCGCCAGAATATTCTTGTCCACATTATGCCTTTCTGGGGCATCGCCAATTCCATCGTCGCCAAAGGATGGTCGATAAAATGTCGAGCTGTCGATAAGCACGCCGAGTGGTGTCATCATGACTGCATACCAGTCGAGGACTGTTTGCTGCTGCACGATTTGTTTCATTGAGTCCTCGTTGCCAGAGACGACTTCCATTGCTGTCCGCCAGGCCGCGAGGGACGCAGCACGTATGTCGGCGCGTTCCTCGACAATCAGGTTTTGAAAGAGCAGACGCAAGAAGAACGTTGACACCCAATCTCGGGGAAGGGAGGGTACGGTCATGAACGTCATAAGGGTCTTGACAACAGCTAGACGGACATTTGGTATTGTATGCCGGAAGAACGGGAACAACATGGGGGTGAGTTCTATTAGAGGGAGACTAGGCACCAGGTGAGCTGCGGACATGAGACAAATCGTTGGATATTCAACATACGACAGGTTGGGATCAGCAAGGATATCGGTAATCTTGTTGTAAGTGACGAGTTTGCCTGCCACATGTTAGAATACCCACCACAGTTGACCCCATTCAAACTCACCAAGCAGTTCCATAACGGCACCTACGCTGGAACTGAGGTCGTCCTTCATATTTCGCAAGCAGTCCCAGAGAACAGCCAAAACACGGTCTAGTGACTCAGGAAAACGCTCTACCAGGTGGCCCGTGACAGGGAGTAAACACGATGCAGCTACGGCACGAACATCGTCGTCACGATCCCCGAGACTACAGTGCGACCGGTCACTTTCTCCGAAACAAAATAGGAGAGGGAAAAATTACCCAAGTACCGCTGCATCCACGACGCCTTGTAGGATGGATTTTCCGATGTCAGGCTCACCTTCTCTCTCCGGGGCACCAAACAAATCGCTCCTAACCGCAACTTCATACTTGATCCCCAAGAGACCCGCGTGGCGCACCTCCCAGACATGGTTGCTTTCATCTACGTTTCCTGCCTTGGCCTTGGACGCGAGTGGAAAATCTTGCCTTATCATCTGCAGCAAAATAGAGTGGACGTGTACCACGGAGCGTAGAGGCATATGAAGTAGTAAAGAAGCAAGCGTTTGCGAGACGGTTTCGCGAACAGGGGCAACTACCTGACCTCCGTTTAAACATAACCCGAAAGAACAAGTGAGACACATACCTGATCCGAGACGAAATCGCCGAAGCGGTCCAGAACAACGACGCAGAGCAGTTTCGCAGCGAGATGGTTACACCATTCTTCGTGAGCACGCGCGTTCTCTTCCACGGAAGCATGATCTGCATTTTTCTTAGAGGTCAACAACAGGGATATGTTAAGACGAACCTTTCATTCCTCCAGAGGTCCCCTGAGTTTTCAAAAGCTCACGCAGAGCCATGGCGGCGCCATGTCGAGTCTCCCATGCAGGAGAAAAAAGATCTACCTCTAGAATGGAAACGATGCCACCCCACACCCAGCAACCCGATGCCACCTCTAGTGCGTGGGATTGCTGCGCTGACTTCGGCGATACCGCACCGCCTTTGGAAGGGTCAATGACCACTTTGTCTGGCACAGAACCTGTAGTGGCTGGATTAGGACCGTCCGAACGTGACTTTGGCAGATCCGAAGCTTCTGCAGACAGTAGTCGCGCCCTAAACGAGGCTTAATCAAGCAAAAGCTAAAAGGACAATCCTGCGTACTTGCTCGAAGACCCTGCGGGAGCAGTGGTATAGCGCGCTCCAGCGTTCACAGGTGGCGGAGCTGTCACAAAAGCAGAATTCCCAACTTTACGCTTACGTTTCAGCCTGTTGCGCTCTCGAGCGGAAAGACCTTCCAGATCGTTGCCATTTGCTGGCGTTGAGGGCGTTATGGGTGAAAGCATGGCAGGTGAATTCGAATGAGATCTAGCCGGAGGAGAGGGCTCCTTGTTGACATAATCGGTATCCATGGGTGACTCTGCTGCAGGTGTTGGGTTTTTTGAACCCTCATGGTCGCCAACAGTTTCCGACTCGTCGTCAGCCGCGAGTTCCTTGTCTAGGTCCATGTCGTCTGCAGCGCCCACACTGTCAAGGAAATCTAAACCAAGCCTGCCCATGGCCTCCCTGCGTGCACGTTGTACCTCGGCTGGATTGGATAATAGCTTGGAGGGCTTTGCAAATTCTTTGCCAGATGATGCTAAGAGTAAAATGCCCCTTTGCATTAGTTCTTGTACCGAAAAGGTGGGGAATTCTGGGGGGCTGGATGAAAGATCTGGGGGTGGTTTTACATCTTCGTCCTGCGGTCGCCATACAGGTACCAAGGAAAATATTTGGGATAATGAGTTTGAAGCGGTCGCCCTCGTATCATGGCTCTTCGATCGCAGGTAGGGTAGTATCTGTCGGGACGTTAAACGTTTCCATAATAATGGGCGCCACCAACATACTCGTGCTACTACGGCCAGAAGTTCTGACCATGCTGAACTGTCACCGACAGTGGCGTGCGGTCGGCTGGTTGATTTGATATCGTCTTCGACGGGAAGGTCACTGATTACGCTTTTGGCAGCTAGTTGAGCGAGTTGCTTCGCTGCTGTGTTCCTCACGGACGGCGATGAGCCCGTATCGAGGAGAAGAAGAAGTCTATCCAATCTATTTGTCCCGAGCTGTTAAAACCCCGTCCTCTTTGCGAAGGAGGACACACTGACCGGGATGTCATGTCTTAAAAAGGAATGCAGTCAACGGCTCCGGCCCGGGCCGGATGCAAAACGAGTTAGATTTTGGGAAGAAATGATCGTCCTGGGGCACTTTTCTCACGGGTGGTTCGTTCGCATTCGTCTTTTTATGTTGAGCAGTGCGTGACCGAAAATTGCTGATTGTCACGATTGTGTCACCGTCACCGTCACACTCCTGCTGAGAAGTGCCACGCCTTGTCCACGAGCACTGACCCTTCTCCGCTTAGCCATATGCGAGACAAGACGTTTGCGAACGAATTTCTCGGACGTCTACTTGCGCAGTTAGGCCACCATGAAGCACATCCGATGGGTAAGCATGCCTCGCGCCTTGCAATCGTTACCTCTCTCATCTGGCCCTCAGCAGGGCTAACCGAAAGTGACATAGAACTCAGCCGTACACCGTGTGACATAGTTGACAGATTGAGGGGACAAGCTGACCTCGATTTCAGTGGCCTCGCAGCCCGTATGGACACCGTCATCAACCTGGCGTACGACCGTATGTCTTCTCCCAGTTTCATGGCATCCTTCTTTTGGCGCAAGTTGTATACGGATGCGTGCGTCGTGAAAGTTCTACTTCTGCTAACGGACTCGGAACTGCATGAAGCCACTGCAAGGACCAGTATCGCGACGCTGGACCGTGCAATTATCTTGGCGGGGGCTCCTGGTGATGCTAGCTTGGGGCTGATCCTGGATATGATTCGGTGGATTCAGTCACATACACACTGGAAAGACCATGGAATAGGGTCTGGACACCACGAGTTTACGGCTGGCCGAGAAGTCGTACCAAAACTATCAACATCCCTCGAAATGTACCCTGCATCTCACCTCCCTCTCTTACCGCGTTTCAGACGATTTGGTCTCGATCTCCGTTCGTGCTGAAGGGATTTGTCTCCGACTGGCCCGCAGTAAAGCATTGGACCTCCGCTGACTACCTTTACTCCGTGGCTGGTCCCGGCCGAATTGTTCCCGTAGAGATAGGCAACGACTACAGATCGGACGACTGGACGCAGGAACTACTTGGCTGGGAGGACTGTCTGTCTGCATTGACGGCTTCGGATTCATCGCAACGGCATCCTTTGCCGGTTTTCTATCTCGCCCAACACAATCTACTGCAGCAGTTCCCTATTCTAAGAGAAGACATTACAGTCCCTGATTATGTTTATATGTCTCCCGGACCTCCTGTATCATACCCAAACTATAGACCTCCATCGAACGAGGATCAGCTTGTTATCAACGTTTGGTTTGGACCCAAAGGAACTATTTCACCGGCTCACACCGTGAATTGTTGTTCTCCTCGGCACGTAGCCTGATGCTGACTGCTTGACGGTTAGGATCCGTTTTTCAATTGTTATGGTGAGGCGCTGGAACAAGCGCAATTCCATTTCTGACACGCCTTGCTCCCACACTAGCACAAGTGGTTGGTCGGAAGACTGTCTGGCTTGCGCCACCTGAAATTGCATCCTCGATGTACCCCTGTGGACCGTCGTTGGCGGGCACAGACGACATACACCATCCAGCCGCTAATACCACGGAACCACTCATGAGTAATACCTCTCGGGTGGACGTATTTCCCGCTTCGAAAGAGGTTCAAGAAGCGTGCAAGAATAAATACCCTGCATTTTGGAATACGGTGCCAGACGGAGGCTCTTAGCGTGACGCTTGATCCTGGTGATCTGCTATTTTTCCCCCCAGGCTGGTGGCACGCTATGCGGAGTGACGATGTCAGTTTCTCCGTTTCGATGTGGTTTTAAGTTTGGATCGCGTGTGTACTTGTTAAATAAAGAGGAACAACAGTTTCTCCCATAAGTGCCTACATTACTGTGGCTCTCCTGCTATGGCTGTGGTTATTGTAAACGATGTGGGCTAGATGTTTCGAAAGCGTGGATGAGGTACACAGCCATTGTAGTTTGTTGAACTGCCTGAGACCGCATAACTAGGCGGCTGCTCTAAGCCAAATCCAACCACGAGTTGCCGCGTTCGTGTTTGTTGACCACAACTCGAGTCCACTCGACGACTTCAACAGCCCAGCCGTCGACATTCGACATTTTACTGTTCATGACATGACCATCGACCGTGTAGCTGGGCGCACGTCACCATTTCCGAGCAGCAGCAAGAATGCCGTCTTATCACCTTTTCCCTCTGTTTCCCTAGCAGACGAGCACGTCTTGGAAGCCATTCAGCAATCTCCTGACAGCGGTGGGACCTTGGATTTCACTCATAAGGGTCTCACGGACGTTGGAGAGGATGGTGTTCAATATCTCGCGTGCGCTGGCAGGAGCGAGTCGCCGCCTGAGGAATGTTCGATATCCAGGTGTGTCCGTATTCGACTCTTCATCTCCTAGCTAAACCAACAACTATGCCTCCCGTAGAATTACACTGGGGTACAATCGGCTCACAACCCTGCCGACTGCCTTTGCGCTTTTCTCGCGCCTGAGATACCTGAATCTGAAGAGCAACAACTTCTCATCAATTCCCGATGTCGTATGTCCCATACGTTTCGTACAGTTATATCGGGTTCTTCTGACTGGATCGTAGTTGACTGTGATGCCATCCTTGGAGATTTTGGACATCAGTCGCAACAAAATCAAACGACTACCAACACAGCCAGGCTCACTGGTGGATCTACACGTACGTTTCCCCTCGCACTGTGGCGCAATCGTTGAATCAGTACCTTGCGGTCCAGGTACTGTGTATATCGCGAAACAAGATCACCCGCCTGCCAAGATACTTTACAGAATTTACCAAGCTTGATGTACTCAAAGTTGACCATAATCCGATAGAATGGCCTCCGAAGGAGAATTATAGAAGCCGGTGGTTTGTCTAGTGACCCCCGGGTTGTGAAGAAATGGATCCTCTCACTGCAGAAGTGGTTGAGGGAGGATTGCGATACTCAGCCAAACAACAGGAAACCCAGTGTAGACTCCGTGAAGAGCGAGTGTGCTGTATTGAATCGATCCATGTGAGTAACTCCCATAGTTACACTGCCACGAATGCGGTCAAACCTTTCGTAGTGATGACAGTATACTGTCGTGGTCACGGCTAGGCGAGATAGATACTGGTTCAGGTTCTACTTCCGCACGCTCGATCAGCCTCCGTTGATACACAGTTCCCGCTTTCGTCCGAGTCATCCAAGAACATAGCTAATACACGCTTCGAGAGACCGCCGCCTTTGCAATTGGGTTCGTTGGGTTCATATGAAGGTCCTTTGCGCCCAAGTTCTCCCGAAAGCTACCTTCCCACGCCCGACGAATCAGTGTCTTCTACCGATGATGACCATACCGCTGTGCTCGAAGGGATCTCAACGGAACGGGGAGGGCTCCCTTACTCGTGGCTACCGTGACGGTGGTCCCGCTATCGTTGGAAAGAAGAGCGTCCCAGACATGCGGTGCCTGCTTGGCGAGCGAGGAAATGACGACCAACCACCTGTAATTATGTCAGAGTCTGCTCGATGTGCAACTGGTTCTACAGTGAAGGATACTGCGAAGGTGGACGATTCAATCCCATCGCCTCTTTCTCATAGACAAGACTCGTCCTCATCATCCGATGCATCTACGAGACTTCCAAAGGTTGGCGGTACCACCCCACCATCAAGAGGATCACCTACCTTGATAGATCGACCTCGTCCTGTCCCTGATTCTGAGCGTCATGCTTACTTCAAACGCCTCTCTGCGCTCCCTTCCAATGCTATATCCAACAATCTCCCAGCATCTCTGCTGTCTCTGGTCGAATGCGCGAGATCATTGTTCTTCGCCGTATCTCAGGTATATCAGGCGCTTTCCCATTATATTACGCACACTCTCGACCCACAATTATCATCTGTGCTCAGAAAGGTGACGGATCCAGCGTATACTTACATGATGCAGTTGAACGCGGCCCTGGAACGCTTTGATGCAATGGGAAAGAAGACTATGCCTCCTGCGTCTCTGTGTACCTCATTGGTTGAGAGCTGTAGGGATACGGCTGCAGTCTTCGGCAAGGCGATGGCGATGCTCGCGTTACAACTGAAGATACTTGCCTCCAAAGACTGACGATCGCTACATGCGCTCGTTGATTTTGACATTCTATGGAGCAGTTGCAGGAAATTTCGCATGCATGGCAATCCATGGTTCCTCACATTGATGCTGTTAAGCCACGTTTGATCGACCATAGAAAAGTGCCTGCTATCAAGAGTCATTTGGCCACGGCGACCAATTTGCCCACTCCTGATGTCCCTCCGGCGTCCGCTCCTGCGTTATACACGCCATGTTCGGTTCCCATGGCACGATCACGCCCGGCACAGTCAAAGGCGCTGGGAAGGACCCGCACAACGCGCCGGCATGCCGGTTCATTCAGTTCCAAGGATGTGGAAATCGGAAAGTCGCTGGCGTCTTACGACTTGCCACCCCCGCCAGTTGCGTTGTCAAGTAATGCGCCGCCAACAACTTTGCGTAATGGACAACGGCGTCCTGCAATGCCCTTGTCGGCGTCGACGTCCAGCATCCGGCCGCTGCCGGCGTCGAATACCTTTGCACCATCGAGTCCTTCCTTGGGTCGAGACGGAGACACCCGCCATTCTCGGCAGGGGATCCCAAGCATCGCTGGTAGCTTCGTCCTCGACGTTTTTGACTCACGTACCTCCTAAGAGACCTACGGTGGACATTCCGCAGTCGAGGACATTGGTTGATGAGGATGCGTTGGATGCGATGGAGAGGGCTGTGGATGCTGCGCCTGCGGTGTGGGAGATGATGAAGGAGTTTGTAACAAGTGTATCAGAGCCTCCCGCCACTAGCCAAGATTTAGATGACGCCCTTGCGAGGGCCAAAATCATAACGGAACGCTTACGGACAAATCTTCACGCGACTCGCTGTGGAGATCCAGCGTCCGATAGGAAGGCGCTGCGTGAAGATGCACACGTGTTTGTGAAGGTGATTGCGCCGTGTTAATTTTGTGTTCCTTGGCTCTCCTGACACGCCTCGTGTATAGATTGTGGTCCAGCTCTCGAGCATCATCAAAGCCCATGGCTGTTCACACGCGTTGTTCCCGGATCTTCGCGACAAGATGGTTCTGTTGACCAACTCGACACAAGAATTCCTGATGCTCCTTCACGTCTCATCGTTTACTCCATCCACAACGCCGCATCCTTTTTCACCTATGACGAATGCCCTGCAACCCAATCTTGCTAGTCACTTAGATGACAATAAGCTTGGTGCCAGCCTCTCGCGAAGCCGCAGCGCACAGCAACCCAAACTGTTGAAACTATCTACACTGCCCACGCGCGAACTGCCTCGAAGCGCTCTTCCTAATCAGACCTTCAACATCACTCTTCCTTCGCGACACGGTGTCGGCATCAAGGATGTAACTACGGATGAAGGCTGAGCCTTGTCCTTTTTGTGCACTAACAAACTGTTCCGTTTTAATATCTCACCGATTACGGCCAGCATTGACTTTTTTCGAACGACTCTTTATATTACCCATCGCATAAGCGTCATCTAGCATTTTCCGTATCTGTCCCAGAGGTAGTAGCATACGTATTTCATCAGATTAACGAATATTGACGGTAACGGGTGTATGTATGTCCAAGCTGGGGAGGCACACGACGAATACGGTGGCTATGCTGTCCCACTTGACAGCATTCTATCTATCTCTAACCTTATCTCGGCCAGGTTGGCCTTAAGGGTTTTCGCGTCTTCGAATTTCCTATGGGCCATCGCCTCACCGACGAATGATTCCAGTAGTGCTTCTTGTTCTAGCAGCGGCTGGAGGGCATAGGCCAACTCCGAATCTGGGTCCACAATGGGTGGACCCTCAGAGGGTTGGGGGTTTGAGGTACCATCCTTCTTTGGTTTGGGAATGAACTAATAGATTGCCAAGCAGGTAATCAGCAAACGTCCACATAAGTAGATTAGGGGGTGAAATTAGAGATAACCCCGTACCTGAAGTGGGAACATGTTCTTCTGCAGAAAGATATTGGCACGCGTCAGAATGGCGAGTTGAACTCGGTCTTGCGAACTCCCAGGGGGACACGGGAGGTTACGGATACGTTTAGATAGTGCATCATACTCAGCAAAAGCGTTCAACAGTCGCTTCCTTGCGGTGGACGCTTCCTTGGTGGGTTGGTTATCGTTGCTGTACAATACTAAGTATGTGATCGCAAAATAACCATCTTGAATACCTGAGTGTCGACAAGAGTTCCTGAAATTGGGGCAGCCACTCGTCAATTTCCTTCTCTAAACTAACGAAAGCCTGGCTACCGCGTGAGTAACACATTGACACAGCAAGATATGAACTTACCTCGTAAAGTCTGACGAAGATGGGCACTCGCATGACGTCTTGACGATATCGCTCTCGCCTGTAAATAACGCTTATGACGTAGTGTAGATAGCGATATAGGGATAGGCTCACCCAAGAATGGGCTTGCAATTTCGGCATATTCGAACACCTTTCAAGAACTTTTCATCTTCTGAAAGAGTGTCCTCCTGCTTTCCTTTGCGATGGGGATCTGCATTTCGTCTCTTACGGACACCGTAGTCAACCCCTTCGCCGACTTCTTCTATCTGGCGCGATTCTCGAATCTACGATGAACAAGATAGAGCAGGGCTCGGGTCTTTGCGGTCGTTTAATTGGCAGGGAACATATGATCTGACCACACAAACGGCAGTGATGTTTCCGATTCGTTAGCGGATGAAAAGAGGCACTATCGTTGATGAAGTACAGATCCTCCAAGCATAAGTCAAGACCTACTGGCAAAACGGACATTTCGAAACAGTAGAATCTTCCAGCCACGGAGTGATTCTCTGTTCAGGCCGCTACGGAATAAACGTGAAAAGGTGCAAGTTGTTGACAGGTTCCTATCCGTACCTCGAATATCACCTTTTGCACCCTGAAATGCCTGCGACTTTAATACACCTTTCCAGATTTCTGCCAGCATCCATGTTTTTGATACTGGATATATCAAGGTCAAAGAAAGACGACGCCCTTCGGTGCTCTGTGATCCGCTTAGGGGCTGCTGATTCTGCCTCGCTGATCGGAAAGTGCAAGTGTATCAACTTCTCAAGTCGCCGTTCCAGTTTTGTACGCTCTATTCGCCCAGCGTCGGCCTTAGTTTTCCGAGCCAGAAAAAATTCATCCGTGCGTGGCCTGTACACGCCCCTAGGCTGGAAGCCTGGTCGGTAAGGTGCAAGCGGGCGACTTGTAGCTTTCGGGAGTGGAGAGTTGGATGTCTGGGGGGGTGATGAGACTGGCAATAGTGCTGGCGGCGTGGAAAGACTGGTTGAACCTTGCATCCTTTGGCAATGGTTGCGGTGGCAGCAACTGAGATGGTAACATAGGAGGAGACTGAATTAGGTTGGATGTGGATGGACCTATCGGCTGTGAGGCCACCAGTAACCGACGTGGATTTGATGCAGATGCAAGATTCCGATGCGTCAGTCGATGGCTCACTCTTTACCGAGCCTATAGACGCAACACGGCTATGAAGAGGAGGAGACTGAGGGATGTTAGGTTGATCAGAGGTACTGGATTGCATCGAAGATATCCGTGATGGGCCAAGTAGCTGATGAGCGCAGAGGCGTCCAGTGTTACGGCTGAGCGAGGAGTTACGCGACGGAAGGTTGAGGTCTTCTTCGGAATTGGCAGGTGATGGCTGTGTCGCTGGCAGCGAAGGAAGGGTTTGAGACGGCGAGGCTACTGGGGATGTCAGTCTGCTTTCGTTATCCATTATCGTGGACGTAGTTTGCTGATCCAAGTTGTCTATCGGGGAGGATTCGACGATTGGGCTGTGGGATCTAGTCGACGAAAAGTCTTGCTGAGGTTTCTGCGGCAGTGGGAGAGGCATTCGAGGATGGCGGCGAGGGTAATTGTTTTGCCGAGGGTACAATGTGTATAACTGCAGTCTTGTTCGTGACCACGGGGACGACAGCTGAGTACTCTGTCGAAACTTTCTCTGTTTCGAAGTCTTCCACCGGCTGAGTAAAAGCGGGCGGGATGCCTACAGACCCGTTGCTGACTATGCTTGATGGCCGGGATAGAGACGGCGGAGTCGTGTTAGGGACTAACGGCACGGACGAGACTGTGCGAGAATGGCGCTTGGACTCCGAGAGACGTCAGAGCAGGAGAAACCTCGGGACAACCGAACCTACCCTGTAGGCTTGGTATGGGACGTTTGGTTGTGCTGCCATGGCAAAAAGACTGGATAGTAGTGAAAGGCCAAAGACAGATTAGCCTTGTAAATTGCGTGTGCGGTTGTCCTCGCTAATAAACCGGCGACGAAGTTTCGAGAGCAACCAAGGATTGCAACGGGGCGGCGTCGAGGCGATGCGAAGTGATTGTATCATGGGTAGAGTCACGTGATTCTGACTGCTCCAAGTGATAATATTATCTCATTTCCACCAGTATACTCGTTGCTTACTAGGATCGATGGTGTTGTCCTATCAACCGATTCTGCCCATCACAACCTTACACGATGCTGGTATTCAGACCGTAACCGCACTCTCGTTCGATCCAGTGTCTGACAGTATATGGGCCGGCGTTGACTCCGGGGTCGTCATCGCACTCCATACGGTGCAGGGATTGCGAGGTGTATCCTTTCCAGTCGGTGGTGGACTGGCTGTCAACCAGGTCACGGTCGGTGATAATTATGTCAGAGCGTTTGGTATGGCCGGCGAGGGTATCGGTTCGTGGGCAAAGGGGGGAATGAACAAGTGGTACTTCAGGTAGGTCGTGATGCCACCCGCGCCCCTGAATATATCTTACCAGATACTCCAGGCCAACGTCCTCATTTACAGCGGCATCCCCATCTACCTTCACACCAAATTTATTGGCAACGGCCTCCAGCACGCCAGAGCTGACGATGCTCAACGCCTCCACAGGCAGCGCTGTTCGCCAAGCTCCAGGTATCATCTGTTATTACACATCTTCAGTTCTCCTCTATCAAATCTATTGTCTGCAGTCTGTCGATGGCTACGTACGCGTCCACGACCCACGCTTCTGGCATTCGAAGAGAGAATGGAGAGGCCTCAGTTCAAGCTCACAGTAGTGGTGTTCAAGACCTACAGTTTCTGGCAACTTCTTCTTCACCATTGGTCGTAGTCTAAGGTTTACATTTCTCCAACTTTTGTCATTTTACCGAGCAATAACTCAAGTGCAGACGAGGACACGAGTTTCCTGACCCACTCGTCAAAGTATATGACCTACGGAGCATGCGACCTTTGACTCCCATTCCATTTTCTGAAGGTCCTTCCTTCATCAATCTCGTGCCAAAGCATTCCTCCAGACTCGTTGTAACGTCTGCTCAAGGTCTCGTCAACGTTGTCGATGTTTCTGATGCCACTAATGCAAACGGGTTTTACCAGGTGGGCAACAAGTTACTTTTTCGTCTGAATTGCTTGTGAGATCCCAGGAAGCTTGAAACGACTGCCTACATCACATCTGTTGCGTTGTCGTCCAGTGGTTCTTTCATAGGGTTCGGTGACGCTGCCGGTGTTATTCATCTCCTAACAGCCGCAGATGAATCTTCCGAGCTGTACTTCAATGGCTTTGAGGGACAACCAATCGAAAAGCGCAGACGTCCCGGATCCTCTTCCCGATATAACCTGGACAGATTCTACGTAGGTCCTGTATATGGGATGGATGTTTCCTCTTACTGACGTCGTTCACCAAATGCAGTCCACTGAACTCTATTGGCATGCCTCACTATAATACGCTGTTGTTGTCCTCTTGGACACCTCACTTTATCTCACACGGCTTGCACTACCCACCTCCGCCGAAGATTCCCCCTCAGATCCTAAATACAATGAAGATCAATGAGAACATAGCCTATGCCGCTTTACCGAAGGAATTACGCGGGCGACGAAATCGCGTTCAGGTATCGAACACAAGGGACCAAGGTCGCTTTAGGAGCGGGAAAAATCGAAGGGACGATGTAAGTATCTCGGTTTATTTGTATACTGTCTTTATAGCTTACGGTGCATGGTGCAGGTAGACCTCGAAAACCTCTCTATTGATGACAATGTCGAAGAGGTACCACGAATATACCGCAAAGTCGAAATCGAGTACTCTAAATTCGGGGTGGAAGACTTCGACTTTGGGTGAGAATGGTAGCATCGGTAGCGTGTAGGATGGTACTAAGCAACCTGCAGGTTCTATAACAAAACAACCTACAGTGGACTGGAGACACATATCCTCAACTCGTATACGAACCCCCTTCTCCAAGTGATGCACTATACGTACCCCATCAGAAGATTGGCCAAGTCGCACACCACGACAAGTTGTCCGAGAGAGCATTGCTTACTTTGTGAGCTTGGATTTGTCGTCCGCATGCTTGAAGACGCACGCGGGACAAACTGTCAGTCGAGTAACTTCTGCAGGGTGATAGGTGTACTGGCCCAGGGTATGTTGTTGAATGACTTTTTGCGGGTATAATACATAACGTTCGTTAGCCCGTAACCAGCTGGATCTCATCGACTACGGCAGAGACTCACCATACGATCAGATGATCCAATCCTTCCATAGATTCCTTGTCGATCATCTCAGCTTGGAGGGAAATTCGTTCCCACATAATTCTGTCATATATCGGCGTGATCCTTGCTCGTCAGACCCGAACGCACTTGCCGCGGCGCCGATCACACAGTTGCTCGGTATCGACGCAAAGAACGTCGTCACCTGTTTGAACTGCAAAGCAGTTCGGGAAAAGGAGAACATGACGCACATTATTGACATGATTTATCCCCGACCGGTGGGTATTCCCGATTCTATTGGTGTATCATTCACTGGGTAACCTTGAGCAGACGTCACCGAATGAGCCACAGACTCTGTCCGACTTTACCAGTATCATTCGCAGTTCCATCATCCGAGAAATGACTCATAAAGCCACATGTCAGACGTGCAAGCACTTCGCGACATTCATTTCGCGGCGATCTATATCCACGGCAGACCTACCACCCATTCTCGCAATCAATACATGCGTCTACAATGAGGAGAACATGAGATTCTGGCTTGACACTCGACAAGGGACATTTTTGCAGTCTCAGATCGAGCTACAGGGAGAAGTTGATGGGGTAGAAGATCCAGGGATTGCTACATACGAACTTAGGGTCAGTCTGGTCTCTCTTTGTATTCGTCAAATTTGATGGATTTTCTAGGCAATAGTGTGCCAAATTACAACGAAGACGAAGCAGTCACATCTGGTAGCACTCATTAAAGGTGGAGTTCTGTAGGGCTCACTTGACTTTCAATTCACTGTGATCATAGTTCCCGAGGCAGAACCTGCCACGACCACGAAAGGGCCGTGGTATTTGTTCAACGACTTCGTTGTTCGTAATATTTCCGAAGAGGAAGCTCTTAGTTTTCCGAGCTCTTGGAAGGGGCGTCTGAATTGTTATTGCGATACAACATACTTATCCGATGACAGAAACCTTCCATTTTGTACCTTGAACGGACGGACGTACGGGACAGGTTGGATTTCAGCGGGCTTCCCGACGCACTCGATCCCTCCATACTAAGCCGGGATACGTCAATATCTATGTGCGGCTCTTCTATTGATTCATTGTATTTTCCTCATTCGGGTCATAGTAACCGCCAAAAGAACCTCATCAAACACGAGCCCCTTCGCTTTGAGGAGCTTCCTACGCCTGGGACACTAGTGGCGATCGATGCGGAGTTTGTGTCCATGCAACAGGTGGGGAACTCCACATTGACACCGGTTCTAGCCTCGCTGACATACTACACAGGAAGAGATAGATTATCGATCCGACGGCACTAGTCGAGTCCTTAGACCCGCTCGCCTGAGTCTGGCACGCGTATCCGTATTACGTGGAAACGGTCCGAAGGAAGGGGTACCCTTCATTGACGATCATATCCACACGAGCGAAGCTATAGTTGACTACCTGACGGAGTTTTCTGGGATCAAATGCAAGTTCCGCATCCCCCGGCTAATGGTATGACCGACTAACCCTTGATGCAGACGGGGATTTGGACCCCCATTTGTCTCCCTTCACAGCTAACACCGCTGAAACTAGTCTACAAAAAGTTGCGTTTACTCGTTGATCGGGGATGCATTTTCGTTGGTCATGGACTATCGAAAGACTTCCGGATTATTAGTCAGTCAGCACTGATCATATTAATGTGACCAGCCTTCTAATTTTTATTTGCTTTCATAGACATCTTCGTTCCGCCAGAGCAGGTCATCGACACAGTTGACCTTTATTTCATCAGTAGTCGGCAACGACGGTTGTCGTTGCGTTATTTGGCGTGGTATATTCTGGGAGAGAACATCCAGACCGATACACATGATTCCATTGAAGACGCTAACTCCGCACTTCGGTTATACAAGGCCTACCAGGACATGGAAGAGCGAGGTGTCTTCGATGAGAAATTGGAGGAGCTGTATCGTGAAGGCCGCCAATATGTTAGTCCCTGCGCTTAACGGGTGATTGACTAGGAACTGACCAAGTTGTACCTAGAACTTCAAACCTCCGACACCTACCGGTGCATCTACATCGCCGTCGAAATCGCAAACTCCCGCTCCACCGACACAAGCGCCGTCGCCAATTCCCCAGTTCAACCTGTCTCCTAATAGATTTAGCCAACAGCAGCAATTCACGCGTATGAATGCAGCAAACTTCTACAGTCTCCCAGATATGTCGCGGTTTGCTGGCGGTAGCGATTGGAATAGGAGCCGCTAACTAGAAAACGATCAAACCTTGTAAATATTTAAATATTATATAGTTTAATACAGTGTAGGCCCATTTATTTTACTTGCGCAATTGGAAGCGCAGATTGTGTGTAGGTTCAAAAGATGGGCTTTTTACTCAGGTTCTCCGGAACACAGCGCTGTCCAATTAATCTCTGAATCATTCGTCTTGCGCAACCATTCATTGGCCTTCTTGAAGTGACCGTTTCCAAGAAATCCACGGTGCGCTGATAACGGGGAGGGATGAGCAGATCTACCGAGGACAATTCATGCGTGTTGGAATCTCGCGGCTCGGAGTGGCAAAACCACCTACCTCAACACCAAATGCTTATCCTAGATAACTTGTTCAGAGTGGCAAACAGTACTCAGGTGCAGGCAGCATACCTCATCGATGCCCAACCGTTCACAGGTTTTTTGGGCAGGTAGACCCCAAGCAAAGAATACGACCCCTCTGTCATCCTCTCTATCCAAAACTGCTTTGATAACTGCATCGGTAAATGATTCCCATCCTTTCTTCGAATGTGAGTTCGGGGTATGGGCGCGAACGGTGAGACAAGTGTTTAACCAAAGAACACCCGCTCTAGCGAGGGGAGTTAGGTCCCTAAGTTGTGCATGTTCAATAGTGTTGCAGGGATCAATCATAGTGCGGCCCTCACCCGATCAATGGAGGTTTGAATGCTGGAACATCCATTGACAGTTGCTTATATATGTTCTTGAGAGAACCTGGCAATTTCGTGGGGGGTAACACGGAGAATGACAATCCTAAACATACGGCTCTGTAACTAGCTCAGATCGAATGAAAAGTAACACCCACCATGTGCCTGGCCAGTGTTATGGTAAGGATCCTGCATGGCGTTAGCATGCTAAAGCCTAGAGTAGATTATTTATTTCTCACCTGACCCAAGACGATGACTTTGACGGATTCCAGGGATGTCAGTCTTGACCATGAGTATATGTCCTTGACTGCGAGAGTCAAAATGGTGGAACCCACGTGGAAACCAGTTCCTCACTTGGTGGGTATACCACATGAGATTTGTGTTCGGAAATCAGAAAGTCTTTAAGCTGGATGGTGGGATTCGGTGAGATATGTTCGAGGCAGTTGCAATTTCAAGACTCGGACCTTGAGGAAATATGGTTTCGAGAACTCAGCCTGTAGGGCTTTTCTCCACGATTCACCCAAGGTATCTTGCTCGAGACATTCCAGAGTACGGATCAATTCCGACGTGCCATCATTATCTATGAGGGAAGTCACAGGAGTCGTTGACCTTGATATACCCGCCGAGAGGTCAATTAGGGCATACACGATGGCACTGGGCATTCTCACTTTACCTCGACTCTGCGCTTCTTCGTGACACGAGCAACCACCGACGTCGCCGCGACGCGTTTGCGAGTGACGACAGTGGCAGTCATACCAGTGACTGACCTACTAGCTGGTTGCATGATAAAGACGCGATGCGGTAGTACACATGTACATTACAGCTAATCACGACCTTCGTTTAGATTTAGCTCGGGTACTGGCTATCTTTTTGTTGAGAGTTCGCCTCTCCCTCTCGAATCTCGACCTCTTTGCTTGCGGAACCTCCCCGCCATCGCTCTCGACATCATCCCGCGTCCTCATTCTTGAGCGAGCAAGGGCGTCGGATTTCTTCCCCCTTTGTCTTAGTTTCTCATATCCGTCCCCTATGGATCCAGTTTTAGTGCGACCAACAGAACGCAGGACGTCCTCAAATTCATCCTCGAGGCCGCGACCACGACGCCTCCCCTGGCTCATGCCGGATCCGCCGAGGGCAAGGTCCTCTTCATCACGTCTTCGCTTACGTGCATCTTTTTTCTTCATCACTAAACGTGTGAAGTTATCTTCTTCAAACTCTGTCATTCGTTGAATATCGCGTGCGCGATCCGATGCTAGAGCTGGTGTGGCACCCAAGCCAGATGTGGACTCCTATATGAGGACGTGATGGATCCTGGTGTATAAGAGGACGATAACGTCTCGGGGATAGGTCGCCGTTTTGAACGTTTGTCCGCGGTGGTCTCGACGTAAGGCATGGGTGCCAATTTGGGAGGACGATATACGCCCTCCTGTGCCTTTTCATCGGCGTCCTCCCCTGGTTCTCCATCTGATTGGTCATTGTTCGCAAAATTCTGGGGATTCGGCCGAAATGCCAAAGGATCTAGTGAATATCATTCAGCCCGAGACGTCACGGCCTACCGCTTGCTAGACGCACCTTCGGTAACGGCTTTTGATGGTTCATCAGCAATGCGGACAAGTTTTTCGATTTGATACCTCATTCTGCTCTCCATGACTCTGATCTTTTCCAAGACCACGCGCCCTTCGATCATGGAATCGATTAGATCGCCAATACCCGATCCGCGCGAATCGCGGTCAGTGGTACTAAAAGGGTCAGACGGAGGCGTCCTGTCTTCCATGGAATCTCCTATGACTCGACGCGCACACAAGAGAACAAGGGACTGCATATATGACAACATGAGGTGATGCTTCCAAGATAGCAACGATATGCCATCCGTCGTATCCGTTGCATCCGAAGAAGCCTGTCTATGAATGATATTAGCGAACGTTACACGACAACCATCAAGGACATACTTGTCTCTGAGGGACTGTATGAGCTCCCTGACCGACGCCATACTAGCAGTCATCTCGTCCAGATCGAGCAGACATGTTGAGTATCAGGCCATGTCTAGATGAGCTGCTGTTGAAGTGGAGGCGATCACAAAGCTTTTCCAGTGGATGTGACTTCTCACGCACAGGTACTGGAGTGGAGAGGTTCGCACTGCAATAAGAGGGAATAGTAATGGCGATATTAGCTACGCTGAACCCAGGCAGCGGGAGATTTAAGAGAATGAGTCAGTTAACGGTTTTCTAGGCCGCCGCTCTCGCAGGAGCGTAATGCAGTGACATCAATGGTCAGAGCCCAGTGCGTTTCATCTTCCAGGGTACAGTTCCACTTGACTGCAATGTACTCACCGTACGAGCTATCGAATATATGTTGTAGTCGTCGTCGTGGAGAAAAGAAACACGAGTCACGTATTACAACGACTTGCACTGATGGCGGTGTCGGTGGCGATATGATTCGGTGTTCCTCGAGACAAAAGAGTAGCACATACTACAATTGGCTGCCACCACGAGGTCTGCACGGGATATAAGGCGCAGCCATCCCGGCTGGCTTGCATCCTTGCTTTCCCTGTGCAGGTATTTGTCGATGAACCACCCTCAGCAGTCCTTCAAAACCAGTCCCGGAAGCCGTGATCTCGTCGAGTCCTTCAATGCCTTGCACTGGCCGGGGAAGACAGACAAAGGACCTGAAAAGATACTCCGATTGTGCCTCTGTCGAGCAGTCGCGCCTTGAGCGAGAATGCTCCTGTACTTGTCCTTTCGGCGACATCAGACCATGGCGACGACGGAAAACACCACCGTCGACGGTTCTCGGACGGCAAACTCAAGGAAAAGGTTATCGGGGGATTTGAACCGGTTCTGCTCGCAGTGAACAAAGTGAT